>JAVDPK010002451.1:32751-45547 GCA_034780415.1 Cichlasoma orientale
ACACACACACACACACACACACACACACACACACACACACACACACACACACACACACACACACACACAGATGGACATTTCCGTATAAGGATCATACCAAAGCACTTCCCTGTATTCTTTCAGATTCGGTGGATTTCAGGCTTACAAAGTTGTTTGTTCTGTTCCCTCTGCAGACAAGGTATCTCATGCCTGTAGGTGCCCAAACCGTTGTCTTTGTTGTATTGATATCCAGGCATAGGCAGACTTCTAAGTCTTCTCCAATATGAGTTGTCAGGCTATATTTGCTTATGTTACTCTGGGACACCAAACTCAATTCCACTGCCTTGTTTGATTTTGCATAATGAGAGGCTGCTGGCTGCTCACAGGATAATGTCTTTGACTGACAGTTATGAAGATGAGGGAATATATTTCACATATTTTGATATATTCTAGAAGTGCGGTATACATACTTAAAAACATGGTGAGCGAGACTCCTTTGATCCCCAGTAGCACTTGCTTGCATATGGTTTAAATATAGTGGACACCTGTCCTTGGTGATTATACATGACTTTGATTCACATGCACTTTGAAACTTCATCAAGAATAAGCACGCACGTGTGCGCTGAAATGCCAATGTCAGCATGCTAACACGCTCATAATGATGTACTATGGTACCAGTGCACCATGCTAATATCTACTAGTTAGCACTACCTAGTAAGGTACAGCCACCCTTGGGGGAGTGACAGTTTTGTGGGTGATCAGCCCTTAAAACCAAAGTATAGAGCAAATTAAGGTTGATGACACTGAATATGGGCTTACTTAAAACCACTGATGTCAGCCTCATGGTGGAAGGGGGATGAGGAAAATATTAGGAATATCTTGGAGGACCATCAGTTACAAATTTCGCGTCAACTTTTGCAGTTAGTGTTGAGCCATTTTATTTGGAGCTAAGACAGTGGACAGGCAGACAACCTGAGCACTGACGTTGCCGTTCCTCGAGTCCGACACTGTGGCTAAAAAGCTTTTGCAAAATCAACGGTGTGGTTCTAACTCCTCAAACGCATCACAAACCACAAATGTTCAGTGCAGTGAAAAAGTATTTGCGTGCTTTCTGATTTCTTGTTGTTAATATTATTTTTTTGCATATTTGCCACATTTACATGTTTCAGATCATCAAAGGAATTTTAATATTGGATAAAGATAACCAGATTAAATACAAAATCTAGTTTTTAAAGGTACAGTCAGTAATTTTTTGAGGTTATTTTAATAGAAAAAAAGGATACTCATAAATGTACATCAGTTAGAGTGCAAATACATCTTCCAACAAACAGATGCACTCTCATAAACTGATAATTAATCCATTAAAACTACATAGGAGGTGGTGCTGGTTTGTGGAAGCCACCATGTCCCCCCACCATCTTTAAATACAGTGGCAGGGAAGGACATCTCCTTTTTGACTGATTGCGTTTTATGTACGTGGCCCGAGACCAGTGATGGAGGAGAAGTCATAGGTGTTCATGTGCGGTGGAAGGATATTTCAATTTGTGCCTGCACCTCCAGACTCAAGATATGAAGGTTCATACCTGTTTTATCATCTGAGAAGGAGTCCCCTTCACCACAGAAGCAAAAACACGAAGGAAAGAGACAACGAGACCGGCATCTTAATAAAGTGTCATTCTCTTCCTCCTCACCTCAACTCCTGAAGTGAAGTCAGGGCTCTAACACACAAAAACATCCATAAACATGCTTATTTATACCCGTTATGTTGCAATTACTTATTGCCACCAGACATGTGATCCCTAAACAACACCAACAGCAATACGCTAACATTATGCCTGCTAACGTTAGGCTCATTGACCTAAAAATCACACTTTCCCTATGATAAACACTTTGATTACATTCTCACATTATATGAGAGTTTATTCACAAAGCATCCAAAAGTGTGACATCCGACTAACCGCTGTGCTTACCAACAGAAAAGTTAGGCGTATCCTCAACAGCTCACCTGAGCATCGCTGTCATTGGTCAGAAGTGAGCTTCACTGACTCATCAACCAACATTGGACTCCTTTCACAAAGTTTTGCAGCCTCTGCCAGAGTAAATAAAGGTGTAGGCTTTTCACCCAGCAGTGACAGCTGAGGTAAACAGGGGACTGACAGCCTATACAATAGGGGAAAATTCTAGGGAGGATCCAGTAGGTGAAACCGCCAGCCAGTTACGGTCTAACTGTAACGTTTTTGATTGCTCTTGGCTGACTGAAACATGCTTGTCCTATAGCAGCCACCGTAGCCAGGATTATGCACTTGAATTGAGAAGGGTAAGAAAGCAGAACTCAGTTGACCGCAATCTACAATCTACTGACATCTAGTGGTCAAAAATTTACACACTGTAACTTTAAATAAGGATTTAATTTATTAAAGTTATTAAAATTATTAAATTTATTACCCTCTCTTCTTTGCAGAATTTTAATTCGGCCACATCGAAGGGTTCACAACTGGCTTTAATTCTGAACTTTGACTACGCCGCTCTAAAACCTTTTTATTTCTTTTTCTTTCTTTGAGCCACTCAGAGGTGGACTTGCTGGTGTGGTTCAGATCGTCTTGCTGCATTAGGTGCGCTTGGGCTTCAGGGCATGAACTAATGGCCGGACATTCTCCTTCAGGATTTTCTGGTAGCGAGCAGAATTCATGGTTCCACAAATTGCAGCAAGTCATCCAGGTCCTGGAGCAGCAAAGCAGCTAGTTTTGGGGTGGTGGATAGCACTTTGCTGCACAGCAAGAAGGTCCTGGGTTAGAATCCACCATCTGCCCGGGGCCTTTCTGTGTGGAGTTGGCACGTTCTCCCCATATCTGCATGGGTTCTCTCCAGGTACTCCGGGTTCTTCCCATGGTCCAAAGACATGCAGTTAGTGGGGTTAGGTTATTTGGTGATTCTAAATTGCCCATAGGCGTGCATGGCTGTCTGTCTCTTTGTGTTAGTGCTGAAACACACTGGTGACCTGTCCAGGGTGTACCCCACCTCTTGCCCTATGGCAGCTGGGAATTGGATACTTTTTCCCACAGGGTCAGGTTGGTTTGGATAGCTTTTTCCCTCAATAAATAAATTCATAATTTAAAAGCTGCATTTTGTACTTACTCAGGTAATCTTTGTCTAATATTAAATTTAGTTTGATGATATGAAACAATTAAATGTGACAAATATGCAAAAAAAAAGAAAGAAAGAAAGAAAGAAATCGGGAAAGGGACAAATACTTTCTCACAGCACTGTATGCTTGGTGTGTTTTAGCAAGGCTCTGCCATCAAACCTTATTATCAACATAATCAGAGTATAAAGTACACTGCATCTTCCTCCCTTGCTGGTCTGCTTAATAGTGTATTTTCAGAGCAATACAAAACAATAGTGAGATGCGCCACTGTTAAACAGCTGGCTACCAACTTTACCACAGGGATTGGAGCAGATAAATAAGTGTGCCCCACAGCAACAGCGGAAAAACAGCAACATGCGTACCTGTTTAGTTGAAACTCAGCACGAGTTAAAAATTCCAGCAAGTCTGATGTTTGTTTGTGTTTTCGGGAGGCATTGCCTGACGGACGTTTGGGTCTTACAACCTTTGCTTTGTATTTTGAACCCTGTTCCCATCACTGGAGGTCGGCGTTCAAGCTATTGGAAAGAGGTGTTTTTATGGCCCTCTAAAACATCAAGACACCGACAATAATGGATAATCAAAGTTAAAAGACTGGAAATGAAAGCCTATCTTATTATTTATTTATTTGTTTCCAGGTAAGGACATAACAGTTAGTAAAATTCGGCACAGTGAGCTGGAAAGACTTTGAGAGAAGTGTCCAACTGACAGTCTGTTCAATCCTGGCATTAAATTCAACATTTTTTTCCCAGCTTTTCCAAGTTTGAACATCTGATATCTTTTCCTTGTACTGTTTTTTTTAATTAAACATACGGTTCAAAGGATTTTCACATTATTGAATTCTGTTATTTACAGTTTTCACAGCATCCCAATTGTTGGAAATGTGGCTGCACTTAAAGACACCCGCTGTGTCTATTTTAGCACAGCGGTGAAATGTTTTTCCTACGCACACTAAAAAGACAAAAGCCTGCAAATATCAAAGATTGGATTTGGATGTAGAATCTATAAACAGATAAATGTCAAGATTACATATTATCTTGCAGAATCGGAAATGCCAGTTCCATTTCCATGTTAATAATTTAGGGGGAAAAAAATCGAGTCTGCCTTGACATTTTCCAGCTGTCAGATCTGAAAGGTTTGGTTTAGGATTATTATCAGAGACATTCAGGTTTTTAAATACTTGCACTGTTTGCTGCTTTATTTTTGACAGGCAGTACCGTGTGTGTGCGCGTGTGTGTGTGTGTGTAAGCGCATGTCTATGAAGGACAGCATGAGAAGACACAATGTGCTTGTAGGAAGCAATTTTGTTTTTAAGTGTCTCTGCTATTGCAAAGTGATCTTGGAAAACAGAATTCAAAGAGGTGAAACAAACAGCAGCCATAATTATCGGCTCTAATTGGTGGTGTACGTACAGTGTTTAAAAGCGCTAAATTATCTGCAGCAGATTTCAACAAATCATTCTTCCCCTGCATATATCAAAGTACTTGTTGGGGGGGAAAAAAGAAGAATGTTATTGCTTCTGTTGTGATCTTCTGGCAAAAATAGAATTTAGCATTTATGTTGAAATTCTCAGGTTAGAACCAGTTGGTTATTTCCGCTCATGACTGGTTGGAGTGGTTTTACGGGCTTGTAAATGCTGGGCTAACAGTCCCTCTGTGACTTGGCAGCTACACAGGAGGCAGGTTCCAAAATCAAATTTTTCCCCTGAAAGGTCAGGATAAGCCCCGCGCTGTATAGGAAACTTTGCGGCATTAAATCAATCTGGACCTAGACAAGCTCTCATCGCTAACAATAACACTACAACTCTGACTGATAACCATCCTCCCCCAATGCAATTTTCTTATATACTGGATGACATTACTCCTCACAAAGCAGGCGTGATTATCTTGTGGTTTTTCCGTCATGTCAGTGTTTATATATATACACCGAGAGAGCTCTGCAGACACAGTCAGACCAGTCATCTATCTATCCATACCATTACCTCAGATTCTCCATCAGTGACTTTCATTTCCTCTATGATAGCCTGAGGTTGTGGCAGACAGAAGAAGATGCTGGAAGAAGCGAATGGCCCAAGTCTGATTGGATATCCGTCTAATGGCTGCTTTAGTGGACTGCTGGACCACCTCTGGGGACACAGATGGGGAACACATTGAGTGAAATAGAGATGGCATAGGCAGTCTGTGTTCTGAATTCTCTTTAAGTAATGCATTTACTCTGAATGATCCAAAGTGCATAGCTCTGTGTAATAAGAATAAACAAATAGCCACACCGCATTGACTTTATTGTCTTACATCAATGATGATTTATACACAGTTGTGGTGGGCTATTGTATGCAGATTGCCTGATGCCCCTGAAGTGAACTCTTCCTCTAATCCTTTCAGAGAGTGACTGCACTGTAGGGGAGGAGCGGGATCTCAAGAGAAATGAGAGGGGGTTCAAACAGTCAAGTCAAGAGAGCCACATAACCACGCATGGCAAACGATCATGAAAGTTTCCGCTCCTTTCCACCAGTCACCGCATCAGCAGAATGTAGTGACTTCATACTTTCTGAGAACCACAGTGTGGGACAGCACTGGCAGGTGGAGTGTTTTGATATGAGAGTCATTTCAAAGAGGCGTCTAAAAGCTGAGATTGAAGGTGATAATATGGGCTCCTGGGTCAGAGAGACCACACCCCTGAGAGGAGAGCTGCGGATGACCACATTATGGCTAGCGAGGGACAGGGGTAAAGGAGAGAAGCTCTGGGCCCATAGTACTATCTGAAATCAGATTTAGATCCCATTCTTACATTTAAATCACATTATACTTCACAGCTATTCACAGAGCAGCTATCTATCACTCATACACACACGCTGTCAACATGATCTGACCACCTTACCTACACAGAGGTTTGAAAAAGTGGCCTCAGATGGAGCTGCTGTATTAGTCATTGCTTTCTCACACTTTTTCTCTCTGCGTGTTTTGTTTTAAATTGCATTCACAACAAATTTAAATAGTATAATAACTACGGACAGCAGTTACTTTTGTGTCCTGTGATGAAATCTTCAGATATCCTATTGTACATCTGCAGAATAATAATAAGAAGAAAAAAATCCATGTTCAGGCAATTTCTTTATTTTTATGAAACAATACACACTTTGCTTTCATAACTAAAATATAAAGTATTAAACTGAAGGTGCTGTATTGGGAATTGGGGAAGTTTCACTGCGCTGGCTGAGAAAACCCCCGACAGAAAAAGTGTTTGTATTGTTTTGCTGGGTGTGAAATGCCGTACTTTTAAATACCCTCAGCACTCACTTTCTCAGTTGAAAATCTTCTATTTTCTTCATTTCTGCAAAACTAGGGTCTCAAGAGTTTACAGTGTACCTTATTGGGGACTTAACTAATTGAGTCTCTATCTTCCTTTGGCTTGTTTTCTGTTACAACTTAGTTCTTCTAACTAAGATTTCTTGATGGTTTGTGTAATCACTGCAGTCCAGAGCTGCAAGTTTCCAAGTATGGAGTTGTCATCCAAAAGATTTCTATTCCAAATCACTATTCTGCACAAATGAGACAATCTGTAGATAACCAGTCCATTCTACTTCATCATTTCTCCCTGACTGCTTAGCCTACAGATCACACCCACATTCCTCCTGCTGTGTTTATGACTGTTCCTACAGTAAAAGGTCAGCTGTTGATTGGTGTACTGTGTGACCACATAATCGAGGAGGAGGAGGATTTGAGATGCCTCTAAGACGAGGCATGATTTGGCACATGGAATAATGTCCAGTATTTCAAAGGTTGAAGCTGGCCACAGTGATTTTTTTTTTCTTCATGAGATCTTTCTCGTGCTCTCATCCAGGAAAACTAATGATATAGGCAATAAACACATAAAATATATACATACAGCCGTAAGAAAGTTTTTGCTATAGTTTAAAAAAAAAAAAAACAGTGTTGATTGTTCTGTCGCTGCTCTGCTCTGGAAAGAAACTAATTAGAAATTTCACATTTTGATCTCTTTGCATGCACAGAATGACACCATCAGAGTAACAACAGGCAAACTGTAAAATGCTTTGGTTAGCGCTCTCTTTTCTGTGATCTTTTTATAATGATGCCAGTCTTAGAAAATAATGTGCGATCCTGAGGATTTCTTTCCATTTCCTGAACCACGTCAGCAGCCACTGCTTCACGTTGCTACTCCTGTATACTAGAACTGATTCTCTACCAACCCTTGAGCAGCCAAAAAGACCTGAAACCAAAATAAAGAGTGTAAAGACTGTAATAGTCAGAGTGGGAGTTTGTGTTGATAATACCCGCGTGACCGAGTGACTCTTTTAACATCAGCCTCCGCAGTCGTTTCATCATTTTATAATAAAAGGAAATTAGCGCCTTTTGTTGATTTGTCTTTTTTTTCACAGTCTAATATTTTGGAGAATAACTCGTTATTTCATCAGCACTAACAGCAGACTTAAAAAGTTCTTTCTTTGTTTTTTCTTTTCATTCCACTTTGCTCTTTTTTCACATAATCAACAGAGATTTCCACCCTCGTAATGCACTTACATTTAAAATCCATCACCATGGGGTCAGTTTTTTCATTCACTTTAAGGCAATTAACCTGTACACTTTTGATTCTAACTACTCTTTTATGGCCACTTAACTGCAACAGTATAAATGCCAAAACTTTATAAATGGCTATTATTGCCCAAGTCTCCAATCTTGAACTCATTCTCCTTGAATAGCAAAAGGACAACGTCACAGCAAGTAGTCTCTCTCCACTTCACGAGGTTGCAAGAGGTAATGCCATTGATAAGTCCATAGCAGGGAGGCTCTGAGGTCAGGCCATTAAGTTCATGTACCCCCTATTATCTTAATTTTAAAAAGTGAAATAGGCGTCCGGCTACGGTTACATTAAAGACCATCTTTTCTCTGAAAGGGAAGAGGTTGACAAAGTCGTAGCAGCCAAGTGGACGTGCTACCAGCAGACCGTGGCTGTAATTGATGGTCACTTGGCATGCTCTGTGCGCCAGGCGATTTGTAGAATCCATAAAAAGAGATGTTGAGGTAATTATGTTTGTCATGATATATTGAAAGCAGGAATTGGCAACCTAATCAGAATGGCTGACAGCTGCAGCATGCAGATGCTATCAGACCTCTTGTCCATGGTGATAAAATGAAAGCGGGTCATTTTAACAGGTAACAGCTGTTCATTGCTAATTTGTTCAATTATCTGCAGAGAATGTAGGCAACGGTTGATTCTCTGTCCTGAGGGACCACCTCTCTCCTCCCCCCTTTTGCTTCCAGTGTGTGCTGAGTAGTGGAAATCCAAGATCAACCAAAACATGAACGCTAGGGTCTGTGATGACACAGGATGTTTCTTTAATTTCACAAAGGACAAATTTCATGCCATTACTGCCAACAGATTTATTTTTGATTGATCAATGGACTCTTTGTCTTCATAATGCCACGTTGGTAATGCTGTTTCATGGGTCATTACTTCTAAATCATGATCAACTGTGACCGTAATAAGGCCTGTGAGGAAGCAGCATCAATGGAAACCATTCCAAGTGACAAACAGCAGCTCAGTAAGATATTTTCAGCGGTATCATCAAAGCAAACGGCAGCTTCCTTGAACATTAGATCAAAAAGCTTGACACTTTGTGCACACCTGTGATGCTCTTGGGTGCTTGATGGTTTATTCAGATCTAAAGACGATTTTATTTAAAAGAAGATGTTATGGAGAATCTGAAATGTCGCAGAAACTTGCTTTCTAATCTAAGATGAAACTAAGTAATTAAACTAATGCAAAACGTGGAAAATTCCCTGCGGTGCGGCTCTGGAAACGAATATTTGGATCACGAATGCTTTTCAGTGATTCAAGATTTGACTTCTTTTGTTACAGGGTTATCTTGGACATTTGTTAGTTCACCAAATCCTTCAGTAAGAAATCTGTTAGTCCATTATTTCAATCGGGTAACTGGTACTGATGTGTAAAAAGTTAAAGGGACCGTTTTTAATCAGAGGACAGGGTCAAGTCAATTAAACTTCTGGGATATTGATCTGGTCAGTAAGTAGCAGAGGGGGGTTGTTACTCAGTTTCAGCTGCTTTGGTGTTAATGAAATTAACAACAGGTGAACTAGAGGAGCAACAATGAGACAACCTCCAAAACAGGACTGATTTTACAGATGGAGGACACTGACATTTTTAGCTCGGCTGTTTTGAAGAAAAAGCTAAAGTATGGCGCTGGTCCACAAAAACTTTAATGCTGGTCAGAACTTGAGAACAACGTGACCTAGGATGATGGAATTCACACCATAGATGGAGCTACTAAAAATCTCGGATGAGTTTGAATCTCAGTGACCTTGACCAGAAGTACCTGAGTACCATTGTGAGTTGCTGCAGTGAAATTTCTGCAAAATAGGCCATCATTTCCCCAGTTTGAATTATCAAACGATGTGGCACCATTTCATTCCTAATGCACTGCCAAGTCCATATCAGCATCATTTTTTTTTTCACATTGATGTGTTTTCAAAGTATTTCTTCAATTTTTGAGCAGTTTTTATAGATAATAATAATAATAATAATAATAAATCATGAAATATATGTCTTTCATTTCTAAGGTTTTACATATCAGAACAAAAAAAATGGTTCTTACTGGGTCTTAAAATTAGGTAACACATGACATATCACACCATGTCCTTATTTATTAAACAAAAACTAAGCCAAAAGTTAAAGTGAGCCAGAGGGATTCATGCCAGAAAGTGACTGCCAATGTTTCTATGTGTTTTTATGTGTAACATCTTTGCTTATATTGAGAAATAAGTTGTAGTCAGCAGGAAATAATGAAACGACCTGTTCTGCAAGTATCTTTAAGACTGCGTTATTATTGTACTTATTCTGTGACATTATAATCGACATTATAATCAGTCCAGTCATTTTTAGCCACTTAAAATGTCTTCATGGAACTCTGTTTGTGGCAATTTCTGCTGCTCTCTTGGACAGATCTCTTATTTACAGTTTATTTATTTACGTTTCTGTAAAGCATCCTTGGGTTTCTTGAAAGGCACTATACAAATATGTCATTATTTATTTACTTGTGTTTTAGAATCAGTGACACTTTTTGTTTTACCTTGTGACAGGAATGTTCTTTCTGACTAAAAAATGACTTAAAATCATTGATGAGAGATATTTATTTGACAGATTGTAGGCCAACAAGTCATTTACAACGGCAATCACTTTTTGGCAAATACCGGCAATCAGTTTTCGGACTGCCTTCAGTTACCGAGTGATTAAATTGGATAGGCAGGTTAATGCATATTACTACTTATTAATAAGTTAATTTTTCTTGTGCTGCAACCTGGCATTGATTCCAGTGACAGCATGGAGATACTTGCTCAGTAATTTAAAAAAAAAAAAGTGATCATGATCAGTGTACATGTGCAACACATTCCCTTTTTCCTTTTCATCCCTGTGATGCGTTCATGGTGCAGCTGTAAATAAAGGTTTGCAAGGCACGCACTTCGGTATCTGTCTAACTACTAAAGTAGCGAGGGCACCATGTTTTACCGAGCGGGTAATTTAAAATGCAGCGTTTCAGACGACTCAACATATTTTGTTAGTTTCTCTGAGCATTGGAAACCACTTCTTTTATAGAGGTGCTCACAGTTGCTGACGATTAGTTAATCAAGTGCTTTTGACTAGCAGCACATGGCTAATACTTTCCCTTTAACAAATACTAAGTTCACCCTTACTACCTTCATAGGAATTAACAAAGTTTAGCAACGCATCTTTTAAATGTGACGTTTAAAAAGAGCCATCCAAGTGTTTTATGAAGATAAGTATGTTGGCAGGAATGCTAGGGCATTAATTACCTTAATTTATGATGCCATTAGTATAACTATATTGCTAGTATAAATTATGTCTAATTGGCCTATCACCAGGATTATGGTAGGACATCAAATAGCTCAAATTCTAATTTTTTTTTCTTTAAATTTCTATTGTGATTCGTGGAGACAGAGTTTTTTTTTTTTTTAAATCAAAGCATTCATGGTTTCTGACAAACCTCTGAAGAATAATTGCAGAAGACATTTATAATGGTAGCCCTGTGACAGACTGATGACCTGAGCAGGGTGTATCCTGCCTCTCGCCCTATGACAGCTGGGATAAGGCTCCAGCAACCCCCCACCCCCACTCCCACCCCCCAACCTGCGACCCTGAATTGGATAAGCGGAAGAAAATGGATCGATGGATGGATTTATAATGGTCATCAACATGCCAAAACACTTTACTCACAGAAAAGAGAGTAGGTTAAAAAAAAAAAGATGAATCATGTACCAATTTGAGGCAATTGATTTGCTACTTTTACAGAGTAGCTGGTTTCTTAGACTCATCACTAAATGCTGTTTTTGGATTCTTCTATATTTGTTGCTTTCTTAATAACAGTGTTTCAAAGCCATACACAAATACTTTTTTTTTTTTGAAGTAAATTAGTTTTCCAATGTTTTTATGCCTATTTGCTGAACAAGAACCCTTGATGATTCATTTGTGCTTTTATGGAGTGCTCAGTTTTGCTCGTGGCGACCTGTAAGTCCAGCATACATGCGCGCTGTTTTAAAAGGTGCATTTCCTGTTGATGTCAGTCGCATTGATGTCATGAGATGCTGTGATCAGTGATGGGGCACACAGTATTTAATCTTGTCCACATTTTTTTTTATTTTTTATGATGGCACTTTCCCTCCTGGCAGCAGTTCCATCAGCAGTTTTGAGTGTGTCTATGTGTGTACCTTAAATGAACTAGAGGACTGTAGCCGAAACAGAAATTGAACCAGACTCTATATGTTCTTAGTGAAAGAGGTTCAATCTTCTGTGTGGTTTCAAGTCAAGTGTGTGAGAGAAGCTGCTGTTCATTTAAGGTGGTTTAAAAAAGAGAGCTGGGAAAACATATATGTTGTTTATGAAGAGGAAAATGGAAGAAACAGCCTAACCAAAGTCTCTCCAAAAGTTCATCTTGTTTATTCAATCTGTATAAAAAAATAATACATTGTTAAGTATGCAGCTGCACACGAACTGTAGAACTGGAAGGGAAATAATGAATTTAAACTACTATAATTAAGTAATTTTCGAGGGGTACTTGTACTTTTTTAGGGTGGTTTTTTTTATATATTCCCTTTTGTTAAGTATGTATTCCACATTATATCATTTTCTTTGCTACTTTCAAAATCATAATTTGCTACTTGGATGGCACGCGTTGATTAGCACTGTTGCTTCACAGCAAGAGAGTCCTGAGTTCAAATCCACTGGCTGGCTGGGACCCCCTTGTTTGGAGCTCACATCTTCTCCCTGTGCCTGCTCTGGTTTCCTCCTACAGTCCAAAAACATGCATGTTAGGATAACTGGTGACTCTAAAATTGTAGGTGTGAATGCGAATAGTAGCCTGTCCCTCCCTGTGTTAGCTCTCTGACAACCTGTCTGAGATGTACCCTGCCGCTTGCCTTATGAGAGCTGGAACCACCCCCATGACCCTGGTGTTACGAAAATGGTGTGGCCCCTTTAAGAGAAAGAGGGCTCAGCAGCGGGTGTGTGTGGGCCTGCGTGTGAGAGGGAGAGGAGAGCGAGCGAGAGCGCAGAGCAGATGCTAGTGGAGTAACTTTAACACCAGAAAAGTTTGTACTGTGTTGCTGGCTGCAAAAATAAAGCCTG
>JAVDPK010002451.1:45647-62777 GCA_034780415.1 Cichlasoma orientale
GGCCCTGGAGAAGAAGAAATCTCCCCTGTGCTCTCTGACCTCATCTGAGAGCTGCATACAGGAAAGGTTAACACTGGATTTGATAAACTGATGGATGAATAATTTACTGCTTGGTAGGCCTAGAATTTCAATTACTATGTGAACTTTCATATTAATTTTTGTAGTCAGCAAGGCTATCTGAGAGGAAACAAATCAATTAAAGCCACAACATATGAGCAAAACAGCGAAGGCAGCGTGTGATCAAGAGGCTGAACGCTTTTGTTTTAATCCTGTATGCTTAGTAGGATTTTCACTGTTGACCCACTTGTTGAAGTTTAACAATCTGTGTGAACTGGTTTCACACCTGACTTTGCACGCCTCTGTCGCCCCTCTTTGATCTTGGTTTTAGAAGAAAGTTTGTACAAAAGGTTCATTTTAGAGACTCAAGGAATCCAAAGTTTTCCATCTAGTGCTACATTTCTTTGTCTGCTTAGTTTCACACATGATTTTATTTCCATCTCTTTGGGTCTGTGCCTGTTGCTTTTTTTTTTGTTTGTTTTTTTGTTACTTTATACCTAAGCATGCATTTAATCTCACATATGAGTTAGGACTTTAAACAGATCACTTATGTTTGTACTGGCTGAATATTAACTGTGGCTTAACTCCTTTTGGAGTGTAACAAACACTAATATTTTAATAAGCAGCCATCCATGGTTAGTGCTGCATAACATCATCTAAAACCACCCACTGCCCACAAAGTACTCCTAACTGCATTGCAAAACTATTTGTGATATAACTGATAGTTTATCTGTCTTTTATAGATTTGGATTATGTTAAATAGTAGTTGAAATTCCCAAACTTGAGACCGATATTTTAAGCATTATTCTGATTTTATTCATGCATTCATTACTTATAGTTGATTAATATTTTATAAGGACAACAAATTTTCATGACTCCACTAACCCTGCTAGGGAAGGACAAAGGTTTGTGTTTTCACTTACTACTGTTTTAGTAGAGCATTAAAAAAAGAACATGTTAATAACATGCAACATGTTATTAGGTTATGTTACATATTCGTATACAGAATGGTATCAATTATCTCAGCCAGGAGAGCTTGCAATCTTTGTGCAAGCCAATCTAACCACCTGCATACTAAAGAGCAGATATCAGAGTGGGATCAAGGCAAATAAGGATATTTCCTGAAACGTTGAACTAATATGTGAAGTGTAGCATTATTACCTTTTAATCTCTTTCTAGACACGGGGAATGTGCTGACCGGCAAAACCTAGCTGAGGATGTAAAAACAAGTTACAGCTCCGATCCACATCGCTTGTAAACCACCCACACGTATAAATCCGAACAGGGTCAAAATTCAGCATGGGGCAATTCTGATAATGTTGTGACTTCTGCCTGAATTAATCCATTCTGACTTACCTGTCACAAAGTCAAATAAGTCAGCCTGTCAGCCCAGCAGCTCGACTGGTGGGAGAGCGGGAGCAGGTTTCACTTTACCATCAGTTTTCTTGCAGTTTGCAGAGAAGACTTGTGTGTTCATGCGTTGTTGTGTAAGCAGTGTACAACAGCAGGGTTTCTTCTGTCTGCGTGTGCTTTGGTGTGCTCTGACAGGTCAATCAATGAGGAGATGCAGTCTGCTCTTGGTTCATTGACCCGCTGTGGAAAAAGAGAGCAAGTAAGGGTCATCTCATCCTGTTCCTCATGCTGCTATGACTGCTTGCATTGATTGCTAACTGATTTCTGTTTATGTTTCCAGGTTACCTCTGATCAGCCTTATACACTTCACTATTGCTTAATTTTTTTTTTCACGGTGTAAATAATAATTACTTGAAGATGCGATGCCAGAAATAAAGGGAATTAAATGTGTCTCATTGTGTTTCTCCTTTCCGCATTTCATCTCCTTCAGCTGGGAAATATTTCATTATTTCACCTTGGAAGATGGCTCTGTCAGGCACAGCTGACAAATGAGCAGCCTCAGTTGTGTTGATCATTTTAGCTTAGGTTTTTTTTTCAGTGCTGGCACTAAACCTAATTTGGAATACGACGCTCAATCATCAACATATTAAAGGGATGCAAGGCAAGACATCATCATTTCTAATTCTCTTTGATTCTGAGTCTAACGTTGCAGAATTGTTTAGAGTAGTGCATTTTTTTTCAGAACTAGAAGGGGAACTTACATGCAAAGAACATACTGTGTTTAAAAATGTAATTTAATAAGTGCATGTACACACACGTGCTTCTTTTACAGGGCATAAAAAAGCCTTTAATATAGAAACATTAAAGAATATCAGCAGCTTTTCTATCCCCACAAACACGCCGACAATTTAATATTGTGAAAACAAATGCCTGAGTAATAGAAAAACTTTTCAGCGATATGAAAAATAGGGCTTCTTGCATCACATTAGACCTTTAAAAATAAGATGAGCATGAGGAACGGCGATGCTTGCAGGAATCAGCGGGTGACAAAGAAAAGACAAGAGGCAGTGTTCTTACAAGGAGGGGAAATTTTATTTATAACACATGGTGCTGACAGGGAATCTCCAGCTCAGCGTCTATATTACAAGGTTGATCTGCAAGGCTGCGCATGTACTGTACGGTATTTGGAAACCAAGATTGCAGTGGCACTATAAACACACGCTTGAAACAACAGACTCGTTCCCTTTTTTTGTTGTTTTTTTTTTCTCTTCCTTTTTTTTTTTTTTTTTTTACAAAATGGTACAAACAACAATACAAAATATTTGTGCTGTTGACAATTTACAAAAAAAAGTCTTTTGACTCAATAACTGTGCAATTATTTTTTCTTTTTTTTTTTTTTCTTTTTCTCCTCCATTTGAAACTATGTGACTATAGTACAACCAGAATGCCTTCTGGACTGCAGCGCCTGTCATGCGGGCTGCAACACTTTTTGAAATGTAGTATGGTTACTGTAATAGAACTCATCTGTCCATTATAAAAAAGACACATGCAAAAAGCTCCAATTGTACAGTTACAGTTTGGCTAACTTTGTCTCTTTAGCTTCAAGCAAATACTACATTATGTACACTTGGACTTGAATAGTATTAGGATAACGCTCATGAAACACTGCTGCTTGTCTTTGTGATTCTCACCATTGCATGGCAAACGTTTGGCTTCTGTTGGAGCCTCCCATCATGGGTGTGTCTGTGGTCAGGCAGTGTCCAGAGTGAGACTAAATGTCCTTTAACTAAAACAGAATCAGGGTTGGACTGCAGCAGTGCAATATTTCTTCCTTCATTCTTATTTTGTTAATTCTTTCTCTCCCTTTATTAGAGGAACATCAATAAGACAAGTGGACCAGGTATGTAACGAGTAACGGCCAAACACCCTTTATTTCCCCTCATAAATTGCATTTAAATGGGGAGCCAAAGTCTGACCCAATCCACTGATATATTTGCTGCTGTGTAATTGTGAGTCATTGATAACATTCAGTATTGTAATGTCATTGTGTTATCTAAGCAACACAGTTCTAAAGGTCAGTTATGTTGTGTAACGTGGGGCTTTGTGTTACGTCTGGCCCTGAATCTGGCCTGAATGTCCAATAATAAAGCATATCTTTATTCTGCAAACACTGGATGGCCATCAGGAAAGTTGCAGCTTTACTGCTGAATTAGAACAACGCTAAACGGGCTCATATATTATAGAACACTCACATATATACAGTAAGGCCTAAAGGAGTGAGTGTGTGCTAGTATAGACTGTACACGTTGGTTTTAAGTGGAGCCTTTTTGCTAAAAAATGAAGCAAAAGTTGAACAGCGACACGAGTATGGCTGTAAGCTCTTACAGAATCCTACAGATTCTTTTAAATGCACATGGCTTTTTGTGAAATATAATTTGCCAGGTATTTGACTGAAACAAAACCACGGTGAAAGGGAATGCAAAGACCACACAGAAACAGATAAATCATGTCATCAAATGTATAAAAATGTCCTGTATATACAACACATGTCAGAAATAATCACAAATAGCAGAAAGTAACAGCTGTGTTTATTTTGTGGAGATATTCTGGAGGGTGAGGAGCAGTCGGATAGATAAGAGCTTATCCAGCAGTAAGCTGGGGGAACCACTCAGTTTCTCATGTCTGAGCTGACAGCTGGGCTGAACATCACCGGTCTCAGGCTCTACAACGCATGATTCGATTTACAACCACCTCATTTTAACGAGATTGTTACCCTGTGAGCTTTATTAATTATATATATATATATATATAGATGTTCCTTTCCTTGTCCATAGTTAAATCATATTCCTCTTTTTATTTCTATTAAATTTGCATAAAAAATACATTTATCTCGTCACAAGTCAACTTCTATACATCCACTCTGAAAGCATACTTACTTTTGTCAAGTCATCATTTTTCATGATTATACTTAAAATGTTCTTTTGGCCATATTGTTTTTATCCGGGTAAATGAACAATGAGCAGGTGAAGGACAGCTGAAAAATGGCAGGAAAAAAAAAGAAAAAGCAATAGTGCAGGAGCCTTCTTGTCATGTCATCTGAAGAAATCTGTTACTGAGATTTCCACCAAGTATTCATTATATCCCTAATTTATAGAAGAACTGGTCAATCCACACGGCCTTGAAACTAGCCACCGCTGAGAAGCCTTTGAATGGGTGCTCAGATGATAAGGAATGATTAAACCTTTCTCTCCGTGGCCAGCGTCTGGTCCCTCTGTGAAATGTTTTGTGTATTTAAATAACATTAAACACAGACTAACCCCCCAGTTCTCTTTACACTGCCCTGAAATATGATTATAAAAACCCACGGGTAGTGCTGCTCTTTCATTAAGTCACAACAAAACTGCCTTTCAAAATGTCTGTCTCATAGAAAACATTATTACTGAAGCTTTAGTTTTGCTTTTCTGCTTTGATAAAGTGCAGAATTTCTTATAGACTTTCCCTTTTACGAACTTCTTTTAAAAACCTCTTGAACTCAAAGCCAAAAATTTTAGGAGAAAATTTCAGATGAATGAAACGCTGCCTGAAAAGAGACAGATTGTGAAGGCACTAAGTCCCTGGCTGAGGCTCAATTCCCACAGTTTCTCTGACAGGGACCAGCACCAGAGTTTGTATATTAAAAGTTTGTTGAGAAACAACAGTGAGTCAACAGACGGGAAAAAATAAAAAAATAAAGAGCGAGGGAGACAGAGGGACTCAGAATGGGGCCTGGACAAGATCACTGTTCTGTAAGTAATGCTATCAGAGCTTTTTGAAGTCATCTAGTGGTTTTTTCTTTCCTTCATAAAAGTACGATTAATACAGTTTCTGTGACATTTCTAGTGCACAATAACTGGAGCCATGTTGTTACCTTTGGATACATGCAGACCTCAAGTTATCATAAAGGCAGACCTTCATATGCATTTTCTGAAATAACCCTCATCTGTACTTCATATATAGTAACATTATAGAGGTAACACATGTGACTTCAAACAATCTTCAAATTTAGTAACAAGCCATATCAAGTTTTAGCTGCAAACACAGAGAGCTCAAAACAAACACAGCTGCTATTGAAGCCACGATAAACAAGGACACATAATGCATTTCTTCTCTAAGACAGTCCCGTTATGTATTTTTGTGATTTAATCAATCACATTCAAGTTGGCTGTGATCTAGGAGCACAGATATGCCTGACTTGAAAAGTTAATGATTTGTCCATAAGTTACAGACACACTGTAGGCCTATGTACAGTATGTCTACATAAAGCGCCCTCATTGGCCAGTCACCACTCCTCTGAACTGACATCTCCCGCAGCTACCACAGCCCTGTACAACGGGAGAAATGACAAGGGAGGTTTGAATTAAAGGGTCGGGGGTCATATGGGGGCGTGTAAGCCCAGAAAATGGCAACCAATCCTGAGTTAGCGGGAGTCTGCTAAAATACGCACCACTGAAGGCACTTTTTTTAAACAACAGTGCTTCTGTTCTAAGTAATTCAAGTTCAAGAAAGAATAAACAAGGGCCCTTCGTGCAGGAAGGACTTTCATATCGATGTTCTTGTTCGCCTTTTCTTTCCTTTTGTTTGCCTCAGACAAAGCAAGCAGCTCAACCTAAAGCTTCTTCAGAGAGTCGGGCGGGGCTGACAGCAAGGGAAAAGTGATAACCCTCAGGAATGGGGAACAGGTTGAATCGAAGGGGAGTGAGGATAAAAATAATAATAATAATAATAAAAAAAGGCTACACAAATGTAAGTAAAAAACAAAATCTGACAAAACCAAAACCTACATCTAGAATAAAACATTCAAATAAAACAAAAGCACAATAGTTTGAAAATACGAGAGAAGCCTGAAAATCAGCGCTTCCACTTCAGTCACAGACAGGCTTAGAGCAGGAGACGGTTGAGAAGACCACCCGAAACTGACTCACGGCACTGGTCCTCTGTGGTGGGTAATTCGATTGGTTGGTTGGTCAGTCCGTTGGTCAGTGTGAACATGTCATTGTTAACTTGTGTTCAATAAGGATGTAACAGCCCCTTTTTTTAGGGGTCAGAGCATGGCAGGCCAGCTGACGGGACAACGGTGTGTGTGTGTGGGTGTGGGTGTGGGTGTGTGTCTGTGTGTGTACATGTGTGACTGGGCAAATTTAATCATCATCCCCTCCTCCGTACATGTCAGCCAGCTTCTTAAATCGGGGGCCCCAGTCGTTGAGGTAGTCATAGTCCTGGTCTCCTGTGCTGGAGGAGTTGAGCGTGCTGACAGAGCCGGCGGTGGAGCCGCTACCCTCGTAGTCAAACACCAGCAAGGAGTCGTACGGAGGGGCTGTGGGATCGTTGTCTGCTGCTCGCAGTCCCTGAAGAGGACAGGAAAGAGGAGAGGCCAGTTGTTACACTGTTGCAATATTTTAGGTGAGTAGTAACGTTGAGCAATATTTCGTATAACCATTAAACTCACAACTGTATGTGAACTGAAACTTAATGTAAAGAATGCCCTCATTTATAGTATTTTTGTATATATACTGCAGTATTCTATACCATGTCTTTTGTCCTGTCTCCCTCCCCTCGCCCCCAACCGATCGAAACAGATGGCTGCCCATCCCTGAGCCTGGTTCTGCTGGAGGGTTCTTCCTGTTAAAAGGAAGTTTTTCCTTCCCAATGTCACCAAATGCTTGATCATAGGGGGTTGTTTTGATTTTTGGGTTTTCTTTGTATTAATGTACGGTCTTTACCTAATGATATAAGGTGCCTTAAAGCAACTGTTTGTTGTGATTTTGTGCTAAGTAAATTAAATTTTACAGAGATTTCTACTTTCATAAAATAGTTTTTATATCTCTACATTTAACTAACGTTACTAAAAGTAGCAGATTGCAGCTGGATAGCATTGTTGTAGTGTCACCTTTGAAGCAGCAGGGCAGGAGTGCAAATCCCCCTCAGGAACAAGACCTGGACACTGCGTGGATTGAGAATCAGATGTTGGGGAACCAGAACACGAAGGGGTGAAGTTACCAGAAGGCAGGGTGGCAGACATATGGGAAAACTGCAAGTACTTGGGTATTATAGGCCAATGGGCCTCCAATACCTCCAGGGGGTAAGACAGCAGAGAAGCCCTCAACATGTATGCCCTACCAGTCATCAGAAATATAGTAGATAAGAGCCATGATGCAAGATGAAACACAGCACAGAGGCTGTGATAATGGCAGCACAAGCACCAGATCCATAGACAGGACCAAAGGTGCAGAGATGCCTCTGGCAAAGTTCAGCACAACAGTGCAAGCTCGGGCAGTTTACAGGAACATCTTTGCTGCACACTAATTAGATACATTGAGGACAGCAGAGCTAATATCCTGTAAAACTTCAGTTTTCAGAACAACAAGCAGATTCTAAATAAATCAGTGGACAAGAATCAGAAGAGGGCAGCTGCGATAGATGTGGCAATCCCGGCTGACAGTAACATCCGCAAGCAGAAACAAGAAGCTAGAGAACAAAAGAGCATCTGAAGAACGGCGAAGAGAAGATGAAGCCCAAAATGCCCCCCTGAGGGAATAGGAGATCGGCTCCAACAGATTCACAACATCTAAGGTCTGACTAGAAGAGCTCAGTCCCAGGAACTGTGCAGAACCATCACACTATATAAGTATAACATATCAGTTTTACCTTTGTTGAGAGGTTATTTTGAGCATTGATCTGTTTGGTTTGAGATCTTACATGCCGCGGCGCATTGGAAACTAAAAAAAAATTGGAAAGAACTTTTTTTAAAAAATGATTTATTGGTTGTTTTTAGAGATATGCATCATAACTGGTCAGAAAATTGAAACTGTTGATTGCTGACTCTGGCTGGATGCTAGACTCGCTTTAAAAAACATTTGAAACATATTTCAAGAAAATTAGAGATGAAGAATGTATTTTTATATAGAAACAAATCATGTTTCTCTTTCACAACTCATAAGATCGATGTACAATCCACACTTCTGGCTGTTTATGATTATGGTGATATTATTTGCATGCTTCTATATCCGCCTTGAAACCTCTCGATTCTGTGCATCACAGAGCATTATGATTTATCACAGGCGATTCTTTTTTTACTCACCATTGTATCTTCTATGAAAACGTGTGATGGTGCTCCCTAGCAAATCGAAGAGAGCAGCACTGTATGCTGTTTATTTACAAGGCGCTGCTGCAAAGATTGCCTGCTAAGCGCCACTCCTTAATTGAACTTAAACACAGTACTTACAATGTATGATTGCAGGACATTTTAACATTATTTGTACCTCTTGTTCACACTGAACTTGGAAAAACTGGATTTAAATACTTCACTGCCTATAAAATGGAAAGAGCTACAAAAAACTATGAAGCTGCATTCTCTGATTTCACTGGAACATTTTGAAGGGTTGAAGTTGTCTGTTTTTTTTTTTGTTTTTTTTACATGTTTTTCTTAATTTGTGATCATGTATAATGTGTGCTTTTATTGTGTAGCTGTCTGTTTTTGTATGGTTTTTTTTGTACGCAGGTCTCCCTTTAAAAAGAGATCTCAATCTCAATGAGACTACCTGTTTAAATCAAGCATTTAATAATAATAATAATAATAATGCATAGCAGAATGCGTAGCAGCCAGTTCTTTTGGTAAATATTACTAGTTGCAATATCTGCAGAAAGTTTCCCGCATCCTAAAGGACTCATCTCATCCTGCCCATCAGCTGTTTGAATGTCTATCCTCAGGCAAACTTTATAGATCCATCAAAACACGCGCTACACGATTAAGAAACAGTTTTTATCCCAGATCCATCATCGCACTGAACTCTGCTCTGAAATCACACACACTATAAATCAATAATAGGTCAAATCTATCAACACCTGGTGCAATACTATATTTTCTCGCACTAGTGCAATATTTTTCATAGAACTACTGTGGCCATTTTTTACTCTGGAACTGTGTATGTATAACTGTGTGTTTTGATGAATAAGTGTGCTAATCTGCCTTTTATATATATTTCATTTTTAGGTAATGTGCAGAATTTTGCTTTGTGTTTTTTTTTTTAACACATTGACAATAAAGGAATCTTGAATCCTGAACATGTATAGTGGGTGTGGAACTTTGCTTGCTAATATCAGGCCAAAGGTTACTGAACCTCGGCCACAACATTATCAATAACAATGACAGGTGAAGTGAAGAAATGAAGGAGCCCATGCAACCTTAGACAGGCGATTTTATTGTAATGACTGATCTGTGAATACAAGTACAAAACTCAGGAGCTCTTTGTTTCAGTGTGTGATCATTCCTTTTCATCAATACTTTGACACAGTTTCATAAATAAGATATGACGGGGTCATGTTCATGTTTTCTGGCAAGGCGCGATTCTTTGCTCGCTTCCAAGAATGATAAATTGGGGCCATCGACCTGAAGGTTAGCTAGGTGAAGACAATGGACTTCATCCAGCTCAGTCACATAATGAGAGATGCTATGGACAGAAACCTAAAAAAGCTTCAACCCCTGTGGGCACAGTGCATGGCAGAAACGCCATGTGTTTGCCTTGTTTGTGTTTAACCGGAGTGCTGAAACGAGATCAGGTGAGTACACGTGTAAGAGACAGCGAGACAGTCAAGGCTGGATGGATCAAAGCTGAACAGCTGCCAACACCTCTCGAGTGTGAACGTGTTGTCACAAGTTTGTCAATCAGCATTTTCTCGCATCAGTGTGCCAACGAGCTGTGTGTGTGGACAGTGCCCGTGTGTGTTTGTGTGTGTGGGTGTGTGTAAATTTACCCAGCACAGTGACAGTAGTTGTAACATAAAGCAAAACTTGTTCCCATCATCGTGGTGGAGTTTAAATTTTGAACAGCTTCCAGAAATAAGTAATCACTTTAAATTATCAGACGTATGGAAAGTGAAAGTGAGGGGTCAAAAAATTTTTATGACAGTGGAGTCAAACGTAATGTGTGTGTGTAAATCTACCTCATGGATGAAGTCCCCGATGTCTCCGGGGTGGGGCACAACAGGCCTGATAGGATACTGGGACTCGGGGATGATGGGACGTTCATCCACCCTGCGGACACCCGGTGGCTTGCTGATGATGTGCTCCAAGGAGTCAGGTTGCTGCAGCTGACTTAAGTCATAGTCCTGCACAACGGGCAGAGAAATGTAAGTAAAGTCTGAAACACAAAGCATGTACTGTATCTGTGTGAGTGCAGCTCTCAGGATCTCACTTGGTCCTCTTCTCCTCCTCCCTCTTCATCATACTTAAGGATGTTGTCCCTGACATCATCTTCAGGGTCAATAAGCAGTTGCTTTGTCTGCCTCTCCTTCTCTCTGCGCTTGATCCACACCACAAACAACAGCACCATGCCTGCAATGATACACTCATGAATGTGAAAAACCTTCCAACAACCTGCAAAAAAACCAAACCAAAAACCTGACAACCAGAAAACACTTTATGCTCTACTTAAACAATACAAGCAGGGTTGTATTTAAGTACAGCAGTGCTGTGAGCTAAAAGCTGAAGATGGTATGCTAAAATGAACATTTATACTGTTTAATTACATTTACCATGTTAGTGTAGGACTTGGACTGGTGACCTTTAAATAGATGCTGGTTTTACTGATACATCCTAAGCAAGGTTTTTCCAATTTTTCTTAACGGATAAAAGTCCATCAAGAACAAACAACCTAAGCTTATGTTCACATGACAAACTGCAACATACAACGACACAGCTATTCCAACACAAAACCGCTTAGGGAGCAGCATGGTGGATGAAAGGGCCCAGCAGGCAGGTGGCTGCTACTCATAATTTATTTCCTCCAAACAGGCCCTTTAACCACAGTCACAGTAACCTTTCCGTACTTTATCATACCACACAAGTTTCAGTAATATGAATCATGATGCACCAGCGCTTTTTATTATTGAGTTTTACTTTTTAGCCTCGTGTTTTTATTTTCTTTTTAGTCACATCTATTTAGATTTGTGGTTATTTCATAACATTCATCTGTGTGATCTCTGTATGCCATCGCTGAAAAGAGATTTCAAAACTTAGTGTGCGTTTTTCGAGTAAATAAAGTGAAGTAGATTAAATTAGAATTGGGTCACTGTGAGTCAATAGCAGTTGTAAAATAATAGAAAATTCTACATAATACAAACTTTAAAAAGATGTTGGTAAAAACATTACAGTTGGAGGTGAATTTATCTGCTGGGCTTGTCGTTATGCCATCCACAGCATGAACTGCAGCACAGCAACAAAGTAAAACACTGACATTAAAAGGTGAGACAGATACCAGCAGATTTTCCCTAGCAGCAAAAGAATACAACAAACATCTCGCCCAGAGATGCTGGAGAGGATTCCAGCACTCCAGGCATTTATCCATTATACAAACTGCTGTTCGTGTTATTGCAGTGTTAAATGTTTAATGTCTGTGCCCTGTGCCCTGAATCTAATCAAAGGGAACTTTTTCACAGTAAATGTGTCCAAACTTTTGACTGGTACTGCAGGTATGCAGCATGTCTGAGAGCAGTGAAGCATCACTGGATGAACTCAGTACGGACAGCAAAAACTTACTGAGCAGTATGATGATGCAGATGAGAATTGAGATGATGGCTCCAGTACCCAGGCCAGCAGCTGCCACAGCCCCGAGGGTGGTGCAGTCTCCGTTTTCATCACAGGGACACACCTTAACTTTGATGAGTGACCTGTTGGACAGCGGCGGGTTCCCCGAGTCTGACACAATTATGGGGACTTCATACACTCCCGGCTCTAAATATATTTGGTATCGTAGAGTCAAACGGGCAAAATCACCTGTGCAGAGTGAAAAGGAAAGAGATGACACTAACGATCACATTTATTTCTCCAGAAATATTTTTTCCTAGGCTACCACCAAGTGACAGTTAATTCTGAACAAACTATGAACACTGTGCACCCAGTACCTCAAGATAAACATAATACCACTCCCACACATGAATTATCTTGACTGAAATTATACGTTTAACAATAGGTACTTAATTTTTAAAATAACATTTAAATTAAAGTGCAAAAGTCTTGAGTCGCCCCTCATTTCTTTATAATTTGCCAGGAAAATGGGAAATAGGTGCAATGATTGGGTGAAACGTGTACAAACATAAATGAAAATACAGTATATAAGACAAAAAAGTTTGTGAAATTCAAATGAGCTTGAAAGTAAATATTTGGTATGCCCACCTTTATTCTTCAACACTCTGTTGTTAGGTAAGCTTTTTTGTCATTTCTTTAAGTACTCTGCAGGAATAGTTCTCAAAGCTCTCCTTTGGATGTTGGCTGCCTTTTGTTCAGTTCTCTGTCAAGATGATCTCACACTGCTTCAATAATGTTAAGGTTCAGGCTCTGCGGAAGCCATTGTATATATGTCTATATCCAGGTATGCTTTGGCTGCATTGGCAGTGTGTTTGAGATTGTTATAGTGACAAATGAAGGTGTTGCCAATCAAGATGCGTTCCGCTCCATAAAACCAGTTGCCACTGATTTTCAGTTCAGTTTTTGTGTAATTTGGCATACCCGAGCCTTTTCTCAGTGTTTTCCTTCCCTAAGAACGGCTTCTTAACAGCCACCCCTCTACTGAAGCCATTTCTCATGAGGCTTTGGCAAACTGCAGATTTAACAGCTGAAGGGAAAAATATGGATTTTTTTTTCATATTTCTTAAGGACATGACTCTCAGATACTGCTCATCTGCTGTAGATAGTTTTTTAGACCTGCCACTTTTTCTTTTGTCCTCCACTCGTCCAGTTTCCTCACATTTTTTAAGGACATGCTGCACACCATGCCAAGATATGCCAGATTTTAAGCTAATAGTTCTTTGGGAATCGCTTTGTTGGAGCAAAAATACTATTTTACGTCTGCCAAACTGTGCTATCTGTGGCATTTTTGCAGATTCAACTAAAGAAATGGGAAGAAATTATGTGTTCTTGCAACAGAGTGCTAGTAACAAAGTACCTAATAATACAATTTATAATGAGTTCTTTGCTAAATTGTCTGTTATGTGTAGACACAATGCTGGTTAGGTGATGTTTTATGCCTGAGTGACTCGTAGGTGAGCATTAAGTGGCTTAACAAAGAAACAAAAATGATCAGGCTCGAGGTACAACTGAACTGAAAATGAGTGAAAAAATGTCCAATGTCCAAATAAAAGCTTTGAAAGACCTTCAGAAAGCCTGAAAAGCTACTGTTCAAAAGCACTTTAGAAAGTCTGACAAAATATGCAGGAATGAGGAGTGACTCAAGACTTTTGCACAGTGATGTACATGAAAGTGCGCATGGTTAATAAAGAGTATGGTCAGAACTTCAGTGTATTTAACAAACAATGATCTTAACTAGCGTAAACATCTTAAAAAAATGAAATTTTTATTTGTCATTCATCTTGAATGGTGACTCCTCACCATTGAGCCGAGAAATCGTCCAGTTGCGTCGGATGGCGGTGGGAAACGTGGGCAGCTCGAAGACAAAAGGTCCAGCGTTGGGGTCTGTGTCGGCATCAGCAGCAGTGATGTTGACACCGTTGACATTCCTGTACATCCTTTCACAGATCTGAGACTCTCTTGGTATGAGTGCTGGGGGGTTGTCATTAATATCTATCAGATAGATCTGCAGTGTGCCTGTGCCGCTGGCTGCAGGAGAGCCTTAGAGCAGAAAGAGAGAAGAAAAAAAATAATATCATGACAGGAGGAAAACATGACAAGAGAAGATGTGTGCAGTGAAAGGGACGATTGAGGGGGAAGAGAGAGATGTTGAAGGCTGGCAGAAGTGAGGGAAATAATGAAAGAAGATAAAAAGAGAGATACAAAAAAAAAAGGAATGAGAAGAGGTGATTGGAGCATTGTTCATTCACAATGACGATAAAAAGGTAGGAATACTGTGGAGCTGCAGGAGAATTTCTGCACTTGACAGAAATACTTCTGACAGTTGTGCTTTCCAGCTCTTCTTTTAGGCTTACAGCAAAATCAAACCCCTCACAGTCGATCCAGATGGAGGCACAGCACATCCAATAGTCTGGAGGTACAATAATGATGAGTCTAACACAGTCAAACAAGTCTTTGTCTTTGTGTATTACACTGTACCGTAAGAGTCATTTATGATTTTGGACAATATTTCAAGCAAAAGGGCCTTTAACAGTGCATTTTGAAATGACAAACAGGACATTCTCATTGCACACAGTCCTTCACTTAAATACAGTGCATGCTTATGTGCTTATGTCTTAAGAGTAAATCTCCTTAGAACGCATGCAGGAAGCATTTAGGATGTAAAATAAAGGTGTTCTTGCAAAGCGAAAGCAGTGGTGATCAAGTTGTACTACATGTCTTAGTGACTTTTTTGCTTTGTTGAACTCACAATAACTGTACTACTGGACTGGCTCATTATATTTGCACACCATTTTAGGTAACAATCACAAATCTGCACATACTGCTTATTTAGGAAGCTATAAAAATTAGTTGCTCTAAACTTTACACAGGTGTTGTACTGACTCTATATTGTAAGTCTGTGAAAATTGTTGAGGCAACTTGGTCTGATACTGATGTAGGCATGCCATTGTAAGTGCTGCTTCAACTACAATACTGTCAGCCTTGGAGTGCAATAACATGCACTGGTGCACACGGACACGCTCACACTTCATCTACAGGCACAATCTAGAAGCTTTTGCATTGACCGAACACAGCATCAGACCATCAGCATCTGCATTATGGAGAATTGGGAATAAAAAATAGACACTTTAAACAATCAGGGAGGGAGATAGCTGAGCAAAGAGATGAATGCACGAATGCGTATGTGCAGCATGAAAATGTGGCACAGAAACATCAGAAAAAAAAGGGCACTTAGCAGTATAAAGCTCACAGTTGTTTATTGAGTGTGTGTCAGTGGGTGACGGCCCTTAGCTTCCCCCAATTAGGAGTCATTTCCCTGTCATGCCCCACTGGCCCAGTCATCACATGGAATCAAGCGACCCTAGGGCCCATCTCTGGCATGAGATAAGGGCAATGTAATTTACAAAGATTTATGCAAAGCTTACAGATCTGCCAATTAAATGTGGCAACAGAGCAAGACATTTGCCACAAGAAGGGTGACACAGCTGAAGACAAGGGTCTGGAGTGAGTCTGTTATCGGTTTGAGCTCTGTTTGACTGGTAATACTATGATTCATATCAAAGATCGCGTCATAAATTTCAAGTGATTAATGAAGACATATCAAGTCATCACTGATGGATGTACTGAGTTTCAGTGTCTAGAGACATCTGATAACCAACCTACTTCACCTAAATTTCTGTCATCTCTGGACTAAATGTGTATAAATGAAAACACATTATTATAATGCCAATATACAGTACTGTGCAATAGTCTTGGGCCGAGGGACGGCCCAAGACTATTGCACAGTACAGTAGATGCTCAACTTAAATACAGCTTTGCACAGGTAAACCCACACTGTACGGTAAAAGCACAGAACTTTAATGCTAATTGAACAACCAAAAGAGAGAGTAACATATCACACAGACCGTATACTAGATGCCTACATACCATAGACTTAAACCTGCATTCTATCCGGAGGCCACCAGATGGCGATAGCTGTGATTGCAAAAAAAATCCAGTCCAGTAAAGAAGTCTATGGGAAAATGACTCTTGACCTCTGTAAACACGTTCCTATTGAGTTTATGGGCTCCATCACTTATTTTTGGTCATACTAAATTTAAAAATAGGTCTTTTGGTGATACTATGTGTCAATATGGAGGATCATCTGTGGTATGAAACCGCAGGCTGATTAGCTAATGAATAGCTAATGACTTGCCAATCACAAGGCGTTAGCCAGTGAGTGCGTGGTTCCACAGCCAGACACGCCCCTCCTTGTCAGATCTGTTTTTGCAGCCAAACTGGCTATGGCATTAACACTCAACTTAAAAAGAAAAAAGAAAAAAAAGAAACACTCATCTCGAGTCTTCACAACAGGACTTTAGAAACCAGTGGGTGATGTCATGGTAACTACATCCATCTTTCATAGTGGCTATGGCAACGTATTTAAGGAAATTTAACATTAAAATAAAAGGGTAAAAAAAATGTAATATGTCATTAGTATCTCATTAGGGTCATAAGACTAGTTGCCATCTAATAAAAACTCAAAATACTGCATTCCTCTTACTCAGCTACTTGTTAATTAATAGATAAACTTTAATATTATCAGTTATTATTAATATTGTTATTAATTATTTAAAAGTAACATCTATTAGGAAATCATAATAGCTATAAAATTAATTTAAATACATTTCCTAGCTTTTCAATGGGTCACTTGACCGTCACTAAATAAACAGTTTTATGGGTTTTTTTTTCATGTTGTAAGCGTACAGACAGTAATTATACATGTCTTCTTATTAGCTGCTGTGTATGTGTTGCCCAGTATTACATACTTTAAAAGCCCATCTAGGGACAGCATTGCAAATTAGCTTAGGCCATAGATGTGGTGGTGTGTGTCATGGTTCATGTTACATACGTGTCCCTATAAACAATAAACAGCTATTAATGTATTAAATGCAAATTGTACCCATGTTCATACTCTGGAGGAGACACACATTCATAAATGCACTGTTTTAAACACATGCTTTCAAACGCCTGCGCGCACAGACGAGCACACACACACACACACACACACACACACACACACACACACACACACACACACACACACACACACACACACA
>JAVDPK010002451.1:62877-90306 GCA_034780415.1 Cichlasoma orientale
ACACACACACACACACACACACACACACACACACACACACACACACACACACACACACACACACACACACAGGCTTACCAATTCTCCTGGTTTGTTAATCCTAGCCATGTATGGGGGACATGTGGAAGCAGCTTGCCACAGCTGATAGGAGAATTATGTGGGTTTTAACCAGCTAAATAAATAATTATGTTTGTGTAAATTCCTCAAAAGGATTTGTATTAACTCCTTTTTTTGATGGCGGATGAGAGATGCGAGGCATGGTGAAAAGACTTGTAGTAAGCTGACCATATGCTCTTTGAAGAATGCATAAACATAAACAATACCACAGGTTGTTAAAAGGAAAATGAGCTAAAAGGTTCTGAAGCGGTCAGATTTCATCGAGGGGGTGTAACAAGTGTACTTCTCACCATGCTGTCACCACCTCTTCATGTCCCATCCTACTATCCTTACTGTCTCATAGTACTTCTTACCATAATCCCTCTCATGTTGTGATGGCTGGCACTCAGGCAAGACCCACATAGACATACAAACATTCACACACACATAACCTGAAAAAGAATTGCTAGTTTCTTTTGTTCTGGCCACAGTCCCACTATCAGCCAGACCTAGCAGAAACATCCCCGTTGAAACGGTGTACTTCACAATGGGGAGGTGAAGAAAACACCCAAATAATAGGAAATCTGTGACATTATCATGATTATAAAGAAGACTAAGAATTAAAAGCAGAAAAAGACAACAGGAGCATGTAAACCTATAATCCGGCTGCGTCTCCCTGTATCCACACAGCGGGTTGCATATCTTGGTGTTTGACATTGTCAGTCATCACAAATACATGTGCACACACAAACACACCGGCGCGCGCGCTCACATAAATGTGTTTCAAATTAGTGCCTTCACACATGCTAACACCTATAAACACACCAATGTTTCAAAGCCAGCTCAACTTAAGATAAACGCGCCAGTGCACTGCACGTCACTGATAAGGCAATTTGGAAGGAAAATAGCATTCCCGTTTTACTTAAGAAAACAAGAAACACTCACTTCCACTTGAGAAAAAGTTATTTGTTTGCCGTGATTGAGTTTGCGCTCTGTAATGCCCGAGTTTCAACTCTTAGGCAGAACAAATAATGTATACCACAGAAACTGCACCAAACACAAGGCGGAAGCGGGCTTGGACACAGGATAAGAGAGGCTCAACAGTGGAACTGGTTGTGCAAATCCAGGATTTCCTCTAACTCTAGCCCAGCTACATGCTTTTATAGTCTTCTAAATCCACACAAAAGTCTCAGTTTTTAATCAGCTGATATACTGCATATACAGCACACTTGCTTCTGTCACAGAATTCAGTTACACATTACAGCTCTGGGCTCTGGATTATATCACATTTCTATAAAATTTGTGGTTGCCATGGACCTTCAAGTGTACTGAATTTAGATTTAGGTGCATATTATACTATAAAAAAAAAGTGCCAGCTCTTATGCCTAAATTACTGGACACTGAAATGTTTATAGAGAGAAAACTTCTAAAGCAGCACCTACTGATCTTCGAAATCAACCAACATTCTGGCATAAAGTGTGAAAATGATAGTTTGTATAAATTCAATTGCCAGTAATTGAATTTATAATACTGTTAACTTCATTTTAGGGGCTCTGAAAGATATATAGAAGTGTTAAAAAAATATTATGCAGGAAGCAGCAAATTCTGATTTTGAATTAAAAAACAAAACAAAACAATACAGCATGCACTTTAAAAGAGGTTCTTACCATTGTCTGACGCCAGAAATGTGGCTTCATATATGTTGTTTTTTACATAGACAGATTCCCGGTCGAGCATTGCTGTGGTGACTATCTGACCGTTGGTTCTATTGATGGACAGCCAGTCTGCAGGGTCGTTCAGCTTTGAATACCTAAAGACACACAATTACAGATCGATGGAGAAGTTAACGTTCGGCGTTTCCCTGTTTACAAGCAATTAGAAATGTTCTCTTGCATCTGTGCATACATAGATTGCCTCCAAATACACACGCTCTAAAAATCACAACAGCCTGACCTTCACACAGTTTAATTCTTCAACGACTTCTTCTCCAGAGCATGCAGCCTACAGTCAATTTCACCTCATTTTTCACTCCTGTGTACCAGGCATTGAAGTCAATTACCTCCCTAGTTAAGCACCGATGCAGCTGCCTGTGTGTGCGTGCGTGCATGTTTTGCACGCCCATTTCCTGGAAGTGTTTGCTTAAACTCACCCTTGAAAGGTTTATATACATGCATGTTTTAATGCTTGCATGTCTGAAAACGTGCCTGTGTGTGTGTGTATAGGGAATCTGTTACAGTGTGGAGATAAGATGATGGGATCTTGGTGCTGATCATCAAACAGGAAAGTAGCAGGTGGCGGCAGTCCCCTGGGATAAAGGGCAGAGAAGGAATAAGGGATGATCTCCAGGACTGAATGCCAGTCTCACTCTGATCTCACTGTTCCTGTTTTGCTGGCTTTTGTTTCTTTTGGTTTGTTTCACATATTCATTTTTATCTGAGCTCTCACCACTCATGTCGCCTCACCTTAACTTGAGGTGCTTTTGTGTTCATACATTTTTTTTTATTTTTATTTTTTTTAGATCCATCTGTATCTTCTCATCCATGTCTCATTCATTCTCCAATACAGAGTTCATCAACAGCCACCTCTCTTGGTTGCAATCTCACTTCAGCTACAAAACATCATCTGTGGACATGTGACACCATGGCCTTGCACACCTATGTTTCTACATCAATGCCATTTCATTTACAGAATGTCAGCTGGAGGGAAAAAGGCCAAGTTGTTATGCGACATACACTTCCAGCTTTTCAATCTATCCAAATTGAAATGGATTTGACCTTAGCCCTGCTTTTATGTTTACTGAACTGTACTTAACTCACCATTAGTGTACAGCTTGCTTGTTTATTTGTGTTCGATTAAATACTGCATAATGGGGGTGGGTGGGTGGGGGTGGACAGAGACTATAATCTCTATCCTGCAGTGATTGAGGTGGGATTTTCCCAGCAGGCAGTGGGCATGATCCGAGGCAGAGCACAGTGTGGGGAAGGGGATCACAGAGATGACATTCCCACACTCTAGACAGATTCACACAGGCAAGCCAAGCCCACAGCCGCTAACAGGCAGACAGTGAAATCACCACCAGGGCTACAGTGAGTCCATCACGGTGGGAGGGTGGGATAAAAGAGGGAGGGAAGTGATCAGGAATGGGTAGGAGAGGTGACATTCGGAAGTAGCAGCATTGCTGATCTGATTTTAATGTCCTCATTAAGACTGACTTGATACCTACTGCTATTCTCTGTCCAACTACATTTCTGTTGACTTGACCATGCCAAACTGACAAATGTTCTCTGTCTCTGGAGTGGAGGACAGACAAATGGGTGTACATGTTAATGAGCTGAGGCAAATTAAAGGATCAGTTCTCCCAAATACTAGGAATATCATGTCTGGAAAAAAACATGGTTTTGAGGATGTTAAAGCAAATAGTTTTTGATCTGGGGAAATATGTTTATTCTTGCTGAAAGTTAACTGATGTTTGTCAATATGAAGCGGAATTAAGCAAAATTTGAACTCTCCCTTCTTTCTCTCTGTCTGTGTTTTACTTCATTTCCCTGGGAGTGGCTTCTCTCCTGCTCCTGCCTGATCCACGGCTGGCACACCTGTGTCTCATCAGCTCACCTAACCAACTGCTTTTCCAACCACTCTCCACCAGATTGTTCTGTCAGCTTCAGCAGTAAACGCTCGGGCCAACTCTGATCTGTTTCCTTGTGTATTTCTCTCTCGTGTTAACCAAGCGCTGTCTCTGTGCCTCAGATCTTCCTCAAGTGCAAGCCAGCAACCAGTCAGCTACCTGCCAGCCATCCTGTGGTTTCTTCTGCCACACTCACCTGTCAGCCCACTCTCCACCGCCATTCCCAGCCCCGTTCACCTCCCAGCTTTGCCTCCTGTCTGCCTTGGACTCGAGCCTCATCACCACAAACCCTTTTTTTTTAGTAAAAGCCTAAAAACTGCTCCAGAGTGTTTTAAGCCCTGGAATTTCTGCTATTTATCTGGCAAACTATCAGTCAAAAAGCACATAACTAGAAACATAATTTGCTGTTCTTACAGTTCACTTTGTGTACAAAAAGAATTGGCACGTTAACAGTAATCATTTAATCTTAAAAATATTAATTGTAGGTGGTTCACAGACATGTTGGTGGTGTCAATCTTTTTATCTCGCTGAATTAAAACCGGCGGTGGAAGAACATTTGTGTGTGAGACATGTTCTTCCAAAATGCCCATGCACCTATTCTTCCCCTTGTTCCACGATAACAAAAGTACACATACGCCTTCTGATGATAAAGGCCATAACACAAATGTTTGTTCACAAAGCAGAGCGTTCTACTCATCCACACACTTTAATTAATTCTCCCCAACACCAGTCGGCTACAGATGTGTAAAATCATATCGGAAGCAACAAAAGTCCTGTATGAACAGTCTTTAGGGCCAATTTCCAACACAATGACTCAGCATTTCACTGCAACTCATTACTCCTGTTCTTAGGTATATCCACAAAAGATAAGGGGAGAATATGGCTGGCTTCAAAGTGTTGCTTTTTCTTGCCAAAGTTCTGCTGATAGCAAACAATAGGGCTCTGGCCATCAGAGTAATGGCAGGGAAAGCACCCACAGTGTTTTTGTTTACAAGTCCCAACTGTAAACAAGATAACAGTGGGCAACTGGCTGTCACCATCGCTAACTTTTTAATGAAGTGCCAGCCGCTTTTTTTTTTTGTCATTTTGTAAAGGTAAACAGTTCTTGTTTCTCTTCTTCTGGAATATGAAATTTGGTTTCAGTGTTATTCTGTGTGTGAAACTTTTCCTATTCGTTTCTGTGCCTTATTTCCAATGCTTTCCGAAGCTCTCCTCTACCACAAGGCTTCTCTCATTTGGGAGTTGGTAGGTGTGTGAGTACAGCTGGATGTATGATTAGGCCTGGCAGGTTAGTGATCTTAGCAAGCAGCAGGGAGAGGTATGACATTTATTTTTCAAACCCCCGACCCTGAGGATGAAAAATGCATGTCTCAAGCTTAGCCAAGGCGGTTTGGGTAATCACTTATGCCAGTGTCTCCAGTCCCATGTCTCGACCTTACTGGCTGGGTGTCTGACAGGTGATGCATGATACCTCATTCCTCCTCCCTCTCCCTACCCCGCTCCTGCACACACTGCCTTTTCCCAAATCTCACACTGTCAGTCTGTCCCTCCATTGACAAGCACCTGTCAACTTCAAACCTTGACCTGAAGTCAGCTCACCATGTTCAGCCACTGTCCACTTCTCTCCTTCTACAGTCCCTTAGGTCCCATTTCACCTTACTTTTGACTTTTAAAGCTCCCTCTAAATCTTCTCCATGTCTGCGTTTTCTTAATGTATCTTCACCATCATCCATTTATAAAGACAGACACTGTTTTGTCAAATGCAAAGACATGTGCAGTATATTACATCTAACACAAAATGTGGTGTAATATCTAAATGTCTGTCTTATTAAAAGAGACATGGCAGTTGACCATTACTGTAGATTGATGGGTTTGGAGGTGCAGTACTGTGCAAATATCTTGAGCCACCCCTGATTTCTTTATATTTTGCTAGGAAAATAGAAAATTGAATAGTGCAGACATACAGTTGTGCTCAAAAGTTTACATACCCTGGCAGAATGTGTGATTTTTGGCCATTTTTCAGATGTTAATGATAACAAAAACATTTCTTTCATGCAGCCAAGTGCCTCCTTATTGTGCATTTTAAAACAGCCACACCCTTCTTTCAGAGAGTCCTCTGTGTCCACTGAAGTTATTTGTGGGTTTTTCTTTGCATCCTGAACAATTTTCCTGGCAGTTAGCAGAGATTTTTGTTGCTCTACCTGACTGTGGCTTGGTTTCAACAGAATCCCTCATTTTCAACTTCTAAATTAGAGTCGGAACACTGCTGTTTGCATTCTCATTCCTTGGACATCTTTCTATATCCTTTTCCTGTTTTATAAAGTTCAACTGTCCTCTCCTGCAGATCCTTTATTAATTCTTTTGCTTTCCTCATGGCTCAGAATCCAACATCAATGCAACACTGGATAAAACACGCCGGGGTCGGTCAGGAGCCCAGAAACTCGCTGACGTTTTATGAACACACTAATTACAAGCAAATAGATCGCAGCTGAGGATGATTAGCTTCAGTAGCCATTTAAACTCATGTGTGTCAAATAGGCTCTTTGCTAAGTTGTCTGTTGTGTGCAGACACAACACAGGTTCATCTCTTGAGTTAGGTGCCTTTCTTCTGGACTGAAAATGAGTGAAAATAAGCCAATGCCCAAAGAAATACTTTGAGAGGTCTTCAGAAAGCTTGGAAAATTATTGCTCAAGATCAATAAAAAAAAAAAAAATTACAAGTCTGGCTCATGGGAAGCAAAATATAAAGACATGACAGGTGGCTCAAGACTTATGCGCAATACTGTATGTACATTGATATCAGTTCTGTGTGATAAAACTGAGAAAAATGGCAAAAATGAAACCCTGAATTTACAATTTTTCAAAAGAATGAGGATAACTGGTGTCCTTGTGCAACGGTCTAGAGTAGATACCTTTTGTGGAAAAGGTGTAAAGCAGTGGGATTGATAGTAATCCTGTCCAGATGGAAACAAATGAATGAGGTGGAGGATTTGCCATCTCTACACTCTTTGCTTTTCATGTGGTGAGAGCCGAGGAAGGAGATCTAGTCTGTGTTTATGTCAGTGGAACTGTGCCAAGCATGCTAGTAAAAATGCTAACCTAAATCCAAGATGTACTGCAGCCTTGACAGGTCATGGAAAAAAAAAAGAAGTGGAAACCACTGAGTTAAATCCACAGAGTAGAGAATGATAAAGCGAGAAAGAGAACAGAAAAAGGAGAGTGAGGAGAGAGCGAGAGAGAGAGAGAGAGAGCCCAGCTGGTGACTTTGGAATCTTCCTAAATTATAATGTACACCCAATTTACTCTCATTTGCTGTGAAATTATCTGGGAAATTTGTTTAGATCTTTTCCCCAGAGAAATGGGAAGGAAGGAGCTGTTAAAGTGCAAGGTGGCTAGAAGGAGGTGGTGTTAATGTCGCGCCAAACATCCGTGTTATCAACTTAATTGTGTACTTTTCTGTTCTAGTTATAAATCACAGTGCACTCTCTATAATCTGTACTGACATTCTACACGCACAAATGGAAATTTATGGGTTCTGCAGTTGTATGAATATAATCTAAAGCCTTCCTGTCTTCATGCAGAATGCAGAGCAGATTGTTCTTCATAGAACAGCACATCTAAGTTTGAAGGGCCATAGTGCAGTCACCGGTGCTGTCAAACTGACAGCAGGACTTAGAAAAGGCCTGCTGGTCATTTAAAGGTTGGTTTACGTTTAAAATCCAGAGAGGCTCAACACAGAGAAAGAACACTGCAGGTGGACATAATGCTGTGTCAGGTGTTTGGGCCTCAGCCAGCTGTTCTCTTTACCGCCCCCACCTCGCTCCATCTCTTTTGTTCTCTCTCTCTCGCTCTCTCTCTCTCTCGTGTTGTGTGAGTCTGTGTGTGCGAACCTGCATGTATGTGCTCATGCAACCTACAGAATGCACACACATCTGATTACGCCAGAGGCTACTGCTCCCTATTAACCTTCCTACCCTCCTTACTCAGAGTTCTCTGTTGGCTCATAAACTTCACACAGTAAGATTTTGAGAGATGGGTAATGACAAAATATAGTCCTCTTGTTGAACTTTGACCTCTAACTACTGACACGGAACCTATTTGAGATGCTTTTTAGCCCACTGCTGGTTCATGTGGAGACATTTCTGCCAGGTTTGTGCTTAAAAAGCAGAAAGCCAGACTTCAAGCCTGACTTAATTAGACAATAGAGCCTGAACATATGGAAAAATGTTATCTAATTTGATCTAAAAGATGCACAAAATCAAAATTAAAGTGTTATTGAAATGTACCTAGTGAATGTTCCCATTCTGTAGACTGATCTGTCTCTCAGTACTCACTCAATACCTGATTATCTGCTGCATCTGAAGCCGGTCAGGATCTGACGCTGAGAAGGTCGTCAGGCTGGTCCCAGCAGGGACACCTTCCTCAAACCGGATGTGTTTTGGGTTTGTGGGAAAGTAAGGAGGTTCGTTAACATCCTGGACAGATATGGTGACACCAGCTGTTGACTGGAGGGAGGACTGGATGCCAGTGGCCAGGTGGGCCTGGTTGGACACCACCACTGTCAGCATAAAGGCGCGGTTCATCTCAAAGTCTACTGGCTGGAGAAAGGGGGGAAAAAAAGAGTTAATGACTGTAAAGGAAAAGAGGTCTAAAAACAATTGAAATAGTCAAAGTTTTATGGAGCTGTTGGCCTTCATCTTGCTTGCTTCATCTTCTCTTTCTACCTCCTTTGTGTGTATATTTGAGGATATCGTCTATTCTGGACCAATGCTGTGTAAGATTACTGCCATTAAAAGCTAATCTATAAGGTTACACTGTTACCTACAGCAAAACAAACCCTTTAGAGCAATTCTGCATTCACCAAAACAAATACCCCTTTAAGCTTATACATGAATTTACAGCCAGTGGGTGTGTGTAGCCCACTGTACATTTACCTCTGCATTTACTGACTTTACCTTACATTCTGTTCTGCTCTGTGTCTCTGTGCTTTAAGAAATTTCTCTTGCTTCCCTTTGAGGTCTCTTAAATTCTTGCCCTTAAACAAGTCGAATGTCCAAGAATAAAGGAACCTGCGTTATGCACCTTAACATGTACTGAACGCGAGTTTAATGAAAGAAATACCACGGAGGTGACCAACCTCCACTGCATTATTATATTATTTCTTTTTATTTATTAATTCTAAGCATCACGCATGGACTATAATCATTATGCTGATTAGTGTAAAAACCCCTGTCAACATTTCTCTTTTCCGCCCGTGCCTGGGGAATATGCATTAAACCTTGCTGATGAAAAGGGACATGATAAATGAACAGATGTCATGTCAAGTGGTCCCCTGATGAACAAAGACACACACTCACTCACACACACACACACAGGGCTAGTACTATTCACGGTGTGTTGTCATTCCCTTTGAGTGAAAGTGTGTCCATGTGTACTCTACAGGGGGTTTTGCGACTTGAGCTTAAACCAGAGTGACAGTTCTTCGCTCTCCTAATGAAGAATACACAATCAGGTTCAATTGACAGCAAGCAAAGAAATAAAAACAGAACAAGTACGCCGCTTGTAGCGTCCTCTTGCACATTTCTAAACAGCCAGATGATAATTACTGCTGCAAAGCACACAGTGCTGATGATGATGTTAATGACTTTGAGTGGATCTGTATGGTGCATCAATTCACTGTTTTTCAGTGGACAGTCTGAGAGCGCAGCACAGACATAAAAAGATGCGCGTTATAAGGAAGGTTCCTCGACAAGGCCACTGAAGTAGAGGTATTTGTGCCGGTGCTACGGTTTCCCTGTGTACATGCACGCAAGTATAAATAAATGTAAGCACGCTGGTGTGTATTCGTGTGTGACCTCGTGGAGCACTGGGAGCCCATTTACAGGCTAACCACGCTCAAGGCGCTTTGATCTAAAGCCAGTGGTATTCAAAGCACAGGGAGGTCTAGAGTATAGCTGTAGGCTAACTAAAACACACATACACACCCAGACACACACACCCTGAGGGAAGCCAGGGGGGTGAGAGGTCAATAACATGGCTTGCATCGTTTGCCCATGAGCCATCACATCTTACATCTCCTTGAATCGCTTCACTCTTTTCTCTTTTCCCCTTTTGCCTAATTTGTTCCGCTGGACTTCAGCTTCCCAACCCCTCGTCTTTTCACATCTGCCCTATCCTGGCTCTCTGTGATCTACGCTCTCTGCGGGCTGCATTTCTCAATCCTCGGAAATGTGTCTTCGCCTCACTTCACTCCTCCTTTCCACTTCCCCTGTCATCTTTGTTGTTTATCATAAGCTGTGATTTACATAACTTAAGCACTCATTCGAACCAAGTGGCTTTATTTGTGCGCGCGTGTGTGTTTTCGTGTGTTTATGTGTTTACTGGCTTTATTACCACGACGTGAAATGAGAATACGTCTCATAAAATCCACAGAGAGCAGTGTAAATGTATGACATGATCAGGTTAAAACCTCACCCCTTGTTTACAGAAGAATTCAACTCTCTCGTGGAAGACTGACGCGCACCTGGGTGTCAGTGTAATTCGATGTGTCTGCACTAGCAGCCACAGATGCCTTGGCAAAAAACAGGAAAAGCAAGGTAGCACCAGTCTTATGGGTTCTTGACTTTACCTATTACAAGCTGTCTGATGTGAATGTTCTGTCTCGCTTTTCACAAAGAGAGCTGAAGCACCCTGTTTACTTGTTGAGACTGTCTATTGCTTGTTTCTTCCCAGGGGGTGTCCTGTCTCTTATTTTATGATTTCCTGATAACCTCCCATGGGTCCCTGTGCAAGCTTAGGGCTACCCGGCTGCCTGCTGAATTTTGCATCAGGGAGTGAGAGGAATGGATTATAAAAGGCAGTCATCTAGAGATAATGAAGAGAAGCAAAATGCCAATGCTCATTGCTCAGGGTGCTATGGGAATTATAAGGAGATGTTATTGCTATTTTTTTTTTTTAGATTCTTGTGTGATGTGATATGCAGTTTGCAGGAGCCAGATACATGGTGAAAATACCCCTGGGTCAAATAAAGCACTTATTTCTACAAAACCCATGAAACACAGTAAGCACATTTTACAGCAAGCCACACAAGGATGGCCACAGAAATGCAAATCCTAAGGGCCAATCAACAGGACACACATCTACAATAAACACACACACACAGGTTTAAATGGCTTAAACCCATGTGGACAACCTCTGACTGAGAGGTCGAGCAGTAACGTAGCAGGCTGTTACAAGACATGGCTTTGTTGTTGCTGTCATTTACCACGGCAGCTACAACATTATGAGTGTATAAAAAATGTTGCCTTTGTAATTGAGAAATCAATACCTAATTTGCTACAGTGGTCTCACCAGCCATTGTGTTTAAGTCTTTGTGCGAGTGTACGAGCTGTTTCTGAAGGGCACAGCAGCCTCCAATCCCTCAACCTGGACATAAAGGGGTATATGAAAGACAAAGACCCCAATCTGTCCCCATTTAACTTTATAGTCTGTTATTACTGCTTGCACCTAAATCCAGAGGGGCTTTGGCATTCAACAGAGGAAATCGGTGTGTTTCTTCTACACTGACCTCCATAAGGACAAGGCAGAGCATGTAATGCTAGACTGGGATCTTACCTTCACCACAGTGACCATGCCATCGTTGGTAATAGGGTCGGTGCGGATGGTAAAGTGCGCAGATGGGTCTCCATTGATGATCCTGTAGATGGCGTTCCAATTAGGCGAGTGCGGCTGATCAGCATCTATAACTGTCAGGTTAGCCACCACAATATCCACTCGGTTCTCTGGGACCTCTCCAGAAAACTGTAGAAAGTAGAGTGAAATGTTACCTTGTGATACATTGCTTTGAAATATCTTACTGTGCCTGTGATCGTTTAGGATGCATTGAGCCGTTTGAGTGTGGCAATTTCTACAAAAAGCCACTGAGTGCCTATCTTCCTTTTTTCATTTGTCTTTATAGAAACAGTCCTCCTTTCAGGTTTTCAGGTAGAGTAATTTTAATGAATTTGCTTTTTACCACTGTAGTAAACAAGCAGTAAACACGGTTTCACACTAGTGAGCGCATGCACACAGGGGCGTTGTTCCATTTTCACTGCTTTCTACATTGCTAGTACCCATCATTGATGAGCAATAATATTTCATCCCTTAAAAAGCCAGAGAGACACGGGAGAAAAAAAATGGATAAGGAGAAAAGAACCAGGAATGGGGAGGGTTAAAACAGATGTTTGAGTGTATATAAGTGGTTTTTAGTTGTCCCTGTCCTGTACAAAAACATGTGCTTTGTCCTGATAAGCCTTGATGAGGAGTGAGCTGCTGTCTGTCATGCGTCTGTTATGTTAGGGATTCATCAAAGCTGTACAGACTCAGTGATAAATCCCACAAAAACCTATTGCAATGACTCCATCGCAACTCTGTAAAACACAAGTTGGCCGTAGCCCCACCTACACAAACATCCCGTCAACTCATAACCAGTTACTTGGTTAGAGCATGTTGGCATGTCCTCATCTCATCTTGCAGGCAACAGGCATGTAGTACCATGCAGTTACTGTGTCACATGGGTAACAGGCATGGAAGTGCGACTGAGCTGCTTATGTGAGGATATCAAAGAGCAAAGCCCCAGACCAAACACTCCATCGGATCATAATACCCTGCCTGGCAAACCTCGCATCACCCAGCAAACAGCCGACAGCAGCGGGCAGATTAGGGGGCTGCATCAGGAGAGCTGTTCAGAGACTCAATGACATTCTTAAGACAACAGACAAGTCCGGGTGGTCCGGATGCGCTGCCTGCTTTGGATAGTCAGGCTGTCATTTGTTAGTGTCAGCGTGTGTATGTGTGTGCTCATGTGGTTTATTACTGTGGTTTGGTTCAGGGACTCCCCAATGCCAATTCAATAAAATAAAACTTCAGAGATGGTTCTTATAGGCTCCCTAAGGAGCATCTTCTTTCTCAACACACAGTAACAGCTGAGGGCGAGTGTTAATCAAATCTGATGGAAGGCTTCGAAGGGTCCACCACAACTCTGATTATCAACGCCACAGTTTGAGCTTTCTTGTCTCATTATCTAGTTACATAGCAGAAGAGGGGTAGGCGTGATAAGTCATATCTAGACTTAAAATAGAATAAATTAAGCTTTATTTTTTGTTTCCCACACTGTATGTGGAACGCTTTCCAGAGAAAACTTTATTATCAGTTGACTCACATGACAAATATTCATTTCAAAGTATTCTTTGCAAAACAACTGTGAAATGTTAAAAACTGTAAAAAAATTTAACTTGATGTACAGGAAGTCAAGGGCAAAGAACATTCGTCAGTAACCTCTAATTACTGCACTTCTGTCCTCTTTAATTTTCAAGAGCAAGCGTGTGCACAAGTTTTAAATTCCTATGATGAAGGTACTGCAATAAAGGCTGCCTTTCAGGATAACAAAATAATGCATAAATTAGTTCAGGAATGCAGCTGATGTGAACATTTTCAAGGAGACAAGAGCATTTCAATGCTGAATAATGTACAAGTTAGATCTTTGAGTAAACTTTCTGATAAGTACTTGAAGTAATTATTTTTCCTCTCCTGAACCAGAAATTCCTTTCAATTATCATTTACAAAATGCTCCGTCTTCAAGACTTTAATTTTAATGACAGTGATCTTTGATGGTTGCTGGAGCTATTGTCAATAATGGATGGAACAGAGAAGATTTAAATCTTAGAAAAGCCCTGGAGTTGTTCTCTTTCTTTCACTGTCTTAATGACTTATTACACAAACACTGCTTTTGCTCCTTTTGGCACTAGCAGCATACTGCAGTTAGTTACACTTTTAACACAGAACTACTGTAAAGCAATCGTTAGGCGGAGGCTTACGTTTCCTCTGATCATACACTTTTTTTTTTTTTTTTGTATATGATACTGTCTCCAACTGCTGGACTCTCTGATTGTGATTGGCACACAGTGCTGTTGGCTTTCTTACAACACTTGACAAAACACCTCTTGCCAACACCCTGAATCTTCTGTCACTTTTTTGGCCGTGGAGAAAGACTAAAGGAGGCAAAGAGAGTTACGAGTGAAAGCGGAGAAGTGACAGGGGACTTCATCATATAAGCTTTGTTAGGATAGTAGCTAAAGGAGGCCAAGATAGCACTGCAATGAATCCTGCACAGTGACACCCTGATGTCTTGGCTTTAGGTTTCTACATATATCCAAAAGCCACCCTTTACCATATACCATATCAGATGTAGTCATTGTTGAGGTGTATGCATTAACAAACAAAAGAGATGAATAACATGCTTCATTTGATCTCATCTATCTGCACCACGGATGCCACATGCATGCATGTCTGCAGCCCTGAATAAGCATCCAAAGTCTTCCCATCTGTACCCATACACCACCCTTTGCTGACTTGAAAAATAGGCCAGCCTCTGATAGGCATGATGAAATATTAATCTCCAACATTAAAGACAAATTCCCCAAACTTTATATTTCTGGGACACGTTGAAAGATCTATGGGGTTTATTGCAAATACTAAATATTTGCATAATGGCCTGCATTCTCAACAAAATGGCTTTTATGTTATACCCCCACGAAAACGGATGATTTATGAAGGGAGTGGGTAAAAGTGCTCAGCTCATCGTGGCTCCAAAACCTCCACTAAACTTGATCATCAATATCCATGATAGTATTAACTTCCCTCTGTGACGCTGATGGAAATGCACTTAAACATGGTGGAATACAGAAAATATCAATCTATTATTGCCCACTATCATCAATACACCGCCATCAGTGCGCAATCTTAATGCAGGAAGGGGGTGCCGAGTCAGGAGAGGCCTCTGATTTACAACGGGCCGTGTCTACACTTTATCACTGCTGCTGTACAAAATAGCTCCTGTGACTAAATAATGCTTCATTCCTTCTTCTCTCCCCATCATTCTCTCATCACTTTTTTCCTTTCCATTTTCCATCTTTGAGTCTACACGGTGGTCCGCTCATCAGCTTCCCTTTACTTTTTCCTTTCTTTCCTCACCATCGCCTTGCTGTATGTTCTTCCTTCCCTCTGCCCTCTCTGTGTCCTGCTGTGTCTGATGTAGCGGTTCTCTGATGACTGACATATGCTTACCACCATTGCTAAGCCATCATCATAAGGATCTTAATAGCCCCCAGGGCAAATGCTAATGCTAAAACTTCTGCTACCACCTCAAAGAGCTGAGTGCAGTATACTGTGTGGCTGATACTGCCTCCGTCGATATTTCAGCAGTTGCAAAGCTAAGCACCTTATCTATCCAACAGACCCAGGCTCTCATCGCTAATGACAGGAAAGCACACATCCTGAATAATCCTGACACCTGAAATCATACCGACACCAAGGCAGTCTTTTCATCAAAACAAAACATGTTGAGTGCAAGAAAATGGCTTCACTTTTTTTTTTTTTTTCTAAACAAATGCATGTCTCTGTCACATCATATAAAACATATTTCCAACCATGAAAATAATAGATCTGTTTTTTTTTTTTCGGCTATAAGTATGAAAACGACTGAGCTGCCATCTCAGCTGTTCCACCCGAGCATCTAAACATTTTACAGTTCTGAGACCAATAAATATATATACCATATAAAATCTATATATGTGTGTAAGTCAAAGGAGAAATACCCTGCCTCGCTAATTGATTTAGTGATGATGCTGCAGAATGGCACCACCAGCAATATAATATATTACATATATTGCTGTACTTTGGATTTTTAATTTTACCTTGCTCTCAGTAATGACCTTCTGTAATGTAATCATCATTCTAAATATCACCATCATGACAACAATCATTAACCATTTGCTGGCTCTAGTTTTCTTGCCCATGAAAGTCAATGATATGGATCTGCTATTCCTCATGACTCGCGAGTATGCGTGTTTGCGCGCACGTGTGTGTGTGTGTTTCAGCTCTCTACAAGAAAATGAGCAATTATTCTTTATAAGTCTCCCTCACTGTCCTTGTGTAAATATCTCCTTTTAACAATATAGCAGTGTTGATTCGCCCCTTTTCATTTCCCCTCCATCCATTTCTTCCTCCTTTCCTCTCTTCTTTTGAAATATTTCTTTTTTTTTTCTCCAGTTTCCTATGATTTCCACCCTCTTCTCTTAACCCAAGTCCTCTATTTCTTTGAATTGTTACCCATTCCCCATTACCTCATTTGTAATAACTCACAGTTCTGGAGGTCAGCATGGGAGGGTTGTCATTGATGTCCGTGACAGTGATGATGGCAGTGGCTGTGTTGGAAAGGCCAAAGTTCAGGTTCCCCTCCATGTCCGTGGCCTGCACGATAATGGTATACTGGGACACTTTCTGTAAAAGACAGTAATAGAAAAAAACAGCAGTGTGCAGTTATTCATCTGCAAAAAGCTCCCTCTTCCTACTGCAGCGGCCACAGACTGTGACTCCCATGGGGGAAAAAAGCTGAGCCTGCGTTCTGTTCTATAGTGACTGCCTACAGTCTTATTTGAAACACAAAATCACAAGGGTGAAGTCTTTCATTTGACTGAGCTGAAATCTCCTCACTGGAACGTATCCAGACTTCAGACCATCTGAAGGCACCGCTGTGAAGCCTCCCCATTGGTACAGTATGCCATCATAGTTATCAAAGGCATCGCTTATTCAGCGCTGCTGATGGACAGATGTAAAGACAATGATCCAGCTGACAGAGATTAATAGACTATCTATGGGGCAATAATGTGAGGGAATGATAAATGCCGTTTCATCTTTTGAAATGACACAGTGTCACTTCACTAGATGCTGACATATGGTTTTCTTATTTTTCTTATCAGCCGTTTGCATTGCATTGTTCTAGCCATGTAGCTCGTTTCCCACCATATTTCCCTTCCTCTGTTCATGGCTTCCCCTGTCTCTTCTTCTGTCCCAGGGTGCAGTTAATGGGCTGCAGGAAGGATGGAGCCCAGGAGCTGACTGTCTGGATAATGTGTCTCGTCACTGAGATTCCCAATTACATTCCCAGTGTCTCTCTCACCTGCTAATTACCGAGTAAATATCCCAATTAGGCCAGGACGCCACATCAGGAGGATTAGACAGCTCCTCTCAGTTCCTCTCATCTTGATGCTAGATGAGATGCTGAACTCCAACCTTGTACACACACTCTCATTAACACCCGTAAATACACACAAATATCCACAAACACATACACACACCTCTCTTTCTCCATATCTTCTGCTTGCCTGACTGTCCCATCAGCCTGTGTACAGCGTGTACACAACACTCTCACTAATTAGACAAGGGAGTAATTATGTAGCGCTCCTCTGAACCTCTCAGCACTGCAACAACACCGCAGCATAGCCAGTTTTCTCTGGAGTACTAAGGTCTGTTACTGTCAACAAGCTCTTAAAAGTCCACTGCAGACCAGTGGAAATCTTTAGAAGAGAATCAGTGTGGGAGTTTACAAAGAAGAGGAAGAAGACATTTCAAAAGTAAAGAACAGAAGATAGGATAAGAGGCAGCAGGGGATGCAACTGAGGCACAAGGGAGGGATAATACCAAAAATAAATGATGTTTCTTCTTGCTTTTTTTTTTAGTGCCTAACACCTCCAACACTCCAGTCCAAGAAGAGAAGGGAGATGCAGAAACTTTCCAAGTTTCAAAGGGCTAAAGTGTTGACTAAAAGTGGACCAGGTAAACACTGCAGTGTGCAGCGTAGAATCTTCCTGTGAAGTTTGTGTACAGTACAGAAGGTGCTTTTTTCTGGCAAGGTTAAGACTTTTATCTGCTGTCTAGGAATAATGTTGTTGGGACACAGTATTTATTTGTATGCTGCAGAAACTGTGTGCACACAAATTTATTTTAAAAATATTTGTACAGTATACACATCTATCCTTCCATTTTCTGCCATTTTTCCAGTTCCTGGTCTGGGTGGGTCTCTGCCTCCACAAGCAAAGATGCCCAGACCCCCCTCTTCCTGGCCACCTCCTTTAACTCTTCCAGGGGGATGCAGAGGTGATCCAAAGACAGCCAATAGATAGGCCCTGGGTCTGCCCCAAGGTTTCCTCCTGGCATGACAGGAGGCATCCAGAAGACATTCTAATCAGATTCCTGAACCACAGCAGGTGTTGTCTCTACTCTGAGCCCCTCCCAAATGATTGAGTTCCTCACCCTACCACACACCCTTCAGAAGAAGCAAATTTCTGCCATTTTTATCTGTGATCTTATTCTTTCAGTCACTGCCCACAGCTCATGGCCATAGGTGAGGCGGGAATGTAGACTGGCCAGTAAATTGTCAGCTTCACCTTCACACCAGAACAGACTGGTACAGGATCCTTTCACAGTAGAAAACAATTCAGCAAACATTTTATTATGTTCTGCAAAACTATTTTGTTCTAATTTGGAGGAAAATACTTTTAGCCACCCTGGGTTAGAAAAGATATATATTCCAGCAAAAATATGTTTTCAATATTAACGACACTCATTAAATCAAGGAATATTACTGCATAATGCACCCATACTACATAATCTGCTGATATCAATGCATTATGTATAACATCACTTTAATCATAAGGTAACCACGTACAAAACATAATCCAGCTATGTTGTTTACATTTGAGCAATATTGCTGAGCAGTAGGTATGGCTTTAATATTGCTCAATGATGGGTCATAGTCTGTACTATTTATGGCCATGAGTCATCCCTGACCAACATGATAGACAATGAACAGCCAATCAGAAGTTGGCATCACAGGCTAATCAATAAGGCTGCAGCCGAGAACTGATTTTACTATAAATAGACTGTCTCTTTACCTAGAAATCTGAGATTCCCCAGTTTCTCCTTATCTAGCTACAGCCAGGTGTTTGGTGACCTAGGTCAGCTGCTAGATGTAGGGGAATCCCCACTTTCTCCTCTTCAGACAATAATGGTCAAGTAGGTATAGCCAATCGCACAGCATAATATTATCAGACTAAGTCAATCAGGCATGAGAAAGAGGCTGCATACATTAGCAAATATTATCATAGCATTAGCAGCCTGAAAGCCTCCATGTTGTTTACTACTCCGTCAGATAAATACAGCCAAAGCGTACAAAGGGTACTAAACATCCAGGAATATGGATATCATGTTGCACATCTTTGAAGAGTAAAGAACACATATGGCAATATATATATATATTTATTTCAGGTCCCTCTTGCAAATGAGATCTGGAACTCAATGGGGATTTACCTGGTTAAATAAAGGAATGAATTAAAAAATATGAATGCAATTTCATTCTTGAATAATCAAATTAAATGGATTAGTTTTTATATAGCACTTTTCTCCTCTAGCTGAGCACTCAAAGCGATTTATACAACACGTTTGCATTTACCCATTCACACGCACATTCATACAAGCACTGTTTTCTACTTCAAAGTGCTTTCTATCTAACATTCATACACATCCATACTCCAATGGTTGCATCGGAGAGAAACTTGGGGTTCAGTATCTTTGGCATGCCGATTGGAGCAGCCAGGAATCAAACCACCAACCTTCCAATTAGTTGATGACCTGCTCTACCTCCTGAGCCACAGCCACCCCGTTGTCACTGAAATGTGTGTAGATAACTCCAGCATACATAACAATGCACAAACAATATCAGGTTTGTTTTTGGAATGTGGCTAATGTTAGCTTTGCTAATTCCAGCAGTCTTCCTGCCTTTCAGGTGATGAAGTGGTTATATACCAGCTCACTCTGACACAGCATGTGCACAATTGTTCACTGCTACAGATCAGGGCTGCAACTGTGACTATAAGCGATTGGCTATGTAACATCTTAGAACCAAAAGTTAGCTGGTGTTGTATATTAATACAATATGATTAACTAGTTTAACAGATCAGCACTTCTTAAGGACGTGCTGATCCAATATTTGGTTTGGATGTCATTCTTATCCTGATTCAAAAAGATGGATTAGGTATTGTTGACAATGGGGAAAATTCTTTGAGCTGATCTACTCAATTCAATTCAATATTGCTCTGGCTTTAGCACACCACCTGTCACCAGCAGTGCACTGGTTGCTAGAGAGTGAATTAACATAGCATGAAGAAAGCTCATACTTTCAGTAACATAACATGTCGTTGCCAATTCAATTAATATTATTTTATGTCCCCTGTATCTCGCAAGCTTCATTCACATCTATTAAGGAGGTGCACACAGTGTGAGAGAAGGGAAAGGAGAAACTGTGTGTCATAGTGCACTAGTGTTAAATTAACACTACTGCCGACTAGGAAGGGAATCATTTAGTTGAAAAATGTGTGTTCCCTGACCTGTTGGCAAGTGGCTAGGTTTAACTGGTCACAAAGAATGTGCTGCAAAAGTCCGCAAAAGTTATTACTGCTAGCATTTAATGTGGAGCTTGAACCACTGAGGCTGCCATTAGCGGCATCTGCGATTATTCTGTTCCATATGTCATGTGTATACTATGAAATTTAGTTCTGTTGACTCCACTAATACCCCACTCTTCCAAAAGATATCCCCTCATTTGATTAGAAGGTAAACCTGTGACCTGTGGATGGATAGATGGATGGATGGTGATGTTTAAGGGCAAAAGAGGTTAGAGAGGCAGGCTTGTAACAATCTTTTCCCATTACTCCCTGTTCTCAAGATCTAAAAGCCTCGTTTGCACCTGGTATTAACGTGCAGTACTGATGTGTTATCTGGTTAATGAAATCTGCTCATGGGTCTTAGATGTGGCGTCAAAAAGCATTAAAAATCTCTACACTACTTGCTTGCCTTACTGTAATTGGATCTATGTGGTATATAAGGTTGGTGGATTTTTTATAAAATATAACAGGTTCGAGGTCAGCTGGAGTGATGCTGCTCTATTGGCTTGACTTGTTACTCTGCTGAGGTAGGTTTGTCTATAGATTTTTGCCAAGCTTGCGTAAAGTAGCAGGAAGATGAAGAGTTTGATGAGCTTTTATCTTGTTGGGACTATGACCAACCTGTGCAAATTACATTTACATGTGGCTGCTGTTTGATCACAAAGCAAGCAGATGTGATCAGAAAAGCAAGTGAAATCCCGGCGATACTAACCTGGATAAGCATATGTTATGATAAGCATATGTTATTACAAAGGTTATGGGCAAGGGAAATAATTATTTCCACACAATTTCTTTGAAGTACAAACTTGCTTTTTTGTGTGTGTGTGTTTGTGTCTCTGTGTGTGTGTGTGTGTGTTTATCTCTACGTGTGTGTTTAGGGGTGGCAGGGTGTTTAGGGGTGGCAGGAGTGTAATCTTACATTTAAGGGTTGACTGCGTGGATTAGCAGTGTGCTGATAAACTCAGTAAAAAGGGAAGAGGTTCAGCTGAGACATTTTTAGTCTATGTTTCCCTTGTACCTCTCTCTCCCTCTGGCACCATCATGTCTCATCCTGCTTCTCTGTCTCCATCACACTATCTTCACTGCCAAATTCACACACTTCCTCCCTCCTCATTGTAATAACCCATCTTACCAGCTCAGTTTTTGTTCTATTGCTCCCTTCAGTTTTCGTTTTTTCACTCTATTGCCTGTGTTTTATCGAGTGTAGATGTGATTATATGGGCTTTTGTGTTTGTCTGACAGGTGTCAAGGGCATTCCATCTCAGATATTTCCACTTTATCTTTACCACACAAACTCCCTCTATCTCTCTTACACACACACACACACACACATACACACACGCAACATGAGCAGCAACATGAGCAGCCCACTGCTGCGTGATGTGTTGTTAATAGGTCTGTCACTGGTGACAGTTTGGGAGGATGATCTGTCTCGGAGATTTCTTTGCAGAGTTGTCACTGGCACATCCATGTTGCGAGAATAAACACATTTGGATCTTGTCACAACTTTTAGAGCTCCATACACAAGGTGACCGCAGACAATTTACTGTAAAAAATGATGAGTTCGTGTGTGTGTGTGTGTGTGTATGTGTGTGTGGGGTGACAAATGGCAACAGAACATTTGAAAGTCGTATCTCAGGGTGCCATCGGAGTAAACAATGCCATTAGGAACTCTGCTCCATAAACAGAGATACAAAGGTTTTATTTCTGACCGGCTATGGCTCATTCAGACATTGTGCAAGAATGCAAGGGCTCACAGAGTGTATGGCTAAAAGTATTTTCATCATCCTTACCTAATTCAGTTCAATTTTATTTATATAGCATCAATTCACAGCAACAGTTGCCTCAGGGCACTTTACATTGTTAGGTAAAGCTCCTTCAGTATTAAAGGGAAATCCTCAACAATCAGATGATACCCTATGAGCAGCACTTGACAACAGTGGGAAGCAAAAACTCCCTTTTTAATGGTAAAAAACTCCTACAGAACCAGGCTCAGGAAGGAGCAGCCAACTGCCATGACCAGTATTTTTTTATTTTTGTAATGGACTAATTATTTTACCTGTACAATATAAAACATAAAAGGTTTCTGGTAAATTAATAAGAGAAATAAATTGTTATTCTACTGTTATCCAACACTGAAATGATGACAAATATATTATCTTATGAATTCAATATTCATAATATTCCATCTATTATTGCTAATTACCAATTTTCTTTTATCTTTGATGTACTACAGTATGTATTAGCCAAAAACATCAGTTACCATTTCACAATAACCAATCACGTACCACTCATAAGTGGTTTGTTAATCAGTTAGTAAATATTAAATTGCTATTTCATTACTGTTAACAGTAAAAACAAAAACAAACAAAATACACTCACATTTAATCAACCATCACTCTTCCATTTGTTAAAAAATGGTTATTATAAAGTGGTTAGTTTTATAAATGCTTCAGGTTAGAGAAGACCAACCTCTCGATCAAGACCAGGCGCTACTGTCACAATGTCTCCAGTTTCGCTGTTGATGGTAAACATGTTAGGGATTGGGCTGTGCGGTGTCTGGGACAGGATTCGGTAGCGCACCATTCCATTAGCTGTGGTGTTGTCATCTGCATCGAATGCCGACAGATGCATCACATATGTTCCTGAAGAAGAAAAGAACATTTTTCAGCTCTTATTTCCACTGGCACACTCTTTGTGGCTTAATTACTAGTACACTACAGTGGCTTATTTGAGCTATTTTTGTATATAACATTGCTGACACATGGTAAAGACTGACCTCCCCTCTGGCTACCAGTGGTCAAGTTATGGGCCTCTGCATTGTCATAGAACTGGAGTTACATCTAAAGCTTTCTTTTTACAAAAGGATTTCTCAATAGCTGTTGGTTCCACATGGCCATAAGCAAATGATAACAAAATGACCCCCATAATAACCAGCTGACCTACAGCAATTTGCCATGCAGCAAACAAAAGACTAAGGTGCCATTAGTTTCCCCCCACCCGAATCTAAGCAATAGTCTCAGCCTTGCCACCTCTACAGTGGGGGAAATTATTATTTGATCTCCTGCTGAATTTGTAAGTTTGCTCAGTTCCAAAAAAAATTCAATAGGATTGAGGTCTGTAGGCTGGCTAAGCCACCCCATGACCTTCATTTGCATCTTCTTTACCCACTCTTTTTTTGCCTTGGTGGTATGTTTTGGGTCATCTTTAGTGTTCTGGGTGAGGGATGGAGGTTCTCGTCCAAGTTGGGTACATGTCCCTGTTAATTGGCCCTTAAAGTAGTCAGATAAACAGCGCCAAAGCATAATGTTTCCACCTCCGTGCTTGACTGTGGGGATGATGTTCTTTGGGTCATACGCAGCATTTCTCTTCCTTCAAACGCGACGGGCCGAGTTAATGCCAAAGAGCTAGATTTTGGTTTCATCTGACCACAGCACTTTCTTCCAAGCCTTCTCTGAATCATTTAGATTTTCAGTTGCAAACTGAAGACAAGCCTGTACACGTGCCTTCTTGAGCAGGGGGACCTTGCTGGCACTGCAAGATTTCTGTCCATTATGAAGTAGTGTGTTACCAATAGTGTTCTTAGTGACTGTGGTCCCATCTGCCTTCACATCATTAACAACCTCCTCCATGTAGTTTTGGGCTGATCCACCACCTTTTTCATGATTATCTTCATTATTGGGTAGTAGGTTTATAAATAATACTAGAAACCAAAAGCATAGTAAGTACACATATAATTATTTTTTAAACCTTTTTTTATTTTTTTTAATTTTTTTACATTTAAAGGATAAATTAATAACTAATATTAAAAACTATTCTGAGTATAAGCATAGGTATGATGTTTGGCGACAAAGCGGCTGCGAAGAATAAGCCTCTATTCTTTCATGAATACAACACTTGTTAGCTTGCCTGCCTCCACATACTCATATAACTCTGTAGGATCACTGCCTGTCACCCAATCTCTCTATCTCTTTCTCCCTCTTGTTCTCCCTCTCTTGTCGCCAATTCTAATTGCCAGAGATAGTGATATCATGCCAGTGACAGCCCCTGTCCGAGGATAATTGTAACCGCAGCTCCCATTTCAAACTTCATTACATTTCAAAGCAACATTTGTCAATGACTCGGCCAGAGGGAGCACTCTAAAGGCCTCTCAGCGAGACAACAAAAAAGCTGTTAGGAACAGGGGGAGGGAGAGGAAAAGAGAGAAATAGAGGACAGACTCCATATTTGGTGTGATTCCAAGTGGAGAGACTATCAGTCCTCTAGCCATCATTTTTTTTTTTCTAGAGATGTGGGGATAGAGAGAAGGAGATTTAAAATCACAATGTGCCACACATCGCTGGGGTAATTTCATTAAGCTGCAGTCTTAGGGGGTTTAATGTGGACCCTTTGTATGGGGATCCTAAGCTGTGCCTGACAGGATTAGGTCCCCATAATGACTCTTTAATTTGCAAACTAATTCAAGTCTGTAATTGGCCTTCCATTGAAACCACTGGAGCTCTAAATTCTAAAACTCTTTTTTTTTTATGATTATTGTTCAGCTGAATGTCATGCATGCCATACAGGGACTTGTGTGCTGTGTGAGGCGAGGCTCAGGCAAAGGGAACCGTATCATTTAGGAAAGAAAATTGAAAAAGAAAACAAGAAAGAATAAAAGTAAGGTGTGACCAAAGTAAGAAGGCAAGGAAGCAAAACAGAAAGAAAAGGTATTGAGCACCCGCACACCTTCTGAGATCACCTCTGGTGCAATAAACTCTGGCTCATCGGGTTCAAACTCACACACGCTTGCACACAAAGAGCTCATCTCTGTGATTCTTCCGCTCTGAGGTTAGACATAAAATGACCCAGTGGTGCTACAGCGTGGTACATTTAATCCTCAATCTCCTCTCCAGCCTGAGCACCCTCTTTGGTTTATGACCACTGCTGCACCAGGCTAAATGAAAAGCCACTCTACGAGACAGATTCTCTGTCCGTCTGCTAAATCAAGGGGAATGGAAAATTCTCTGTTGCATCAAAGATTCACTGGTATAGTCATACTTTTAACAACAGCAATCTCTCCTGATATACTCACTGTTCTTTTTCTGTTCACCCATAAGTTTCTTTACATTATTTAAAATAAATATATCTCTATTGTAATTGATCCCATTTCACACTTTACTTATTGTTTTTGTCCGTCTATACTTTATCACCTGGTTTGGAGCCTTCATCCACGGAGCCGTTGTAGACCTGGTTTTTGAACTCGGGTCTGTTGTCATTCATATCGATGACAAAGATGTACAGATCGATGGGGTTCTCAACTTGGTTCCCGTTCATGTCCACAGCATGGGCTCGCAGCTAGGAGACAAGGAAACAGAAGAATTATGTTTAGGTTATAGATGATGAAACGAAGCAGGCAATTTGTGCTACTCTGTGTCATACGTTTCCGGTCTGACCCTCCATTTAGATTACAAATTTTGTCACCTCTCCGTCTGACATGTCAGCGTCACCGCTGCCCTGTTTGACTGCCTGCTGTTTCAACCCACTGGTAGAACAGGGGGATATTGAATTTTCATGGTCATCTTTAAAATATTATAGAGGTCATCATTCCTGGAAACTCTAACTGTATGACTAACTCTAGAACTAACTGTATGACTAACCCCTGTATGGAATATTATTAGGTTTTACTTTTATGGACAAAAATAACAGAGGGAGCATTTGTTTTTTGTCTGTGTTCAGCCAATCAAAAAGAAATTAGGAAAAATATTAATATATTTCTTGATATATAAATATAGGCATGTATTTCTTAATATATTTTCATATTTATTGAAGTTAAAAAAATGATTTATGTGTCTGTCTCCTATATCGACATCACAGTGGTTAGCACAGCCTTGCATTTCAGGCTAATCTGTGATTCTAAATTGGCTATAGGTGTAAAAGGTAGATACAGTGGTTAGCAGGCCTAGAAAAGCACTGTACAAATATCAGTCCATTTTCCAGTTAATGAAAAATGATAAAAACATACAAAACAAACAACTGGGTACATTTTTTAAAAAGGTTCAAATTGCCAATGTAGGTTCAATACTGGTCTCTGTAAAACAGCATTACCTTAGAGAGCACTGCTCCACTGACAAGCCATAGCATCACTAGAGGTACAATAACTTATTTTATTTTCTGAGTGTACCTAATGAGGTTTGCCAATACTTTCTTAATTAAATCTATCAACACTAAGATTTCTTTTCTGTGCCCATCATGTTTCAAGCACCCCCCCCCCCCACACACACACACACACACACAGATTCAGTTTGATTTACCTACTGAAATCTGTCTAAGCAGCGCCCTGTGACAGCTACCAAAAACAAGATAACAGAAATTAAAAGCCGACAAAAATGTTGTCCCGTTAAACTGACTCTGCTTCATTTATGATTGTGAGCTCACAGTTTTAGTGACAGTGAGTGTTTGTGGCCTTATGGGTTTTCGTTTGCCAGGCTACACACAAGGTGCTCTGTTTGCAAGGTCATAAACACGACTCTGCAAATATGTAGCACTAAAAATAAAGTGTGTACATTTTAAAAATCACTGCACACTTAATTTTTAATTAATCGACCAATATATACAATTGTGAAAAAGAAAGTTTTCACAAGACTGTGCAGTCATGTGAAAAACTAAGTATACCACATGATTCAATAGCTTATAGAACCACCTTTAGCAGCAATAACGAAGTAATCATTTTCTCTATGACTTTATCAGTCTCTCACATCATTGTGAATGAATTTTGACCCACTCTTCTTTACAGCGTTGCTTCGGTTCATTGAGGTTCGCAGGCATTCGTTTATACAAAGTTCTCTTAAGGTCCAGCCACAGCATTTCAATCAGGTTGAGGTCTGGACTTTGACTGGACCATTGCAATAACTTGATTCTTTTCTTTCAACCATTCTGTTATAGATTTGCTGGTGTGCCTGGGATCATTGCCCTTCATTGTCCTGCTGCATGAACTAATTTTGGCCAGGCTTTACCTGTTGGATAGATGGCCTCACATTTGACTCTAGAATACTTTGGTATACAGAGGAGTTTGTGGTCGACTCAATATCTGCAAGGTGCCCAGGTCCTGTGTCTGCAAAACAAGCCCTTTCTTCAGCACCATGAGAAGATGCTTTCTCCTGGCAACCTGTTCAGACTATTTTTAATTGTGAAATTTAACATTTAACACACAAACTGAGGCCTGTAAAACCTGAGATTTTGTTCTTAGGATTTTTTCATTTTAAATTTTTTTCTGAACATTGTATGGTCTGAAGCAGGTAATGCACATCTGAATGCTCTGGCTACTCTCTCTCTCTCTCTCTCTCTCTATACACACACACACACACACACACACACACACACACACACACACACACACACACACACACACAC
>JAVDPK010002451.1:104412-122252 GCA_034780415.1 Cichlasoma orientale
ACACACGCACGCACACACACACACACACACACACACACACACACACACACACACACACACACACACACACACACACAGGCCTGTCATGAGTGTGTCAGTTAAGTCCTCTGTGTAGTCCACTGGTATTTCAGCAAATGACACTGGTTCAGTGAGCAGCAGGACAGTAGAAACAGTCTGTCAGTAGCAGACAGCAAAGTCACAGCAAACCCCTAAAGAGCTGAAAGCAGGGCCTTTCACAGCTCTAAAGCCCAACAAACAGGCATCTAGCTACTCCAAACACAAATGCCAATAGGAACAAAGAGAGATATGCTCCTTCAACAAGACAGTAAAGCCTAACAGGCACGCAAGAAATGCAGGTATTGGTCAACAGGTCACAAATAGACTGGTTAACACTGACGAGAAAGAGCCTCTACAAGAGAAAGGTTTTCAGGTGGCATTGCATTTCACATACACACTCCATCTGTCAAATGCACTCTGGCGCACGCTCCGAGATAAAAAGGCACCTTGTGTGTTTTTCTGCGAGTCAGGAAAGTGTCTGCATTAAGAGCTTTCCTGTGGCCTTTTTAAAACACAGACTTCTGCTCAGACTTTGATGTTGAGCATTGTATCTCTTCAAAAGGCAGGACAGGACTGATGTTGAGTATCTCAGTCTGAATTTGGGATTTTCAAAAACGCACTTACAACCTTAAACATAAAACACAAGCTTATTATCATTTTGTGTCCATTAGTTGGCGAGGATTGAATGAAGTCTGCATGAAAAGGTGCGCCTGTTACTGTTTAAACGAAGATATGTGACTCATTGAGTGTGTTAAATCTAATAGACCTGGTTAGCGCTTTAGCATCCTTACGGTAGTTACATTATGTGCAAGCCTTTTTATGAGTTTGCTCCATAAAGAAATACCTCAACTGTTTGGTGCTATGATATGGCCATGACGTATCCCAATGACTTTGGTCATCTGCTGTCTCTGCCTTTAGTGCAACCAGCAGTGTAAGATTTTGCTTTATGTATGCAAATCCTTTAATTTATTACACTTCTGGAGCTGTCAGTCATATCAGTATTTTATCATGATTAAATGCTCTGACAAAATAAAAATAGTCTACATGCAGCACCTGTGTTTGATGACAGTGCTTTATTTTTAAATTGAATGACACAAAAAAAAAACAAAACAAAAAAAAAAACACGAAAAGCTCAATTTTCCAGTTGCTTTTTTAAACTTTACTAACACACCATGTAAAGCCAGATTTATGGCATGCAATTTTCAAATTTACGGAAGGTACAGAGAGGACAGAAGACCAAAAAGATGCAATCACAGATTTATCCAGCTCAGTTGTCTATTTCGGTATGTGAGAGAATGAAATGGAGAGATAGCATGCTCTGTGTGCTTTTGTGTTATTTGAATGATAGCTAGAACTGACGCAGGTGAGATTATTAAAAGACCTTCCTCCACATTAGTGAAAATAACATGGAGTAATAGAAGTTAAGCAGTGAATGACTTTTCCAATTATTGCGGTGTGAAAGGAGTCTGGTCCTTAATAGTGAAGGCTTATGGCAAATTAGAGGTGCTATTCTCCCTAGAGGTAACAATGGAATGACTCTCCCCACTCTCCTCTTCCAGGCTGGGAGAATGAAAATAAGACAGCCATTGTAGTGGCAGACAAAGAGTGGCCGCTCCCCTTAGCTTTGGCTTAGAGGGGTTAGAGTGTGAGGGCTGCTATCTCACTATAACCCCTCTCTCTCTCCCTCTCTGTATCTCTGGCCCTCTCTTTCATTAGAAGATTGATTAAATTGTGAAATTGGGAGTGTGATGGATGCATGAATGACTTCTCCAGTCGCTCCCCTAGGCTTTGACAAGGACAATATCAAGGACCCCCTGTAACTCCCTTTTCCTGCCTCGTCCCTTTATCCCCAGGAAACCCAATCTGGGTAATTAGAGTAAAGAGTGTCGGAGGCTTGTATGAGAGAGGGAAGCTCAGAGAGAGAGAGAGAGAGGGGGGGGGGGGATAACAGTGGCACAAAATCTGCTGCTGCTGCACTTTTCCCAGTCATTAGTGCCCCCCTCCGAACCTCCATCCATACACACGCACACACAGTTTTTGCACTGCCCACCATACATAGACCACTTTCTCGGATCCATTCTCCTTCCTTCTTCTCACTTTCTAAATCCATCAGGCAGCAGTGAAGAGGAGAAATGCCGAGGGAAAATGGAGGAAAGAAAGAGTGAGGAGACTGACAAAAAGGGAGAGAAAATAAAAGTGGCTGTGAACTCACTGCATCAGCAGAACTCTGTAGCAGAACATGAGCCCTTTTGGCTAGAAACCTGGAAACAGTAAGTGTCGAGAAGCTGCCAGGACTTGTATGATTGGACAACCGTCTGGCAAAATATATACATGCTGTGAGAAAGTGGACAGTTTTCCCCCACGACCAGACATGTGACCTTTGCGGGAACGTTTGCTGCGGGAATAAAATTTGCCTTGAATTTTCTTTGTCAGAGAAACACCCAGTTACACCACTGCATGGACACGTTTCCAGTGGACTCAGCTTAAGGGCTGTTTGGAAGAAAAAGCTTACAGTACATTCCTTCCAGCCTCCGGGGAGAAACACTTTGGAGATATCATAAGGTAAACAGCTGTGAGAGAAAAGGCAAAAGAGGAAAGGTGTTCAGGTAGAGGCGGGGGCAGTATGCACTTTTCATGTTGACTGGAAGCCTGACAAAATGGGCTGCTCCCTGCCAAGTCTGCCCCTGCCAAGCACAGGCAGAAACTGAAGAGGGGCTGGACCTTGCAATGGTGCTGCTGGGTGTTTTGAAAAGTTGCGCATTTACATGTACATGCATGCAAAGACAAAGACACATACACGATGGCTCCGCAGCCTCTGTGTGTCAGAATGTTTCCCAGGATGTTCTGGCTCCCACTAAGTAAGCGAGGGATTCTGCCTGGCAAACTCCTCCTCAGCAAGAGTCCAGCTGTCATCTTGACAAATGAACCTTGGAAGAGTGAGGAGGTGTGTGTGTGTGTATGTTTGCACAGCCATGTGTGTCTGGGGCTCTATGCTTGTGGGTTTTTGCTGGAGCATGAGCACGTGTACCATAAGGATGACTTACAGATGGCTGGTGTACATGAGGATTTTGTTTTTTGAAAAGCAGCTGGCCTGTCATTCCTTGATTGATAAAAATCAGAAAACGGTTTCGAGCCACAGAGGCCAGTTTCTGAGAATCTCTGCCTATTCCTGGAAGTTATCAGGAAAACACTGCTGAAAAGTTGAAAATGCACCAGCAATCTCAGCCGCTGTATGCCATAATGCAAGGCGCTATGCATCAATGACACTGCGGGTTTATTGACACTGTGGGGTGTTAAATCTTTTATAGAGCCAAAAGAGTAAATGTTCTCTTCTCCTGGAAATAAAGAACAAATAAAAATGTATAAGGATCATCAGGGAGTACTGCCCAGAAACACAATGACAAACCTGCAAACTTTTTTATCCGGTGATAAACTGTTTATCATAGGAGCTATTTCATCTTGAGAGGCTGTGGATGATCTTACTGCACTGTGAGCAATTTTATTATAAGCATACACGGCCATGTATGCTTGCTTGTACCAGGTCTTTGTGTGTGTTTGTTTGTGATCTTGTTTGTGTGTGCGCCTCTGTACAAAAACAAGATCATCCCATGACAGTATCTATTATACTTCCATGAAAATGTTCTGACTGAAACCTTTTATTGTAAGTGACAAAGTAAATGGGATCAGATTACTCTTGTGCAGGCCTCAGTTTTGATTTCCCTCACATTTTACCTTCAGGAAAAAAAAAAAAGAGCTAAAGATGAGGAAATGGAAAAATACAAGCACATTAAGTAAGATTAGAATATTGCATCCTAAAGCATTTCAGTTCGATTCAATAACATGCCCAAGGACGTTTCCCCCTCACTATTACTCCTTCCTTTATTCCCTGTAAAAGCCGCTGCTTTAGGATGAATCAGATCTTACTTTCTAATGTCTGTCTCTCGGGCAAACATGCAAAGGTAACTGGGCTGAGGTGGAGGGAAAGCATCACCCGACAGGACAACTGCCATGTCGGCATCTGCGTGTCTTTTGTCTTCATCTGTGTGTCGGCTTGACCCACTTGTCTGCATGCATGATTCTCTCCGTAACTTCCTTTCTGCTCTACCGCCAGCCCGTCCCTCTGTCCACCAAGCTGTCTGTCAACCTGTCCTTTCCATTTGACCGACCTTGCCTCGTAAGCCCAAAAATCACAGCCACCCTTTGTCCCCAACACTTTATTACTAGTCCCCACCGCCCCGTGTCCCCTTCTGAATATCTTTCTTCCAATTTTACTGCTCATTATTTTTTCATGTCTTTAGAGAAATACAGATTCTTGGCTCTCCTTCATCCTACTGATCCACAGGGTCGCCGAGGCCAACCTCCAGGGGACCAGACAGAGGCTGTTTGTTAAGCTGTTATTTATCTCCTTCATAAAGTCCTCCTCATCTCCTATTAAAGAGCCTAGAACTGTTGCCCTTGACTCACACATAACTCTTGTGTCTTTTGGTGAGATGATTTACTGTTTAATTTAACACCAACTGAACCCAGGAGGGAGCCTGCCTGGTGCTGCCTGATGTCATATCAGAGAGGAATGCTTTGGGAGGTGGGGTGGGGTGGGATTTGTGAACATGCGTGTTTGTGCCTCTGTTGTCTGTGTGTGCATGAGTGAGTGGGTGGCTGAGGTGGAGGTTTTGTGTTGTTTGCTTTTTCACTGCTAAGCCTTAGTAGTAGCTGCTCTGGGCCTCGTTGTGTGCAACAAGGCCACGGCTGGAAAATTTTCTCTTGAAAAATAAGCCCCGCTGAGTATGCCTGATGAACATGTTTACCGGGACTTCAAGCTGCTAATTTCAAAATAATGAGATATTAAACAGTGAAAATTACATTTCAGTCTCACTTTACTAAGCAGAGGATGAAACAAAGGCCAAACGCTGTTGACAAATACATGAATGTAGTAACAATTAGTCTTCTAGTCAATACCAGAACACTGTAGAAGATTCAATTTCCTGGTGCTGATAAATGCAATTACATTTATCGCACTAATTTCACTAGGGGGAAGGAAATGAAGTTCATAAGGTACATGCCAAAACAAGACTACTGTAGAAAGAATGGGAGTCTCTTAGGAATGTAGGGAATTATTCATGAGAAACAGGAATCATAACTAAGCATACAGAAATGGTTCTGTTAAAGAATCTATAAAGCTCTTTTCATATCTCACGTTTGCCCTCGACTACCTCCTTGCATAAGATATTAATGTGACTGTAGGTGCTCACCCCTTTTTAAATATTGAGGTCTAATGCTATTCAGAAGATGGTCAAATTGCTTTTATGGTCAAATGTTTCATTAATGATCTGACCTGTCAAAAAAGACAGGAGTGAGGGTGTTCTTCCATCACAAAGACTCCATTAGCACGAGAAACAATGTGAAGCACTTTCAACTTTCTCTGCCGCTTTACTCGTGCCATCATAACCGGATATCCAGCTTCATCTCAGCTGTCACATGAGCTCATTTAAAAAAAAAAAAAAAATGACAGAATTATATCCAAATTTTTCTAATTTACCTTTGCATGTCCCAAGGTTGGCGTAGCTGTGCACAAACAGATGAGTTCATATTTGAGATGATCATTTTTTTAAATAAATATTTTGACAGTAAATAAGATAAAGTGTTTACCGAGACACGCACGCACAGCACACTGGGTGTTTGTCCTGTGAGTAATGAATCTTATTTTAATGTGTTACCAAATTTGCCAATTAGCAATGAGCACAAATAGACAGAAGGAAGATGATAGGAATAGCATGTACAGTATTTAAGGTATTTGGAATGACGATACACGCCACACGAGAAGAGCGGTTACGAGATGAAAGGCTTTTCAATCTATCTTGGGGAGATGTTAAAGTCTGTTATGGCAGTCAGGAAGAATAGCTGGAGATACATTCATAAAAAAAAAAAATAATAAAATCCAAAAATAAAAGTCAAAGGCTCACCAAAATCAATAAGCTTGTCTGAGGACCATGAATGGCTGCATAAAATTTGATGATAATCCATCCAGTAGTAATGGTATATTTAAGTCTGGACCAAAGTGGTGGATCGATCAATCACGCCAGACACGCCAACCAGCTGAGTGTCATTTCCATCCTTGGAGAAAAGCTCCAAAGAGCAAAGCAAAAAGAAATGGATCAGAAAATATCAAACTGTATTTCTAGCAAAATGATCTTCAATGTCACCAAACACTGGATGTTTGTGCTGGGAGAAAATTCACAGCTGGGGTTTGGAAAGGAAACACCTTGTGTGGATTCTTTGGGAAGTGAAATCAAACAAAAAGACGAGAGTTTAAAACAGGCCGAGATGTGTTAGAGAGTGAAGACAAATCAGCGCCAATGAAATGCTGACATGACTGTTTGTGCTCCCCAACCTGGACTGAGGTTGCTCCTTTTATTTCCATTTAATCCTCTGCAGGAGGCCCACCCTTATCTGAAAGATGCTTATTGTTTCTTTCTTTTCTTCCCCAGCTTGATAAAATTTATGTAGACAGTGTGTGTGTGTGTGTGTGTGTGTGTGTGTGTGTGTGTGTGTGTGTGTGTGTGTGCGCGCGTGTGCGGCTTGTCAATGCATGCTGAAGCCTTTAGTGGACCTTAGAGGTGCATAAGAACAATAGAAAAATAAAAGACAAAGCATGGCATGCAAACATAATATGCTTGAATACTTCATGTGTTTGATAGAATTATTGGAGCCACAAATTTGAATGCTTTCACAGCCTGAATTAATTTTGTTTGGAAAAAAGAGAGAGTTCTCCGCATTTCAGCTTTTATAAATCATTCCATATGAGGACCAGTGTGGTTTCCTAGTGACCGAGCTCTGGATTGGGCTGTGATCCTTAAATACTCGCATCCCTGTGTTTCACCATCCTGCGGTTTTTCTGGTGGACTAGGTTGAAAAAAACAAGATGGAGTCCTGTTTTTCTGGCTTTGCTTTCCCTTCTCTTTGTTCAGGGATAAAGCAGAAATGCGACCAAACAAAACCCCAAACAATGAGCATATACAAAGGCAAGAGCGCAGCACATGCGCTTTACTGATCCTTTGTTTGCTTTTTGTGTAGGACAAGTAATTCTTCTCTGTGCCTGTGTATGCATGTGTATGTTTGTTTGTGATTGAATGTGTGTGTGTTTGTGAGCATATGTCTCGGCAGGAGGGAGGGGAGAGAAGATGAAGGGGGAAGACTGGAGCGGTGCAGTGCTGGTGTTGGACGGGTGGTGGGGTGGCAAGTGCCAGAAGGCTTCATTAGACTCGAGGGAAGAGGCCGTGAACAGCAGTTCTCCAGGAAGTCTGTTAGACCTAAACACAGACATGGCCCTGATCCTGGTCTAGGCCTACAGTCCCTCTTTCTGTTTCTCTTTCTCACTCAATCACACCCACTCATCTTTGTCTCTGCTCATATTCTCCAATGCAATTAGCTCCAGCTAACTTATACAGCGAGGAAAAGTGTGCTACTTTTAGTTCCTCGTTTTCTTTAACATTCTTTTCTTTTTGTATCTGTCTTTCTGGTGTTGTTGTTGTTGTTGTTGTTGTCTTGTCTGTTAGTGAAGCGGAGCAGTCATTAATCACTGGTAAATGTACGCAGAGAAAGCAGACACCTCGGGGGTGGGGTGCGATGGGGAGTTCTCTCATTCTGCTCGAAAAACGCTTCTCAACATGCTCCACAGAGAGAGATGTAGAAAATGGAGCACAGGTGCTGCAGCGAGTGCAATAAACATAACCAGATGCACTGCAACACACAGAAAATCAGATACAAATGTCAGTACTTTGTCACTGTTTAACTTACAGGATCTAAATCTACTAGCAGGAAATAAATACGCACAATAAATACTGAAACAAATGACAAATCAGCTATGATATCAAATAAAAGTCTTTTTCATCGTATCAGTGAGCGAAGACAAGTGTCCATCTGTTTGGCTTACGGCTCTCAGCAGTAAGCTCTCTATGGTATTCCTGTCAATATAATGTCTGTGGTTACTAAGGGATGCAACCGCACTTTATCGGAATATCTGGCTTCTCTGTCTGAAGGAGAGCCAGCAGACAGAAAAATTTTCTTCCAAAGAAATATTATCCAATAAAAACAACGGTTTAGCTGAAATTGCACTGCTTTTCACATCCCTGAGTCCAGCTCGCAAAATAAATGTCTTCTCTCTCAAAACAATATCTCCGCTAAACAAAACACTAGAATATTACCCGGAGCTGTGGAGGTTAGAGAAAAAAAAAGTGAGAGATGCTGAAAGGGGGGAAAGAAGACTGAGGACAAGGGTAACTACAGACTATCTTAGGGTGTGACCACATCTGCCATGACACCCATGACGTTGACATTCTGATCCATGATTGCATGATTACATACTCAGTACGGGCTGCAACAGCCTCTTCTTTATTTCCATTTTACATCTCAGCCACAACCCTGTAAAGTTTTCTGACATTATCTTGCATGGTTGAAAGAAATCTGCTCCATCTCGCAAAGTCAGAAAGACGGGCAGGGGAGGAGGGGGTTCATGGTTCGGGTTAAAATCTTTTTCAGTCTTTAGTTGGGAAAAATGTTTATTTATTGTCAGTTTGAGAGTTAAAGATCTATTCGGTTTGGCAAAAAGACAGTGTAAAAGAAAAATGGAAGACAGCTAACCCAAAGGTTACAGAATCTGCATACCAACACTTCCAAAACTTGCTAATTCACACAATCCAGCCTTCTACTGGAAAGTTAAATATTTCATTTTAGTCCACCGTAAAGTGCTAGACCACGTGTGATGGAGGAGGCAAAACAACCAAAAAGTTCTTCTTTCTTTGTTTCTAGTATGTAAAAGCTCAAGTGTGGGAGTTTTATATGCAAATGGACAGCCTTTACATTCATGCCTTTGTGATCCAAGTGCACACAATGCTGATTGAGCCTATCAGTGGCAGGTAAAATCTCTATTTCCCAGGAGCAGGGTTTTAAATCTGATGTCTGTGGTGACATTCCCACCCTGGCACCTCAGCAGTGATGTGCTGACAGCAATGATTGTTTTGCTAGCGCTGAAGAGAGGAACAACTGTAGTGCTAAAGACAGTATGTTATAGCAACTAAGAGTTTAACAGAAGTTATCGTGGAAAAACCTATTGTAGGAAGTGTGTGATTACAAAAAAGAGGCATAATCTTAAAAAGAAGGCGCTCTATAGCAATGGCAAAGGAGAATTGTTGTAGTTTTTCCTCATGAGAAGGCACAGGCACGGGTGTTGCCTTAATGCTTTGGGCAGGTTAGTATATTTAGACATTCTGAAGCTATTGCAGTACATATACTGTATTGTGTGTTGCTGTATTGTGAAGTTTCTCTTAATTTTTGTAACTAAGTCAAGCTAGCGTTTGTGTTATTATTCTCACTATCAGAAAGGAATTAGAATGGACTGGCATTTATAAAGCAGGTTTACAGTATAATCTAAAGACAGTGCTTTCTTCAGTGAACTTTAAAAACTATCTGCCTCACATCCACAGCCAATTTAGAAGAACCAATTAACCTATGTCTTTAACTAAGCAGCACAGTGGTGCGGTCATTAGTACTGTTGCTTCACAGCAAGAAGATCCTGGGTTTGAATACACCGGATGGGCATGTTCTCTCAGTTTCGGTGTGGGTTCTCTCTGGGTACTCTAGCTTCGTGTCACAGACCAAAGATGTGCCTGATAGGGCTAAGAATCACCAATTAACCTAAGTGTGAATATGAATGGTTGTCTGTCTCTGTGTGTTGAGCGTGCACTCTGCCCCTTGTCCTCCAACAGCTGCGACAGGCACCAGCCTGACTGTGACCCTGAATTGGTTGAGTGGAAGAAAAGGATCTTCTGTGGGAGGAAGCCAGACGAGGCAGAACATGCAGGCTCCGCCCCCGAAAGGCCTTAGCTGACCAAGAGAGCCCAACAAAGTGCGACAGCATTAGCCACTGCATCACCATGCTGCCCAAAAGAGACTGCAGGTTTAAGATACTGGATTGTGGTCCTGTGATCTTACCTGACAGGCAACCAGCAACTCAGATAAAAACCACTGTTTGTACTCTGTTATTTTCAACTGGTAAATAATACAACCAAGAAGGCATTTCAAAACATTTAATTATAAATAGTCTCACTCTTTATCTATGCTCTTGTTTCATCTGGCTTTTCTTCATTTTTTTGCTGATGGTTGTTTTAAATGGTGGGGTTCGGGGATTTCTTGGGCAAATAAGAGATGGGGTGGTTGTGGTGACGTTGAGTCTTTATTTACCCAAGCAAAAGAAATCAATGCCGCTCTGCTGTAGGAGAAGTGTGTGAATCAATGAAAGGTTTCAAAAAGCCCTTGTGAAAAATCAATGTCCCTTACATACTATTGATGGAAGTTTGGCCATAGAAGAAAGAAAACGACAGAGAACACCTGTTTATTGTGAAAAATTACTCTGTTCACTCTTTGTTATAGTCTTTTTGGATCTTTTTGTCTAGAACAGTACTAACTGTGTTTCTGTATCCTTTTTATTGCTCTCTTTGCCAGCCTTCCATTTCGTCCTTTTGTTAAAATTTATGCAGCACTCACACTCATCAACATTTGTTGTAAGGAAGCTCTACTAACCATTATGTGCAAAGACAGAACAGCTAAATTCAGTCTCACAACTCTGACACTAGAGGTTGGTAAGCTCTAATATTCAAGCACAGAATGATATCATGTACACAACATCTTGATGTACAGGAGGAGGGGAGTGTAGGGTTCTGAAGCCATCAGCTCAGCACTTCTATTAATAAAATTCAGTCAATAACATTCCACTGACACTGCCTTGACTTCAGAGGCCGAAGTGGAACAGTTCTGCCATAACTTTACCTATGCAGTCAACATTTCCCTTGAGCCATGTCAGGCTACGAGCTGCGAGGCCAATCAGTAGGGCCTCTGTCCTGACACCTGCCCAATCCTGTGGTAGCGTGATCAAAGTGACAGTGCTGTAAACCTGCAGAGATACAGGTGAGGGCTGCTGTCACCCCACCTGTCCAACTGATGGCAACTCGGTCAGGGCAGGGAGAAAAGTACTAGGATGGCCGGGAAGGCCGCTGTCTGCATGTCACTCAGTGCTGTGTTGGATGACAGAACAGCCCATTAGGAAAGAGACTGACTTCACAGGCCATTAGAAGAAGCATCACACAGCCAAAGCGCACAGAACCCCGAGTAATGGCGCAACTGAAGGGAGACAGAAAGACTTTTTTTTTCTTATTAAATAAGATATGTATTTTTACTTACATTTTTTGTTGTTTTGAGGGAAAATAAACATGCATAAAAGCCTGAATTCTCAACAGAGGACATAGTGGGTTATTAAAAAGGACTAAGCAGATAAACAAAAACTATGGCAAAATTATCCCCATGCTGTCCACCCCTGTGTCCTTGTTAAAATCTCTAGCTCTCAGTATGGCCTTTCCTGCCCTCCAGTCATCATTAAAGAGAAAGACGGGAGCTTGAGAGTCCAACAGAGGCATCAACACGCATCACTTCTCCTCTGCTCGAAACGCTCAGCTCTCAGCAATCCACCAGCCCCTGACGGACCTATTTACCGCACAAAGTGAATTGTGTTTGGCTGCAAACTCTGATTCCAAATGTTCCTTTGATACCCTCTCTCTCTTTTCCCCTCCCCATCTCCTCTGTCTCTCTCTCTCTGGTTCTGACCAGCTCATGGAAATAGAAAAAAACTGTCTGGCCAGTTTATTGCTGGGGTAGCACTACTCATGGGCTCAGCAGGCTCAGATGAGAATGCCACACTGTGCCAAGCTGATGGGACACACTCCAGCTGTAGAGGCACTCACTCCAAAACTCAGACTTACAAACTCCTTCCTCTTTGAGTTGATGTTTTTGTTTCACTATGGAATAAAAAGAGAATAATAAAAAAAAAAAACTTTCCTTCTAGTAGCTCCCCAGGCTTTTCCCTGGGGACTGGATGAAACCCTCTTGAAAAACAAAGAACAGAAACAATAGGAAAAATGTGCTTCTTTTGCACAATTTAAAACCCCAAAGAGATAAACTGTGAGAGTTTTGTAAACAGTGAGGAAAAGCTGATGGCTAGATATTCCAGATAAAGAGAGAAGGAAAGAAACAGCAGCGAATAAAGCAGCAGTGTCGTGGAATGCTGTTTTGATGAATTACAGTGTGCACCACAATCTTAAAGTCGAGAGCTTTCCTATGAGCGAGTCATACCACACATTCTGCTGTGACAGAATCTCTGAATTTTAAACCTTTTGCAACTCAAGCCTTCGCACAACAAGTTAAACATTTATTTATTCATTTATTCGACAGGTGTACAGGCTCAGCCTCCAACCTTCAACATACTGTGCCTTATATATTGTAGCCTTATCAAAAAAAAACTGTTTTGCAGAAATGAAATTTGCCATCAGTAGCTGTTGACACATTCTAATTTTGAATGCTAAACGAGGGCACAAGTGTGTTAATATTCTCAGTGCCTTTGAAATGGTTATACACACTTCATGTTTTTACATCTGATTTATTTACAGGAAGTTCTAAACCAACACCCTATTAGAGCACAGGGGGAAAAAAAATAGAGCTGCTGTTCTGCTCTTCTGGGTTTGCGAATGGCAGGATTTCATGCTTTCTTTTCATATCTAACAAGAGGCTTCAGTAAGACTTCTGTGACAAATTGCATTGTTATACAGTTATAAAAATAGTAATGAACCTTAAGCAACCTTTCTGAAATAACCTGCTAAATGAAAGAAAAGATGCATAAAAAAGCAATAAACAATCATTAGCTTTACCGTGACCCTACGGGACCTCACAGTGTGTGAGAGTTTGCTGTTTAGCCGAGCCTGCTCTGTGTCTAAAGGGAAAACTTCTCAGGGTCAATCAGGGCTGTTTAAATACCGTAAAACATTGTGGCTGTAACTGCATCAGGGGAACACAGCATAATCATCTGCACGGATGTGGCAAACAAACTAGTTATGCTAATGTATTTCTGTTATCACCATCCATTACACATATCCCCAATCAGCGCTACTTGTTAAATGCCCTCAAGAAATCCCAGCTGTAACTTCAGAACACATCAGTGATGCGGCCAATCAAATCTGTCACTTACACTGACAAGCATCTGAGGGAATGGTCCTCGAGAATTTTCAGCCACATTGATTGGTGGGATTACCCAGTCCCGCTTCTGTCTTCGTAGACCCTTGGTGCTGTCGAGACCGGACCCTGGGAACATGATGACAGGAGGTGATTTTTGTACCGCCTCCTTCTTCTCTTTTCTCCCAGCAACTTTTCTTTCATCTTCTGTGACCTTAAAGACAACATAACAAGGTTTTATTTAGGAGGCTGTAACAGTAATTGATGTGATGGCAAAGGCAAAGCAGAATTTCACAGAAAAAAGAAGAAAAACATTTTTTTACATCGCTAATCAAGTTTAACATCATATATTTAACCTCCCTGTAAACTTTGAATTCCTGTTAATCATTTCGCTAATAAAATGTCAAGGCTTTTGTTTTTTAGGCAGTTAGCAATTAACTGTGTATTACGCCACTTTCTATGTCCCTTTTTAGAAAGCTTGCTATGGTTGCAATGGTCAATCATTAACAACCCTCATCAGCTAAGATGGCAAACTGTTATCTTAGCTGATGATGTTTTTTTGTTTTTTGTATAAAAACAAGTACTAGATATAATGAGGTATCTACTCTTTGTCTTTTAACTAGTATTTCTGTAGAGAATGGCTGAAGTTGCTATAGAAACGAAGTGCACAATACAACGATTTTGAAACACTTAATCGACCCAGTCACAAACAAGATCAATCATCCATTCATTCCATTATTCGGTAAATCAGTTGTTCACTTGTGCACTAACAAATCTTTTTGCAAGTAATTGGAGATACGGCAGGTTGGAAAAAGAGCAAAGTCATCCAAAAACCTTGTTGCCAATAATGCAACTAAAATATTTAATCTTAGAAACGTGGTGTCTAACCAGATGCTGACTCTGGATGGCATTATGTTGGCCAGTGAGGAATCTTGGAATCATTTTTGACCAGGATATATTCTTCAATGTGCATATTAAACAAATGTGTAGGACTGCTTTCTTGCGTTTGCGCAATATCTCTAAAATTAGAAACATTCTCTCTCAGAGTGATGCTGAAAAAACGAGTTCATGCATTTATTGTGTCTAGGCTGGTCTATTGTAATTCATTATTATCATGTTGTCCTAAAAACTCACTGAAAAACCTTCAATTGATCCAAATTGCTTCAACCAGAGTACTCATAGGGACTAGCAGGAGAGAGCATATTTCTCCCATATCAGCTTCTCTTCATTGGCTCCCTGTTAAATCCAGAAGTGAATTTAAAATCTTTTTCCTTACATCCAAAGTCTTGAATAATCAGGCCCCATCTTATTTTAACCTAAAAGAGCTCTCGGGCTTCTGTATTATTTATGGTTTCTAGCGTATTTAAAAGTAGATTGGGAGGCAGAGTCTTCAGCTTTCAGGCTCCTTTTCTGTGTTACCAGCTCCCAGTTTGGATTCAGGAGACAAGCAGCATCTCTACTTTCAAGATTAGGCCTAAAACTTTCCTTTTTGATTAAGGTGACCCTGAATCCACCCTTAGATATGCTGCAGTTGGCCTAGGCTGCTGGGGGTTTCCCATGATGCACTGAGTGTTTCTTCTTCACTCACCTCTTTTCACTCTCTCTGCGTTTATGCATCAATCTGCATTTAATCATTAGTTATTATTAATCTCTGGCTCTCTTTCACAGTGTGTCTTTTTTCCCGTCTCTATCCCTTCACCCCCAACCAGTCATGGCAGATGTCTACCCCTCCATGAGTCTGGTTCTGCCAGAGGCTTCTTCCTGTCAAAAGGCAGTTTTTCCTTCCCACTGGCACAAAATCCAAGGCACCAAGGCTCACAGGGGATTGCCTGATTGTTGTGGTTTTCTATTATTGTAGGGTCTTTATAATGTAAAGGTTTATAAGGTTTATAATATAAACCTCAAGTCGCCTTGAGGTGACTGTTACTTTGATTTGGCACTATATAAATACTGAAGTACTTTTCTTTGCCCAAACCACTGATTACAGTATATATATATATATATATGACTGAACAACATCTAGTAAAATTCTCAGTTTAGTTATTTGCACCTGAACGAGTCAATAAAACTTCAAATTTCGAACTAACAAACATAGGAGGCACAGCGATGATCTACAGCAATAGTAAAAGACTATCTCAGTTCTTAAATGCTAAATTCCTTGTCAGAATAATGCCATTGGACCAACTCTTCGTGCCATCATTTTATACTCAAGGAGGGCAGAACTTATGTTAATTCTATGTGATTATGCATGTGCGTATATATGTGAAAGACTATAAACTTCATACCTTTTGTCATTTATACCAGGTATAAAAAGCCTATTAACAGAGAGCATGTCTGAAGTTGGATTTACAGCCTTTTTCAGCAGACAATGACAGCTGAGTCACAGACACACACTTCAATCATACAGTATGCTTGCATCAGACATTTCTCTCACACCATCCCTGCAGGCAGAGAGAAATGACCACCACAAACCTGTCTTTTTGAAAGATGCTCAAATAAGGAGCTCAAATGTGAAAGGAGCCAATTTTCAATCTCCTCAAGAACATTAAGTCATCCATGAGTCACAACAGCTACATCAAATGCTGGGGTTATGAAGCACATCAAATATCTAAATAATATCTGTGTGGAAATACTGCAAACCACATGATGGTGAACGGACAATGAATATTACAGATTTTTAAAAAAAAAAGATTTGTAGAAGCAAGAAGCAAACATTGAAATTACAGTCATAGAGCTTTTATTGTGTATTGCTCAGCTAGTTAAGACACATAAGTCCCTCCGCAATCAAATATATTATTCCTTCTGTTAAAGTATTGCTTTATACTTCATGATTCATCAACTTCAAGTTTACTACTTCGTGTTTACTGTTCCTGTGGCAAAAAGTAATAATAAACTGACTATCTGCAGAGTTGTTCAGCAGTAAGTTTACTAACACAGCTCAGGGTTACAAGATAGTAAAACATGTCAAGAATTCAGTCACAAACATCATAGCTGAAGCTATGCATCACTTGCACTCTGTCTCAATCACAGTCCCTTGAGCTATCCCTAGCTTCCGTGCTCCCCTCTGCCCTCTTCTTGCAGTGTTATTGTTTTTCTCTGTCTCCCCCCAGTCAGTAGGTGCTGACAGCTTGTCTCAATAACATGGATTCCTCAAGCACTGGGCTGTATGAGGCTGATGGTGCACCAGCAGGTAAAACAGCTGCACAAAGCTTTACCTAACAAACACTCATACCAGCAGGCTCCACCAAATTTGTAGTTCATGTCTTTGTCATGTCTCCTCAAGGATCACTAAAGAAGGAAATTAAATCATGTTTAATTGTAAAGGGTAGCCCACCCACAGTTACCCCACTTAAATGTACACCTTGAGAAAACTGAAATTATAAAAGAGCTATAAACTGGACAAACATATAGAGAAAGTAATGGCAAATGCAATAATGTTAATGCAGCTTCGAATTACTATTTGTGCCAGTGTGAGCCAACTTAAATCAAACTGCAGTTTAATAATTACAAAAAAATATTTGTTATGGAGGTATGCTTATTAATCTGATAGCAATATACAATATATATCCACCAGTGATTGTGATTTAACTATGTGCTATTAAATATTTATCCAGCCTAGCCTTCGATGATCATATGCTTAGGGAGTGTATATGTGATTCTATCTGACTGAATGTTATATAGTAATGGGTTGGCCCAGACGTAATTATAGTTTAATGTGGTTAAAAGAGTCAAAAACACAAACAAATAAAACATATTTTACAGTTTGTTAATCAAATGCTGAATGTTGGTGATGCTGAAACTGTTATAATTTTGGTAAACATAATTGTGCACCTTAACAGTACTGTGGTACAAAGAATGGGCAGCAATGCAAGGCAAGACATTGAAAAAAAAAACTCACTGGAGAGGACAGAGAAGTGTGAAGAAGAAGGAGAGTGGAAAATACTGATCCATTCTATATGCTTGTTGCACGTATATACAGTATGTGTGTGTTGTCTACATGTCTATACATTTATGTACTATCTAGTTGGAAGGTTACTTTTATGTTTCACAACAGATTGCAGAATACATGCCATGGACGTAAATGAAGCTTATGCATAAGTTCAATATGGAAGATCTGTAGTCACTCATCTGCTTTCCTGCAAGTTTATTCTTCACGTCACTTCCATTTGCACATGCTGTCAAACTCAAAGCTGACATCACTGCTCTAGTCCAATCATCTTCTTCAATCCAATCGGCCTCCACTCTGCTTACTTTAAATCTCACCACTTACCTGTCATTCTCCCTTGCAGACTCATTCATGCTACCTCCCTAGTCCCAATGTCCACCTTACCCAAGTCACTCTTTGCCCTGCCCTAACTCCTACCACCGCCGGGGATCCATTCTGCCGTGATGAGCCATCAGAGTCTAATCACCAAATAGCTTAATTTAATTCTGTATATCAATAAATTATTTATTCCTCCAAATGATCTCTCCTTATTGAAATAATGGTATGGTAAATCTGTGATGCTTTATGGAGCATGGAAGCTAGCTTGCACACAATGAAGTTAGAGATACTCAGCCAAAGGATTAGCTGATCAGTCTGTTGACACTGTTCAAAAAACTACTTTTCAGAGTAAATTAGGGCTGCAACGATTCATCGACGTAATCGATGACGTTGACTACAAAAATTTGTCGACGTAAAATTTCAGCGTCGAAGCGTCGTGTTTTTTTTTTTTTCGTATTTTTAAACCCAT
>JAVDPK010002451.1:122352-133876 GCA_034780415.1 Cichlasoma orientale
GTTGACTAATCGACTAATCGATAAAAAAAATGACAGATTATTCGACAACCAAAATAATCATTAGTTGCAGCCCTAGAGTAAATAATCCTGTTATTGTACTGATTTTACAGTAAGTGTGTTCTGATCATCACCCATTAGTTTTTTAACTAAATGCAGCTGCTTATTTTACATTTGAAATACAGCAAGGGTTAGCACTGCTGCTTCACAGCAAGAAGGTCCTAGGTTTGATTCCACCTTGGCCAGGGTCTTTCTATGTGGAGTTAGCATGTTCTCCCTGTGTTTGTGTAGGTTTTCTCCGGGTACTCCAGTTTCCTTCCACAGTCCAAAGACATGCAGTTATATTGGGGGTTAGGTTAATTGGTGATTCACCTATTTGCCCATGAGTGTGGATGGTTGTGTGTGTCTCCGTGCTAGCCCTGCAACAGGCTGGTGACCTGTACAGGGTCTCGCCCTTTCTCAGTAGGATAGGCTCCAGCCCCCCAGCAACCCTGAACAGGATGAGCGGAAGAGAATGGATGGAAATAAATGTATTATGCTTTGGGCATGCGTGATGGGAGTTCAAGTCATCGTATAAAAAAAATCTGGCCTCATAAATAATTTGCAAAAAATAAAAGAAGAGGTTTAGTTCCCATATATTTACATAAAAGGTGGACAGCGCTATTATTCCTTCTTCTAGTTTTTTGCTTTATGTTACTTCTGTGCAATGCACAGCTTTACAGTTTCTCCCAGCAGTTGACATTTGAGAATAAAAATAAAATACAACACAGAAGCGGTCTACAGTGTTGGAAGATGGCAATGGCTTCTGGCACATATTGAAAGTTGAAGGTCCTGTATGATGCAGTCTATAAAAAGTGTTTTTTCTTTGTCTCTGTTTGTTCTTGCCTGGTCAAGGTCCCTCAGAGGGTTGGTTTGTATCTGCCAGCGGAAACAATGCTTTCAAGGCTGACTTCATTAGATGGACGCCTGAGAAAAAAAGCTTTTAAGGCTGCTTTAAAGAAAATGTGTCAAGCAACCTGGCATATGGTGTGTATGTGTTTGTGTGGGTGGGTAAGGGTGTGGGGTGTGGAGGAGCATGGGCTTAGGTGTCATGTTCAGTTTCATCAACCAAGTGCTATGCTTCAGACATCTTGTACTGTGAAATGCAGGGCACTTTAAGTAATAGCGTAAAAGGAGGGATTGTTACACAGGTGAAAAGATTATGGTAGGAGAGGAGACCATCTTCACATTCAAAGAACGACAGGATGTGCTGCTTCTGCTGCCCACTGCAGAAAACATTTCATCTAAAGGCTACAAAATTACTGCTCTCAAATGGTTGACATTATAAAACATTGTGCATTAGCAAAATTTTTGCCACTTTTAAGAGACGAAACTTTAAAGGGCCAATATTACCAGTCTTTTGGAGTCATATTTCTGTTCACCTGATGATGGTTAAGTCCTATATTCACTCCCATATAATCTCCCCTTTTGGTTTCCACCTTTGCCACCTGCTGGCTCAAAAAAACTGAAGACAACACAAACCCACAAACTCATTCTACTGCCACTGCTTGTCTCTCACTTACCTCACATATCTCACTTTATGTTTAATGAAAGTTTAAGCTGTGAAACAATGGCTTACAAAATTTCTTAAAAGCAACAACACTAAGCTGTGGATGGGAGTGAACCACGTGTAATTTGTCCTTAGAAGCTGCCACTCCAACAAAGACTGACTCAGCACACAGCATGTCAGAGTTGAGGGATCACTTTGAATCAGAGGTAGTGCCATAGGTTTTTAAGAGCAGAGTCAGTTCTGGTAATTTGGATGAACTAGCCCCTTAAATACCCTTGAGGAAAATGTGCCACTGTGTATTTCAAGGGAAATACTAGTTTTGTGAAGCTTGAACAGGTTACCCGTCTGTCGCAGGGCTAACACAGAGAGACAGACAACTATTCACACTCACATTCGCACCTATGGACAATTTAGAATTACAAATGAACCTAACCCCATTAACTAAATGTCTTTGGACTGTGGGAGGAAGCCAGAGTACCCAGTGAGAACCCGCGCAGACACGGGGAGAACATGCAAACTCCACACAGAAAGGCCCCGGCCAGACGGTGGATTTGAACCTTGGACCTTCTTGCTGTGAGGCAACAATGCTAACAAATTATTTAACTGTAAAACTGTGTGACAGCTCAGCTTTCTGAGGTGACCCTATCTGTGTAGAGAATAAATGACAGTTAAGAATAATGAGAAGCACTGCTTGCCACCAGGCAAGGCAGGCAACTGATTGGGGCCCCGGTGAAAAACTTTAAACTACAAAGGTACTGCAAAACTTTGAACATTGCAGTGGCAACGTTCAAAGTTTGAGAGACTTGACCCCCTAAGGGAGGCCCACTTGATTCCACTCACTCCAGCTGCAAGTGGCGATTCTGTTTAAACAAACCTAAAGAAAACAAAACCCCTCCACAAAAATGAGGAGAATGAAAAAAATCGAGAGAAAAAAAAGGAGAAAATAAGCAAAACAGTGGTGAGTGGAGCAAAATAAATTATTGAATATAAGACTAAATAAATAAATGTTGCTAGTCTAGCATTAACTGTGGGGAAGAAACACTTGAGTAACATAACTCGCACCGGCATCACATTATTTCTTTTGTTTACTTTGACCTTTAACATTAGTTAACTTAAAGTAGCGAGCAGAACATCTTGGAGTGTCAGTTCTGCTGGCTATGATGTGACCCATTCGAGTGTGTGTGGCTGGGAGTCAGAGCCACGAGCAATAACCGTAGAAAAGATGTTTTCCACAGTCACTGGTCGGATATCAGTAGCAGACTGAAAGAATGTGGAAGCCAGCAGTTACAGTATTAACACTTCATAAGCAGTCACTTCGGTCTTGGACATTATTATTGAAATAACCATGCTCTCTGCCATGTCTACAGTTATGTTTTACCTATCGTTTTATAGGACACCAGTAATGAAGTGATTTGGAGAGTGAAATTGGGGGGGGGGGGTGTCCCATATTTGTAGTGTAGGCCTAGTGGCTTTATGATACTCAAAACTGTATATTTTCATTATGTGAAAACCCAAGTAGCCACTGCAGGCTCCAGCACAAGGTTCAAGTCATGAAAATGTAAATAGTAAACAGCTCTAGAATTGCCACTGATAATATTTAAGAAATTTACAACTTGCTTAAATGTACACCACTCTCAAGTTTGAATACAGTGGCATTTATTGTGTCTAACAAGCAGGGCAAGGTCGGACAGATCTGCCTGCTTTTATTGCGCTAAAGCAAGTCTTTTGCATACTTTGTGATGTTTAAGAAACTGTGTTAAGGCCAAAATTTAGAAGTTGGATGCTCAGACCTCCAGTGTGGGGAAAAAAAAAATTAATGTTTTTTCATAAAGCATGGAACTGATGCGTGTAGGAGTATTTTACCTGAATCATTAAAAAGAAAAAAGAAAAAAAATGAAGCGTGTTATGAGATCCTGTGACTGTGGGGGGTTCCACTCTGTTGTTTCATTCAGTCTTCTAAGCGAAAGCAGAAATAAAAGCTGTCTATCATCTTTGGATCTTGTAAGGCAAGAAGTAGCTCAGTCAGCAAAATATCAACAAATCAAAACATCCTCCATGCTGTGAAGCAGCCTGTTGTCCATACCAGGATCCAATCCCTTGTGAGCAGAGTTCAGCAGCACTTCAGACCTCAGCATGCCACTGTATTCCCGCAGTGGGCCCGGCACAGACAGCTGAAGCAGCAAAGTGGAGCTCTCCATCGGATCCCCAATGGCATCCCGTCACTGCCACACGTTCCCACACTTTTCTAGTTTAACAGACTATATAAAACAAGCTAAAATAATCTTCTTCACACCATTGCTTTAGTTTTTTGAGGTTTGCAGTCAGTCATTTATGCACACCTCTCTTCAAGTCTCACCTCAGGATTTCAATCGGGTTGAGGTCCGGAGTTTGGGCCACTGCAACACCTTGTTGTTTTTTTTGTTTTCTTTTTTTTTTTCAGCCATTCTGTTATTGATTTGCTGCTGTGCTTGTGATCATTATCCTGTTACCCAGTTTGAGTCAAGCCCTCACTGTTGGACAGCTGACTCAGTGACTGCAAGGTACCCAGGTTCCATTGCTACAAAACAAGCCTGTGGTGCTATGCATTACGGCCAAACATCTTCACTTTGGTCTCATCTGTCCAGGGAAAGGACATTGTTCCAGAAACCTTGTGGTCTTGTGGTGGGAACTTTTCAAACCTAAGCCACGCTGACATGTTCATTTTAGAAAGAAGAGACTCTTGGTAGCCCTTCCAAACAAGCCATACTTGTTCTGTTTATGTTTCTAATTACACTGTCATGAACTTTTACCATGCTAACTGAGAGCTACAGAATCTGAGATGAGTAGCTCCTGGATTTTTTGCAACTTCTTTGAGCATTGCACAGTCCGACCTTCGGGGGGAGTTTGCTGGGATGTCCACTATTGTGTTAACACACCCCTGAATGCTCCAAACCAGCAAAGTGCCAAAAACTGCAATTTTTAACGAGGCGGTCAGCCTTGCAGATGATCGATTCATGAACTGAATTTCATTTTATTCATCCTCACATGGAGGATCTGATGTAAAATGTGAAAAAAGCAGCTTTTAAGGCACTTCAATCAGAATTTCAAAAACAATTTTTTTCCAAAATAACCCAAAAAAAAGAAAAAAAAGAAAAATGGAAAATGATATTGGTATTCAGGCGTAATATTTTACAGAAACCAGTAAGCCTCCTTTGCTCTCCACCACCTCCTGAGAGTAATCCTCCTCAGTTCTTTTTCCGAACTCTTCACTATCTTCAATAGATTGCTGTAAACCTTGTCTTTATGCTGTTGGATAATGGGCAAGCGTACACTGGGCTTTCTGCTAAAAACACCAGCCTCTGGGTGTCACGATCCCTGGATCTTTTTATTGTGGTTTCTGGTTTGTTTCTTTATGCTTTTGTTCCTCAGTTTTGGTTCTGTCCATGGGTGCTGTTCTATTTCCTGAGTGTTCCTGCCCCGCTTGTGTTTCTGTCTCCATCTCTGTGTCCCTGTGTCTGTTTGTCTCGCTGTGTCCTGTCCTTATGGCTGTCTGGTGTTGCAGTTTTAGCTATCTTGTCTCCCCATTCAGTTATGTCCCCTGTTCTTTGTGCCCTTAGTTCCCTGCCTGCTTTTGTTGTTAGGTTGTTAATTCCCTTTTGCATTTCCATTCAGTCCCGGGCCCGTCTCTGTGTCAAGTTCACATTTCTTAGTCCTGTCTCCATGTTTGTTACTTTCTGTCTTAATTTGATAGTCTCTATTCTCTTGTGTTTTTATTTATTTTTACTTTCCTGTTCTTGTCTTCAGTGATTAGTTTCAGCTGTACTCCCTGGTGTGCCTTATCTGCCTGATTACCTCATGTATATTGTCTGTGTCCTCAGTTCTTTGCCATGTCATCGTCTTTGGCTCCCCTCATGCTGTGTGTTCCCTAGCTCTGTATTTTCCCATGTTGTTTCCTAAGTTTTTGTATTTCTGGCTCCAGTCTGGCCGTGTTTATTCCTAGTATATTTTCCCTGTGAATGAAAGCTGAGTTTAAGTTTACTCCTGTCCTCCGAGTCCTGCATCTGAGCCCTCCTTTGTCATATAGCTGGTCCTTGGCACTGGGAACATTACTGATGTATGACTGATAGATTCAAACAAAGAAACAAAAAAGTCAATTAAAAAATTAACACCAGTTTCAAAAAGTATTCACAGCAAAAAGGTTATATAGTAATGAGGCTTATACAACAGGCTGTAAAAAAAAAAAATTCAAGATCTTATGTGGTAAAATTTCTATTTTTTTTTCAAGGTCAAGCCCAAACTTCCAGTCTTACCTTTTAATCCATTATGTTTTTAATATAATCTGAAAAAAAAGGCAATTTAAACATCCACAGCTCAACCCTCAACTGATCAACTACTCACCCTTTGGGAAACTGCACTCACTGTGAAGGACTGTGTCCAATCAAAGGCTTGACCTCTTGAATCCATTAGACTAAATTGTACTGAAGACTTTAAATATATACTTAATAATAAAATAAAATTCAAAGTAATAGCTTGTTTAAATCCTCTCTATCTCCAGTTGCCACTTTAGGAACAGCAGCATGTCCCATTTTGGCCGACAGGGGTGCTAGAACCCACTGGAACCGACAAAATCCTGATCATCATTGCTCAGCTTGTTCTCATTCTCACAGTCAAAAAAGAGGAAGAACCAGCAGTCTACTCTCCTCCTCGTGTATTGTGCCACCCGTCTGTGCAAGAGACAGACTAGTCCTAGAAACACATTTTATCATATTCTATGTTTCCTGTGCTGTGTAGTTCAGTGAAACATGACTAGGGTTTCAGTCACGGTTTTCTGTCTCATCTGCTGGGCCAAAATAGTTTTCTGCCAGAAACTCTGTGTGATCCTTTGCATTCAGTCCATATTCAAGAAACTAATTTCTGCTAAGCATAACATGCCCATGTGCACAAACAGGGTTTGTCAGCAGAGCGAAATGAGACAGATGTGAGTTGAGCCTGGACAAATGTATTCTTTTTCTTCAGAGAGAGGAAAGCTTCGTGGGGTTGACTGCAGGGGATAGCTGCCCCACATCCCACCAGTGCAGTGAGGGGAGGCAGAGATGGAAAAAGACATGTTTGGGATGGATTGAGGGAGATGAGGAGTCAGTCGTCAGAAGCAGATGTGACCCTCCTCACCTCCCTTTGCCTAAATAAGTCATGCTCCAGATCCTTTCATCTAGACATGCTAACAGGTACTAGTGAGTTCCCTCAGGAGGAATAGAGAGAGAAAAAGATGTAGAGAAATAAAACAAAAAACAAAGTGACACAGAGAGAAAGAGCGCTGCCCATCACTGCAGCAAAAGGCTTAAGCAGGCTTTTCTCTAGCCATGGTAATCAAACTGCATCCCCAATTCACTCTTTCTTACTCATATTCACACCGAAAAATTACAGGCTGGTGATGCAACAGATTTAGAAACATAGGAAAAGCAGAGACATGTGCTCACTTATTCAAACTCTTATGAAAGATGGAGGATAAGGAGCAACTGGAGTTAGCAGAATTTTTAATGAAAGCTTTATAGATTCTAGAGATTTTGTTATTTTCCTTAATACAACACAGACGGGGCGCACATTCTCTGGCATTCAACACTGCACAGATTAAACCTTTAGGTGCCAAACAAAGAAGCAACCACACATAGAGCATACGCAGCAATGAAAATTTAACGCAAAATTAGCATAATTCTCACTTGATCCAACATAATCTCCCACAATAAAATAACATTCTCGCACACATACCAGATACACATGCTTATGCACACTAATGCTATGTGAACAGGAGTCACTGAGTGTGAAATAGATCCCCCCCCCCCCCCCCCTCAAACCCCAACTATCATCCCCCCCGCCTCCCCCAAGCCCTGGTGCCATCAGCCTTAGCCAGCTGGCGGTGGTCCCAGCACTTCCCCTCCACACCACTGCCTCCCCATAACCCTGCATGCTTTGATATCAGCCAGCCCCTGGCTACCCAGACATCTGGAAGTTATTATTCAACAGAGCACACCACAAAGCACCATTTCCATAATGAAACATCACATTTTGTTTTAGCGTCCTGCTTTCTCCTGCTGTCCTCATACATGTTTGCTACAACTTGTAGCATATTTCTGACCTCTGACCATCTTGTTTGATTGTTTGTCTAGTCTTTGCTCCTCAGGATATACATATTAATTGACTCAGTGGAAAATTATGTAAAAATGCATTCATTTGACCTCTGACACTTTACTGACAATACTGAAACTCCATCCAGTGAATGAGCCAGCCTGAATTACAACAGAGAGTAAAGACCAACCTATTCAGAGCTAGAGCAGATATCCCAGATATCCCACTCTCTGTTTGTCTCTGATTCTATGACTAACATATTGCCATTGCTTCCACTGAGAAACTCACATTTGAACCCTGCTGACATGATGGAAACCTTTTATGGGTTTTATCTTGATCTTCTCTTCACAAGTAAAAACGTCACACTTTATAAATGAGCTAAAAATGAGCTAAAAAAAAAAAATCAGTCCAGTCTTTGCTGCAATCTTTCCAAATTATTTCACATTGATGGTCTTTTTATAGTCGAGCATTTTGCCAAAGTGCTTAAAACACTTATTTAAATAATCTATCTTATAAGAACTCTAGTAATTAGGGATATCGTGGGCAATTTCCATTGTACATATTAATCACAGTGAAATTAAGGAGGAAAGGTGGTAAAAACACTGGAGCTGAGCTCAGATGTGATGTTATCAAGTATGTTGGTGTTCCAATTGTAGAATGATCGTGCTCCATCCTGCCGTCCTCCGTAAGTCCGGACTCCCATGCAAACTTGCCAAGTTTGAACTAGCAAGTACAAAGTTGTGTACTTGAGTACTGAGAAACGGCCAGGATTAATAAACTATCATCAAAAGTGTAAACATGACTTTTAATAAGTTTTGTTCCACAGCATAAAAATAAAGATAAAATGTAATAAACAGTTCGCCAACTGTGGGTTTATATGTGCAGTCCATTTAAATTGTCAGAAGTGTTAGAAAACAACCATGTTAACAAAAGTTGTGTTAAACTCTCATCAAACAGGAACTAATTTACAGAAAAAAAGATTACTGAAGGTTGTGTATGCACTGCAAAATGCAAATCAGTGCTAGGATAGCTGTAGCATGCTAACTTCAGAAAAATCTCACCTACAATGTTCAAATTCACATCAAAGTCGCATCTACTAAAGATGTCGCATGAGTTCCAGTCTTGGTAAAGGTCAGAGGTCAAGTTTGCTGAAAATCTTGTGAATGCTGTAACTCAAGAACAATGTAACCTCGGGGTGTTCAGTTTCACATCATAGATGAATACTGTTCAAGCCAGACCCATCAAACACCTGTTCACTGACTTTACTATAACAGCACTTTGGGTGATTGTTCTTGAATTATTGCATTCACAAGATTTTCAGAAAACTTGATCTATGACCTTTACGTCAAGGTCACCGAGATTTGAACTTGTCCGAGGTTTTTAGTACATGCATCTATGGTTTGAATTTGAACATTCTAGGTCACATCATTCTTGAGTTATGGCCAACTCTTTGACAACAACTCGACTTTTTCTTCAAAACAGCCAAACTAAAGATCAGAAATCTGAATTGCCAAGAAAATTGCAATCGATGCATCTCTAACATAAATGTTTTATATGGTTTTATATAAACTAGAAGTGGATTAAAGAAAGAATTTTTGCAATGAGAGATTTTTTTCTTTTGCCCTCTTGGATAAAGTGAAAGCTTGCTGTAAACACAACACTGACTATGATTGGCCAAGACATGTATGCAAAGCTGTTACCAGGCATTTGCACTTGTCTAACCCTAACCTAACATTATCATTTATTTGGTTTTATGATTCCAGCCACCTGCAGGGCAGGTTTTACCCTGCCCGGAAGTTGACAATTGAAGGCCAAACATTGGCATTTATCAGTGGTTCCTATTTCTGCGCACAGTCCCTTTCAAAATTAAGTGCAATGCTCAAACTAGAACTAACACTATTTTGATTCAATCCAAGCACAAGTTTGAGCAGGTATGCCACTGGTACAATCTGAACCACCAGAGTTCATTCTGTGCAGTGGACAGATCAGAATCAGGGGAAGTGTGTCCGTTTAAAGCTTTTTAAGAGAAGAAAGGTACAGAAAACAGTTAAAATACATTTTGTTTGATGCAAAGCTAAAATAATAAGCTAAAAGAAGTTATGATCAGGTTACACTTCTCTGTGGTAACAGAGCGGTAACACCACCTTTCTCGTTACAGTCACTCTATCACAAACACAGTTAAAAGAGTCATCAACATTTTAGTGGGTTTATTTGACCGGCAAGTAACAACTGCTTCTTACCGAAAAACAAGATTTGCCTGGTAAGTGAATCCTTGTCAGGCTTTTTTCATGTGGTACATTTATGTTAGTGAGATTTGATCTTGTCAGGAACTTACTGTCCAACAGCCTATGTGAGATTTACACTTAGTTAATGAACACAGGCTCCTGTTTCTGCCTAATGTGATTAACACATGGGTTGATATTGGCCTTTAGAGCTGGCCTTGTGGTTCTATAGTCATGGGGACAGTTAGGCTCAGACTGCTCAGTCTCCATCTCTGACCTCTGACAGCTTTTAAATAGAAAAGGAACAGACAAGGACCCCTGGGGTACCCAAGGCACAGGATGTTTTCCAATAACAGCTTATGGCTGAGGGGAATCTTACTCTCCCCCTGTGGCAGTCTGATTCTATCACTTTTAACTGTGTGGCACTGCTACTTCTTTCTACTCCACCCCCTCTCTCCCCTTCACTGAAACCCCAAGGAGTTTTGACCTGATTCTTGGCTGTTACTATCTCCAGACCACTGGAGAAAATGTGATAGGAAAAAGAAACTCTGGGATGATAATTGAAATTTGAAGCATGATATTTCTGTGTGTCTGTGCTAGAGCTCACTAAGTGTGAAACTTACCTCATTTCCAGTTTGTTGAGGTGATGGTAGGTCAATCAGTGCCAGCTGCACCATAGTCTCCCAGACATGTGTGTGTGGACCACTTGCTGTCAGTTTCAACTGGACTGGTTCATCCAGGCTGGCTCCCTCTCGTTGGGCAAAGATGGACCCATCTGTCCGCACCCCAAAGATGGGGTTGCTGCTCTGGAAGACCACACCTTCATTCCCCATGCAGTCATCAAACTTCACTGTAGACCAACAACAAAAAAAAAAAAGAATTTGAAAAGATTTGAATATCTTATTCTTTAAATTTATATCAACTAAGAAGTAAAATTGTTACAAAACTGGCAAACAAGGATGCAGTTGAAACGTCTGTTCTATCTCACAAAAGCTTGCATATACCTAAACATGGTGCACCTGCAGTGCTCACATCTCAGTAGGAAGTAAATGGCAAGCTGGCTACTCTTAAGAAAGATCCCTTAACCTAGTTCGAGACTGGTGCTTCTCACCATTTAGTCTCTTAATTATAAGGTCAAGCGATCACTATGATTAGATTCCTAAGGATTATTCTCTGCAGCTCCAAACCCCTATACATTAACAGGACACCTGTTAATGTATAGGTGAAAAATCACCCTGACAAGAAATTGTCTAGATTTCTTTGCAGGCAGAGCAAGCAAGATGTCTGCCAGTTTATTGTTAGAATTACAAAATAAGATATTGGGAAGAATACAAACTCCAGTGATTCCACTAGTTTATTTTATTTTTTTTTTGACTGTCAGACTACGCTTTTATCTTTTAATCTGAAGGACAAATCACTGTACTTTTTTCTTTCTCCATATAAAGTGAACGCACATTGGAAAGAAAGTATTGTGCAGGATGCCACTTCACTATTCATCCATTCATTGATCAATGCATTGAGTGGCCTATTCATTCATCCATCTTCTTCCACTTGTCTGGGGGCAGTGACCTGGGGACTTCCCTCTCCCCAGCCACCTTCTCCAGCTTATCCAGAGGAACACCATGGTATTCTGAGGCCAGCAAAGAAATATATA
>JAVDPK010002451.1:135738-153365 GCA_034780415.1 Cichlasoma orientale
TATATATATATATTTCTATATGGTGTGATCAGTTGACAGCTCGGCTCCTCTTTTCACCTGAGTGTCCAGAACAAATGGCCACAGATCTGATGATACAATTACAAAATTGATCACCGACCTGCGACCTAGAGGGTCCTGGTGCCACGTGCACTTATGGACATCCTTGTGTTCAAATATGGTGTTTGTTATGGACAAGCTCTGTTTTGCACAGAAGTCCAATAACAGAACACCACTCAGGTTCAGATCTCCAGATCTTACTCTCGTTGCCCATGTGAGTGTTGAAGTTTCCCAGAAGAATGATGGAGTCACCGGATGGAGCAACCTCGAGCACCCCAAGCAATGACTCCAAGAAGCCTGGGCACTGTGAACTGTCATTTGCCGTGCAATTGCAAACAACAGTCAGGACTTGTTTCCTGCCCTGAAGACACTGGGAAACTACCCCCTCGCCCACAGGTGAAAACTCCAACATTCAGGCAGCAACCCAAGGGGATACAAGGTTACCCACCCCAGCCTGCTGCCTCTCACTGAGGGCAACTCCAGATTGGGACAGAGTCCAGCCCCTCTCTAGGAGACTGGCTCCATAGCCCAGGCTGTGTGTTGAGGTGATCCTGACTCAGGCTCCTTCCCCACTAGAGAGGTGATGTCCCATGTCCCAATATCCAGCCTTGATAGCCAGGGATCGGTCTTCAAGGGCCTCTGTCCTTGGCTGCCGCCCAACACACTTTGCACCCAACCCCTACGATGCCTTCTGCGGGTGGTGGGTCTACAGGAGGGTGGGTCCATGTTTCTTCTCTCAGGCTGCCCACGGCTGGGTCCGGGCCACCAATCATCTTCATCTCTCCGGGTCAGCGTGTACAAGATGCTCTTCCCCAAGCCCTCTTTGTGATTTGTGTGAGCTGGACTGCGCAAGCCCAGATCGCTGACGCACGTACATCACTATCAGCAAACTATTTTGGCTGGCAGCTGTCTCCATAATGCCCTGACCCTCTCATCTCCATTGCCCCCCCCCCCACCTACCCCACCCAAGCTGTCCCAGCTAAATGTGCTTTATGCTTTGCTGAGGTGTTTTTTGGACCCTGGTACGGTGCTCACACATGAGCACAGTACGAGAAGAATTTTTTTTAACCTAACTTTCCTTTTGTTTGATTGTTTCCTTTTTCCTGGGATTGATTGCTGGTGGCGCCTCACGGCTGCGGCTGCAGATACCATTCCCCCTGTATGTTGCTTGTATGTTTTTCTTGAATGGCTGTTGTATGTATAATGATTAATTTCGCTGTATGTATGATGACAATAATGTTCTGTTCTATTCTATATTTTACAGAGCCTTCAAATCACAGAGTCTGCATTGCTCCGATCAGTTTTCTAAGGCTTTATTACACAAATCCATCGGTTCCCATTAGAGAATGCAGTGTAGTGTGTGGAGAAAACTAACCTGACCTGAGTGTTATGTAATTTTTTGTAGCTGTTAGAAATAAAAATATTTTTGCAGTCCAGTTAACACTTCTTATTTCCTCCTTCTTTCTCTGCGAAAAGCAACATCTTTCCAAATATTGATTAAACCTATGATTTGGTTTAACCAATTAGGCAAAAAGATTAAAGGAAACTAGCACTATACAGAAAATATTAGGTTGAAATAACAAATACAAACTGAAATGTAATCTGTGGGATGTTAAAACAGAAAGCATCTAGAGGTTTGTGTCCATCTTGTTCTGTTAAATTAAGATGACCCCGTAAACCTGCTCACCATAGAGCTTTCAGAGTTGCCAGGACACTCTTGTGTTTGCTCTCTAATGAAATACTTGCACAGTTCATAGGGGAATGGGTTACTAGCGAGCACAGCCCATACCAGTCTCCCATCATCACTTCCTTTCTCCCTCGCAGTACCTGTAGTCTCCCCACTCAGGGATTAGAGTCTAGATAACATATCAAGGAAACCTTAAGCTGAATGCCATTACTCACAGTTTTCTCATGTCTTTCTCTCTCCAATGTCTCTACAACAGCTGAAACAAGGGTTCTCTTACAGGGTATAAACTGTGATTAAATACAGCTTTTTTTGTGCTGTCTGGCCCTAAAAACACCTGTGATCATGTCAGTGCCCTCCTCTCTAAAGCCAGATGTCCATACAGAGACTCAGAGCTCAGTCAGAGGGAATAGCTCCTCAATAATTCTGTCCGCAAAGTGTAACAGGTGCTGCACAAGTGTCCTGGTATAGACAGAAAAAGCCAGGCCATAGGAGATGGATTACATCAATACAAGAGGCAGCAAAGCCTCGGATCATGGTTATCATCAGACTATTGCTCTCTTTGTATTGCTGAACAAACCCCAGAGCCTTGCTCGTGATTTAAGTTTATCTTTCCTTTTTGTCTAACCCCATCTTATTTCTTCTCTACCATTATTTTTTGCAGATTTTCAAAGATTACATCTGGGGGGGGGGGACAATAACAAACACACCAGTTGGCAAACATGTGTCTGTGCAAACAGCGTTTTGGAAGGCTGCCTGAATACATTAACAATGAGAAGAAGTCAAAAATCAAATTCAAAGCATGCTTTATTATATTTCTAAGTGCTTGTATCTGTGAAGCATTCAAACACCTGAAAAAAAAAAAACAAGCAGCAGGTGGTCTGTTGCCCCTTCTCTCTCTGTCCTCCAATTATTGTCTCCTCTCGCTGTAAACTAGGCACACAGCCAGCAGTGCAGCTGTATTGCAGTTATGGCTGGTAGAGGCCTATAAGCTTTATACTTTGCAATAAGAAAAGGCGTAATCAACAAGGGGTGTCTCAAGCCATATTAAAGAAAGCACACACTTCTGGGTCTTAGGGAGCATTCGTTATAAAAATAAATTCAGAATTTCCATCTTCACCATCCTTTGTTCAATATATCCACCTTCCTCTGCACATGTCCAAACCATCTCAACTTTGCCTCTAACTTGTCTCCAAACCATTCAACCTGAGCTGTTCCTCTGATATACTCATTTCTAATCTTGTCCATCCTGGTCACTCCTAACAAAAATCTTAGCATCTTCAACTCTGCCATCTCCATCTCCACCTCCTCTTTATTAGTGCCACTGTTCCCAAATCACGCATCATAGCAGGTCTCGCTACCATCTTTTAAAGTCCAGATCTTAATTTGGTTGTATTTCTTAATGTTTTTAACAGCAACAGCACATAAAATTAGTTTGAAAATCCACTTAAAACAATTTGTGCCTGCTAAAAAAAAAAATCAATCTACAGTGAAAATCAATAAACCAATAAGTATTTAGGCAAGTACTGTAGTAGTGCATGTGCTGCAGGAGTAAACAATTCCTGCAAAAGCAAGTGCAAGAATTTGTCATGTCATGTCTTAGCAATGACAAGCCAAACTAACTATACCCACACCCATTTGAAAATAGAGTGACAGAGTGTGGATAGAGTACCCAGAGGGTCTTGTTCTTGCACCAGTTAAGAAAAGACAGTGCCAATTTTACTCCTCCATCAACATGTGCACGTGAATGGGTGAGCACGCATGCACGCATGCACACACACACACGGACACACACACACACACAGACAGAAGGACCTCAATAGCATAGTTCCTCTTTCACTCAGTTGGGTCAATACTGCTATAAAATAGATTATAAAAATCAGCCAGCAACAAAGCAATGAAGCCCAATGGCACAGTGCTACACATTAACAAGCCGTCTAAAGCAGTAGGCCCCGTTTGAGCATTGATCTGGCAAATAAGACAGACACCCCAGTGTGTCTGTCTTAAACAGCCAGCCCAGCACTTCTCCACTGTCTAGTCGATGTGAACAGTCAACCCCTGAAATGTTGCAAATTCTACCATGCTCAGTGTGTTCCCACACGGGGAAGGAATATAATCATTGATTTATCCATTATGATAGGGTGAAAGATAGTAAATGGAGCTTTGTGCTTTGCTTGGTTGTTATCACTATCCAAATCCCATTTTAACCCCCCCCCCCACCCCTCCATGAATTAAAGTTTCCATCTCCCACCAATAAGACAAGGACAAGTAGGAGAGAAACACAAAAGAGAGATGTGACCTTCTTGTGGTGTTCTATGGACAGCCTGACAGGAAGTAGCTGACAAGTGTTGAAAGGGAAGTGAGAAAGGGATGGAGTCAGGGGACAGGAAGAAAGCTGAGGAGTGACAATAAGAAGGTGAGAGGAGAGGGGAGAAGGGAAGAAGGGAAGGATGAAAAATGTGTAGAGGTGGCAATCACAGAGACGGTAAAATTAATTGTACAGAGAAAAATGGAGATGAAAAAACTGGAAAAGCATGTATGGTATAGTGAATGTATTAGATGCCACCCAGTCCTTGAGAAGAAACCACATAAACATGTACAAAAGGAGGAGGATGAAGAATATGATGAGAAAGGACTAGGAGGTGAGGTGGAGAGGGCAGTGGATGGAGGCCTGGCACTGTGCTCCTGGCTCAGTGAACTAGATCCCTTTTTATACATCCGCATTGGAATGGATGGGATGCTCAGATGGCTGTTTAAACAGGTTAATTGGGCTGGCCTCTCGAGAGATCGGGACAGATGGATCAATGGATAAAATGAAAGAAGAGAGAAAGAAAGAGTGAACATGTGGCAAAGGGAGCGCAGAGAGATAGAAAAGAGTGTGGATGAAGAGATGGATGGTGAGCGATGAGTCTGGCTGGTGATCATAGTCACCATGGGGAGTATGCAGTCTAATCAGAGTAGAGTGGCACTGTACAGTGGGCTTGGCCCTCAGTAGCTGACTAAACAGAGCCAGGTCCACTGTCCACTACTGATAGATTATAAAAGGAGAACAAACTTGTGATGGAAGGCTGTTTAAAGCTATGTTAGAAGCCCATCAGGGAGACGCCAATCATGGACAGTGGCTCATCTCTCTGTCCTTCACAGAAACCTTCAAAAGGATGATGGCAGTGGCCAGCCCCTATTATAAAAAAAAGTACGCACAATGTGCCAGCAGACAAAAACAGAGAGAACATGCACTGGAGACAGACTGATTTCAAACTGCGTAGTACATTCAGAAATATTGCAGAAAACATCAAATGAAAAAATTTAAAAGTTTTTTTTTTTTTTTATGAGTAGAAATGGATGATGCATACACAGTACAAAGAACAAGTGTGTAATTACCCAAAACTGGCTGCTACTTATCAATCAAATATTCATCAAAGCAAACTTGGTTGTATTAGTAAACCTTTCCAAACCTGCTTGTATTGGTTCGGTTATCTGACTGTTTCATCTTTTTAGTACATTTTATGTCCATAAGAACTCAGAGAATACAGAGAATGAACTGCAGTCATGTTTGGCAACTACAAAGGCATAACAAATTCAAAAACACTGGGTGAGGCTGTATTTCATTAGGAGGTTGTAGATATTTGCAAGGGACAAATACTTTTGAGTGGAAATCAGAAGACAGAAGCTAATGTTCATCGTGTTTGAAAATGGGGGGCAAAAAGTGCATTTTACCTCATTCAATATATTGTTTCCATTTGGGGCACTCGGATATATTCTTGTTTTAAATTTCAGTCATGGAACATCTTTGTTTCCCCGTCGTCTGTCGAAACTTTCCAAGCTTTGCTTGTACAGCAGCACAGTTCTACTGCATCAAACTGTGTACCATAAAGTGTCCTGTCTTGGATGGCCTGTGGTGTCTTATGTAAAATTAAGCAGCTTTACTCTGTGTTTTGTTTGGTTGAACAGTGATACACTTTACTTCACTGCTACGCTTTCCCTGAGTGAAAATCCAAAATATCAGCATGAGATATTAGACTGCAGAAAGAGCTTTACCCCAAAACACCTCTTCTGTTTGTTGCTGTTAAAATTGAAATGAACGAACGAGAGAGGCCTAGATGCAAGGGAGGACAAAAAAGTAGCAATTAATACAACCATATATATAAATAAAGGCATCCTATGTAAAATAAATGCAGTTCAAATAAATTGCTATAAGTGAGCATATTAGATGATGAAACTAATACATTTTCATGTTTTTTTTTAAAATTAATTTTAATTTGTTTGATAGCTCCAGAGTCTGTGAAAGACTACATGGACAAATTGTTCAAGAAATTATTGGGAAAAAATCTGAGATTTCATTATCTACACTAGATAATATTATTAAAATAATTCTGTAGATGCAATCACTGCATGGGCTCATTAACATAGTTTGTTAGTGCAGCAACAAATGCAACTTAAAAGTCTGCCAGGCAAAGAGAAATACCCATAAAGGAATACGATCTAGAAATGATCTTCTCTGTGCCTGAGTCCATTTATGATAGGCTGAGCTAAAGTGAAAACCTCTCCTGTGGTAAGGTGAATTAAAATTTGAAATTCTTCTTGGAAATTACAGACACTGGATCCTCCAGGCTAAACAGGAGAGGGACCATCGGGTTTGTTGCTAGTGCATAGTTAAGGGCTAGCACACACTATAATGGTATGGGGGGAACATTAGTGCATTAGTACATGTGTCATGGGCACATCTATGAGGGTAGCATTAATGCTGAATGACATAGCGTAAAGAAGCTTTTTTCTGTCACAATTACTTGTTGAAAACATCTGATATAAAGGCCCTTAACTCTCGAGCAGTAGAAATTCTTTATGAAGCAAGTGCGGGAAAAGATTTAACTTTCACTGGTCTCCTTCATTCCCAAATGCTTGCAGGGTGATGCAATACAGTAGTAAATACATCAAACTGAGAGCATATGAAAAGCATAACCCCCCCCCCCCCCAAAAGTTCTCAGTTGATTTTCAAAATTTTGCTGTTATTGTACTAATGTATTTTTTTTTTATTAAACACAGAATTTACATTGTGAATTTCCTTAAACTTTATACAGCATCCCAACTTTTTAGTGAAAAAGGTTATAGGAATATGACATGGATATATGTGGATATGGATGCACACTGCAGGGAAAATTTGTCACACAGTGAGTAGGGGAAAGCTTTTCTCTCAGCAATTAAAATATGCTGTGCACGGACAGTTTGGTGCTGTTTATACATATTCTTTAGCTCACTTGTTTTTCAGTACAGGTTATGAAAAATATCTTCCAGTACAGTATGATATTTTTATTATTTAAGTCACCTAAAGATATATATATATATATATATATATATCTTACATGGTGCCAAAATTCACAATGAATTAGTGCAAGAAATATATAATATAAAAACAAAAAATTAATGAACTGTCCTTCTTGACCAACTAAACGAGCCCTTTTTCAGAGCCGAGGAGCTGCTGAATGGCTAATCAAGGGTGTGCTGCTGCCACTGTGGCTGGTTAGTCATGGAAGGCATTCAAGTAGTGTTAACAGGCTGATCTGAGCTGCTGGAGACTTGGTTTGCACACTACTGACTGATCACAGACTGGAAAAAGCGAGAATATATTTGTTCTAGTTCAATTTTGTCTATCAAAGTTGCACTTTTTTGATTCACAGTACATAGATGAACAATCGACTTCATGCAGTTCGAGGCTGTGGTGAGGTTTATGTTTTGAGGGCTTGCTTAATTTTTGCTAAATTATGGAGGAGAGAACTTTTAGTAAAACTGCCTCTGTGACGCAGGCTTTAACAAAGGAGGCTATTATTTATAATTGTGCAGAGATTCTACATATATCTTGAGGGTCCTCCTGATTTGCACTATGCCAGTATATTATGCTAAAGTGCATATTTGCTTAGACTAATAAATCAGTAATGCACAAGGACACATTTACATACACATATTCACAGAGATAGCAACCACAAAGACATTGTTTTTGACTAATCAACATCTCTCTAATGACTGATTAGTATTCTTGCACACAGGCTCAGAAGTGCTTGATTAGCCTTTAGCAATTCTCAGGCATCTCTCCCAGCACGGGAAACTAACTAAACAGTTGCTTGACCTGTTATGAGAACTCCAAACAATCACAGTGTGTTGTTACTTGTATTACTTAGAAGAAGAAAAAAAATACTTGCAGCCACCAGTGCTACCCCACAGCCTCCTGCCAGTAGAATCTTTATGTGGCACAAAGAACACATAAGCAGTTCTCAGTAGATCTTAATGGGGTGTATTTGAGCCTTAGTGACTTTATTCACCACATCAATTCAAAAGCAAACGGCTAAGTCAGAATCTATCTGATAGCAGCACAGTCGTTAAAATGATCAGAGTGATTAAAATCTAATCAAACTACATTCATATTCAAGGTATCATTATTACCAATAATCATGGGGGGAAAAAAACGTCACTAAACAAAACAGTTTTTCTGCAATTAAGCAAAATGTGTGAAAATTCACTATTTTTACCCTTCTGGAACACCAAGCTTAACTTTTCCTCCCTGATCCCTAAAATGAATGCTTCTGCCAAATTTGAGAAAAATCCACTGAATGGTTTTTGTGTATTTTTCCGGACGACGAGGAGCGCATCAGGTGGAGCACACCGCACATGACAACGGATGACGGATGACTCCAAGGTCATGACAAATACTCCATCAGCTTTTCAGGCTGAGGGGGTAATAAAAATGACGGGCCAAAATATATGTGAACACACAATATATAAAATAGCTCCCACAGAACAAAGGAGAAAAAAAGCAATAACTCCAAATCCACAGGATGTCTGGTAGTTATCAAGATACATCTACATCTCAAGTCTACTTTTCCCTATAATGAAAACCGAACTTCACATTTGCTTCATTTTATTAAGGACCTAATTCCCCCCCTGCTTAGATGTGCATTGTGTGCTTGTGGTGAGATATCAGAAAAGGCAGAGAGAAAAATCAAGTATTTCTGGCAATTAGAGCTAGACTTATGGGTGATTAAAGGAGAAGGTATTGAAGGAAAAGCAGGGATCAGGCAGGAAAAAAAAAATCTCTTTCATGAGGAAAAAGCCCCGTTTGTAGAAAACAAGAGGAAGTAACAGCAGAGTGAAAGTAAGCACACAATTTCCTCAACTTTCTTTGCACTGCTGGATACTGTGTGTGGTGCGGGAAAGCAAAATAAAGTTGTTGTGTAGCAAAGGTACACAGACACAGTTAACACAGCAGCTTTTTGCTACACAGCAAACCACAGCTCGTGTCCGTGCACTCGTCATTCCCTCACAGGAGTCACTTGGCCTTTTAGCCTGTCTTTCTGTGGTTGTGGTACAATGCTTTTTGTGGATCGATAGTCTACAAAACTCAGTGATGGATTTGATGTGTACAGTACAGGTTATCTTCCCAGGAGACTTAGCCCAGATTTTGTATCACAATGTACTACTGCAAGACCTAAAGTGCTGCATCAAGCGATCTGATATAGTCTGTCCACAGGACTTAACAGAGGCGTGCAGTTGACTGAGTTGAGCATTTGACAGAGGGTGTGTGGCAAGTGTCTCTTTGAGAGTGACAGCTCCTGTCAACAGTTTGCATCAACTTGGGGGTCTGTAGGATTTTGCTTTGCATTCTAATTTTGCTCACCTTACTCCACCTCCTTTTTCTGCATGGTCCTCCCTCAGTAACCACCCAGATTCAAGCAATCTCAAGGTCAGCACATCTGTGTGTGTGTGTGTCTGTGTGTATCCTGTCTGCTACATTCCTTATATTTATCTTATGTACCCAGTCCCAATTCACAACACGCCTACATCTATTTTCTGTCACACTGGAAAACAGGAGGACAAAATGTAGATACCATTACAATAAAAAGGGCAGCTTACTACATGAAAAAAAGAAGCTTCAACTTTGCTTTTATTTTGGTGTTTGCCTGCAAGCCTCAAATATACTTGTAAAGAAAAGAAATCATTTTCATATTGTTTTCTCAAGCTTCCCCAAGGAAACAAACAGCACAAAATTGCTTTTCCCAAATGCTGGAGGAAATATAAGCTGTATTATCAAATCTAATCATCATCTCCCCATCAACACGTTAAGAAAAGATTCTGTTTTCCAATTTTAGAGGTCAGAGCATTAACCAGAGAACTCCCTCTAGCCTTTAAACCGTGGAAAACATACATGCAATTATAGAATCTGTATGGAGGATAAAGGAACATATTCTTTTAGAAGTAAGAGGCTATATAACTTTTTTCACTTGAAAAATAGCCACTGGGCTGTGATCCCTGAAATCTGGGGGCTGATGGTGGGCCGTGATGGTCGACCCACAGTTAGTGGTTCTGAAGTTTCACTGAGATGGGAACTGAACTAAAAGTTCAACAAATGACTTTAAAAACAAGTAAAAGAAAATACAATCGCAGAAACACAACATTAGTTGTCAAGACTCATCACAAAGCTGCAACATTGACACATGAAGACTTTTTCACACATTATATTTAGTATTTAAGTACGTCCCTGTCACTCGATGCTTCCAGATTTTAAGTTAGATTTAGATATAACAACAGTTTTTGGAAGACTGCTTCTCTATAAACAACTCAACTTCAAAATTTAAAAGTCTAATCAGAAAGGAAACATTTTTGCAGCATACTTCTGAAATGGTACTCACATAAAGACAAAACTACCACAGTATAGGTAGATACTGCAATTAACATTTTTGTTATGAAACATAACGACAATTATTTCCTTAATCCAGTGCGTGTGTGTGTGAAGTGTATTGTTGCTTATCTCTCAGCATTGTTCAATATAAATGTTCTTGTCTAGCTTAAAGCCTCTCTAAGTACATTTAAAAGTTCCAGACAGAAACATGACATTGCAAAATAATTCTCCAATATTTAGATCTGACTGGAGGCAGTTTCATAGTTTTTTGTGTATCTCAGTCACACTACAGTAAAAATAGGATGGCAACCTCCTTGTGACCAGGAAAAACTGGTGGTTGCACTGACTTTTTGCGCATTCGGCGACCAACTGCAAGTAGTTGCAAAGACCAACTGCACACCCAGAGGTTCGGTATGCAACCTCTGGGTGACCACTTTCGCTGCGAGGCGACTGCACAGAAAGCCTGGTGAGAGAGAACTTGGCTCCAAAAAATTGCAGTCTGATTCGGAATGACTGCAATCACTCTCAAACAGTTTGGTGAAGTTTTGCAAAAAAACTGACACCTGATTCAGTTTGAACCAATGAGTGCAACTTACACGTGATGTGTCTCTTTGCAAAAGGGGACTCGACTCAACTGGTTGCCAACTAGTTGTATTCTGGTTTTATCCCTATTTAAAAGCAAAGTTACTGAGCACCTGTGTCATAATGCTGTTAAATTGCTGTTCTGCAGCAACTATGTTACTATTTGTGGAATTTCAGAATTTCTGTTTCAAAACTATGAGGTTCTGGCTGAATATAAGTAGTTAATGTGAATTTTTGTATATGTACACAACAAGAGATTTGTGACTATTGCCAACTTATTACAGTTAATCACCATTTTATCACAAACAGATTGCATGTAATTCCCAACTTGTTCCCTTTTAATTGCAAACTGAGAGCAGGCTGACTCCATCTTATTGCAGTCTTATGGGCATCTTGAGGCACCAGTGTGACTGCAGCAGAAGAGAGATAAGATCTGAATGTAAAACCTGTCACCCTTAAAAGACTGACATGAGATCCTGGCCTTTGGAAAGGTATTGTGATTTGACACATGGCATTATGTGTAGATGAAGCCATGTCTGAATTGCCTTTTCTGTATGGCTACATTGCTACAGCAAATTAACAATGTTTTAAAGAAAACATTGTTAACTAACATATTTGGCAAATTGCAGACTTTATAAAATGCTTCTATTCGAAGGCAAACCAATAGAAGCACCTAAACCCAACCTCAAGCAAGAGCTCGGACTCACTTCTCACTTTCTGTGCGGGATGCTTTGTATGCACACCATCAAAATCAACTTCATAAATGAAATGTTTTGTTTATTAAAAAAAAGTTGCCTCTAAATGCAATAGAGCCTGCAACTGTGCTGAACCAAATTTAATCTGGAAATAATTGCTTTTTTTAGAATCTTCATTTTTCAGAGATGTTGTCTGTAATGTGTAAGTGCATAAGAATTGCATATGCGTGTATAAACAGTGTCACAGAGCGAGCCAAGAAGAGCGATATGATCAGTAATAACATGATGTTTTTTTCATTATTTAGCTGTTCTGAAACATTTGTGTGTTGAATGAGTGTTCCCCAGACTGAGGTCTTAAAAGAGACTAAATATATTTTTGGGCTGCTGAACAATAACGGGGCAAAGCCCAAAGAATTACCAAATCAGGCAGTTTAAGTGTCTTTTTGTGTCTGTATGTGTGTGTGAGTGATATATTTGAACAGTCTAAATATCTCTCCTGTGGGTGAAAGTGTGAAATACAGCAATGCTTTACTGCAACTGTTGATAAGGTTCACAGTGATATGCTGAGTCTGTCAGGTAACACTTATACACTCTCCCAAACACACACACACACACACACACACATATAGAAGCTAGAGGCTGAAGCAGGCTGGCAGTGAAGGGCTCCCTGAAGTACAAACACAGAAAGCAGTGTAGCAGCCCACCCGCCCCCTACCTAAAAAAAACAAACCCAATGCTCCTGTATACACAAACAGATGCACATATATAATTTGTCAGTGTAAGAGATAGCCATTAACCTTCATTACAGCTATCTCCAATGCAGCAATCCAGAAGGTTAAGTCCCTGGAGCTCTTTTGGAGCTGCCACGTCCTGCATGTGGCATGTGTCTATCAAAGGGAGGACAGTGTACTTGTGACTGCATGCGAGAGAAGCGTTAAAAAGTGTTTAAAAGCACATATCTCAGTGTGACATCAGTGTGCATGTTTGTAGTCTGGACTGCTCATAGTGTGTTTTATGTGCGCAGGGATAAAAATTAGCAGCGCTAGCAGGTTGCTCTGACAAGTCCTGTTAATGAGAACATCCTCCAGTGCCTTTTGGACCAGTGAAAGAAACCAGAGGCTGTAATCATCTGTTCAGCCTGGAAGATGGCGTGGAGGGGAGGAGGCTGCAGAATAGCAAAAGGGATCCACAATTACACCACACCATCTGCAGTGGAGGTGCTACTGTGTACCTCAAAGTATGAGCAGTGGGCTGAGGTAGAAGAAAAAAAAAAATAGCTGTATAGAGCAAATGGCCCCAAAGTAAATGCTTCACCTTTGCAAACTGTAAACGAACCCAAAATAAGATTTGTGGTATTTAATCTGGACATTTGAGCACGTCACACTTTAATACAAGAAAAAAAAAAAAACAAGAAAAAAAACATATAGCAACCAGAAATCTGAATGGCTCTAGGCAAACATGCTTTAGTGATGCAAGGCATTGTAGCAAAGTCAAAACTTGCCAAAGGCAGGCTGTCCCCATAGGGTGTGTGACAGCTCCATTTAACTGGGTAACTTTAAGTTAATCTTGTGTTGAAAGTCTAGAATGTAAAAGAATACAAAATATCTAAGTCTATCAAAGTGTCCTGCAATACAGTTTATGTCTGTGAGAGTACTGTGTGCATGCAGTTAGCACAGTATATGTCTATATGGGTTTGGACTATGGGAGTGAGTAAGAGAGATGTGTGTGTGATCAAACATGTGTGCACCCATTTATGTATTTGTAATAAGTTGCCAATTTGGCTGCAGTTGACTCACCTGCACCTGGCTTGGTGAGGCAAAGCCAACTGGCTCCTCATGAGTTTGGAAATCACAAACCAAGTAGAGGGGTTTAGAAATGCATGAGGCGCTTCGCTGTGCAGCATTACCATGATTCATCTTCACAAAACTGCAAAAGCTTGTGATAATCGCTTTAGCTAATCCTTGCACGCTTCGGGCAAACAAGCATGGAGAGAGTGAAGGGGTGGTTCTTTAACCCCTGGAGGGGGGAAGGAATGAAATGGGTAATGGTGTTGGTGTGGGTGAAACATGGTCGGAGTGAAGATGTGTATTTTCATATACCTGTGCATGTATGTGTGTGTGTTAGTGCATGCCACCTATGGTCTTCACAATTACTTTAAATCTATATAAAACTGAGTGAAAAGTGTCCAGCGCAATGTGTAGATACAAAAAAAAAAAAGCATACCTACTATAGTGGGTATGGGGGGAGGGTGCATTTTTGCCATTTATTTGCACAGGAAATTTGGGGGGGAGTGAGAGCAGGGGGAAGGACAATATCTAAAGGTCTTGTCGGCTGTTGCTTCACCCATGTGTTTCTGTATGCATAGTGTCAAGGTCAAGGCTCAATCGGTGTGTGCTAGTATCTATTCATTTCAATCATTATCTATCATACCTTTGACACAAATATAATTCTCAGTCTTTTCTGGATGCTGAGCCTCACCTGTGCTGCTTCTATTCCTAGACTTTGGATGGCTCCAGAGTAAAAGCATAAAGGTTTATACCTGGACTGACACCTTCGAGGGATACAGCCTATAGAGATGGCCACAGGATCACCTCATTAGCATTAGAAGGTGCTCTTCTTCCTGACAAGTGAGACTTCACTGCACTGCTTTCACAAAATAATGAGCAAATATAACCCCTAATGGCTATATATAGGTAACCATGATCTCAAGAGACCTGCTGCGGAAACCATAGACCGTGAGAGGTGTCTCAGGCCTTTCGAAGTTTTGTTGCAGTGTGGGTGTGAGGAGTGCACAAAGTAAACAAAAGACTTTAAGAGGGGGAAATGATGGTTGAACAGTGTTTGATGAGAGCTCTTAGCCTGTAGCTATAGAGCATTAGGCACAGATGAACCACAGCCAGCTCCCACACTGTTAATGTGGAACACATTACAACTGCACAATGAGTTATGATTGCCATTAAAAAGCAAATGATTCAGACTTCACAGCTGGATTTAAAGGGCTGCCACCGCTGTGCCCTGTCCTTTCTCATTCCTGCCCACGCTTACTCCACTGACACTCTGGCAACAATCACTCCACTAGACTCTCGTCGCTGAGTATGTCCACTCACTTTTAGCAAGCACTTCCGGTGGTCTGAATGCATTTCTAGTGTTTTCTTTTGATGTTTCAGTACATAAAGTAATTTGAGTAAAGCTGTATGGATGTAACCTTGAGTTTTGAAGTAAATGATTACAGTGACTGAGTGCAAAATAATAAACACCTACAGTAATACATCACAATAAATAAGACGAGTTGGCTTGAGTCACCTACTAGGTGATCTTTCTGTCTGGAAACATCTCAGTCCTTTATCCCGCTCTTCTTCTTTAAGTGGTAGCATGAGACCTAATAATGGTAATGTTCATTTTGGTACACCATGTGGGAGCACTAGATGAGGCCTAGTGGGGAGAGAAAAGGGGAAGAAATGGGAAACAATACAATCTAAAATAAAGAGACCTTGCTTCCAATTGTGCTCTCGCTCAGATGATCTGTCCCCCCCTCTGGGGTCAGTAGGCTAGCTGTGAAATAAATGACAGGCAAGCATGGGCAGGCGCTAACGCTAAGATAATGACACATTTTTGTCATATAAATATATGTACACATGCACAATCAACCCTAATATAACTGTGTACATACAAATAACACGTAATGCAGGCAGCTACAGTACCAGTCAAAAGTTTGGACACAATTAAGGGTGGTGAAACTTTTGACTGTAACTGTGCCTTGAAGGAAAGGCGGATTTTACCTTTAAAATACTATAACCTACTGGAATTCACTCAGTGGAGGCAAAAGCCATCGCTCTTTTTTTCCCCATTCTGATAACTCTGTAGGTAAAATGCCACACATCCGTCGTGCTTTTTTTTTTATTTTTTTTTTTTTATTGCAACTCTGAATCAAGATTCACAAGGAGTTACTTCATCAAAATGTCATAGCAGTAGTAAAACTGTATTTCTCACTAGCATGGTTAAATTTCACATTTAAGCTAAGGTTCACGTGCATGCCGAATATTTCCTGTTAAACCACTAGCAATCATATATTTGCCTTTCATTCTCTATCTCCTTCACTCTTTTTCCTATCCTGCCTTCCTCTCTACTTTACATATCTTGAAAAGATGGCTATTGTGGAGTGTGTCCTTTTTTTTTTTTGGACTAAACTTTGCTAATTGGGCAAGTCAAAGAAGAGTGATATGAAGGGGCTACAGTGAGAAGCCAGACCCCTCCGTTGGTCAGAAAACAAAAAAGTGTGATAGAGACATCAGCTGGTAGGCTCTGCTGTCAGGGCTTTCTTGCTGTGCAATAAATTCTATTTGTGGTTAAAAAGAGGCCATGGAAAACAGGGACATCTGGTCACCATACTATGACAAAAGAGAGGCTAAGAGTACTGAGTGTCTGTGTCTAAAATCTACAGGCATCTACCATAGACTGGAAAGACAAAAGAAGAAAAAGTCTGTTTTTTTGATCAACCACAGCTAACAGGCTATGAGAACTTCCACACTGTGTTAAGAGTGTCAGTGGTCAAAAACCTCAAATGCTTCTCTCCATCTACTCCACAGTTGGAGCAAGATGCGAACAATTACAGCAAAGAAAAAGTTTCCCTCCTAGAACATTTGAAGAAAAATCTGAGGCAGAAGATGAGTTTTTTTCTAATATGTGGACACCACTGAGCTGGCTTCGATCACTGTGGAGAAAAAAAAAAGAGCGGAATACTGCATTTTGCTATTAGGCTCTGATTTGAATTGTAAAAAAAACAAAAACTAAATGAAACCATCAAAGCAACGACTGGTACTAATTATCACTGCTGTTTAACATCAGACAAACAAACAAACACTGCAAATATTAAATGTGTTCTCTATGGGTTCGATTGAGCCCCATTTATTTTAAGTCCTGCTGGAACTTGATTTGTGGCTGTGAAAAACCCATGCTGCGCGTCAGATACCCAACAGATGCTTAGTGGCATCTAAACCAGTAAAGACAAACTTAATGGTATAGTCACTCAACCTACCGCGAGGGGGAAGGGACCAAAAAAACAATAAGCTGGGAAAAGAATCATAAAATGCTAAGCTTTGAAAACAGATAATTAGATCAGTGACAACAGAGCACAGCAAGTGTCAGCAGGGATGGAAATGACTCCATTGCATCTGACGATAGCGCGATGTGCGTGTATGATAGGCATATATCATATTCAGCGATTGACTCCGATTTCACATCATGAGAGCTGTTAATATGAATAACAATGCCAGGATAAAGAAGTTTATTGTTCAATAAATCACAGATTTTTTTTTTTTTTGCCAAGTCTCTCCCTGAGTCATTAGATCTTTTCTCTCTGTCACAAATGATCACTGACTGAACAGCACAGTGGAAAAACCAAAGTCCTGTCAGTGCTTCATTAGGCTGCTCATTAGGAAGCTGGCTCGTACATCGAAAGATTCTCCATGGCTGACCATTTGAGTCAAAGCTAAGTCATCTCTCTTGCTCTTGCTTGCAAGGCTGAGGGCTCGAGGTCAGTAGGATCCGTCATTATTAGTTCCATTAAATTTTCTCTGACTGGTTTGGCTCTAATGACCCAATCCTGGGGTCAACCACCCTTAGGCCATGTCTGCATATCTCCCCTCTGAGATGCGACTTTGCATTGTATTGATGCTGTAAATCACTTCCTTTCATTTTCTTACACTATAACTGCAACTGAATGACGCACTTTGACCATTCGACTGCCAGCACTTGTTTTCTGTTCATGGTCCTGGACATGGCTACGCCATTCACTGAGCTGAGCTACAATAAAAGGATATTCAAGAACGTGTTATTCCTTTATGACATTTGATTCCACATCAGGCAGATTAGTTGTGCTCGTGGGGGGGGGGGGGGGGGGGGGGGGGGGGGGGGGGGGGGGGGGGGGGGGGGGGGGGGGGGG
>JAVDPK010002451.1:161977-183360 GCA_034780415.1 Cichlasoma orientale
GGCAATTTATAGTAGCCAATTAACCTAACCCCAGTAAGTGCATGTCTTTGGACATGTGGGAGGAAACTGGAGTACCCGGAGGAAACCCACGCAGACACGGGGAGAGCATGCAAACTCCACACAGAGGGAGAGGCCCAGGCCAAGGTGGATGTTTCAGATATTATTCCAACTGTGAGGCAGCAGTGCTAACCACTGCACCACCATGCTGCACAATGCCTTTTGAATAACAAAAATAACACATTTTAAATATACTATGACCGCAGGTCAAGTAGAGAGAACAGGGTACAGTATTTTGCCCTGTGGAACACCATTTGTGACCTTGAGAAAACCAATGGGCACTTCATGTTAAATGTTTTTCGTGTTTCACAGCATAAGAAGGTGGATTCTTCTGCACAGTGATTCCAAGAAATTATTTTAAATGAGAGAGAGATGTTTGCATTTCTGTGTTACTATTTTATAAAGAACCAGCAACCAGAAAAACCTTACTCAGCCTAGTATTAATTCTAAGAGTATCGGAAACTGCTCTGGAGGGATGAACACCATTCTTTCAAAAGATATTGAGTTATTTAGTGTAATGAGGGTGGTGGAACATCTCAATAACAACATTTTTTTCTTTTTCTTTTTTTGCAAATGATCTCCGATGACTCTGGTAACAGAAGATGGTCCAGAAGTACAATTTGAAACATGTAGTTCTGAGATCAATAAAGACAGCTCCTACTCTGCTGACATCGGGAAACATAAAACTTCTGTGATGGGCAAGTGTTTGTGTGTGTGTTTGAGCGTCTGTGTGATGCAAGAAGACAGATGTGAACAGAAGAATCTCCAGGGCTGCTCAGATATATCTAGGGATTGCTCTGTTGGTGTACAGTGTGAAGTGCTGGTGGTTAAGTCCAGTCTGGCTGTATGTCTCAGATGTCAGGGATATACTTTCCTCCTTTTCAGCTGTGGCAATTCACTGAAGCAGAGATTACTCTTAGAGACAGCACGCACACCATAATCCACAAGACATCTCTGTCCCTGTGGCTCTCAGGCCAGTGGGATTTCTTACGATGTGGGCTCCACTGACTTGTGTTTGTGTGTGCAGTACCGAAATGCAATTACAGAGAGATTAGACCACACAAGCTGGTTAAAAGTGAGAAAACACATGTTCAATCTGATGATAAAAATCAAAAATTGGCAGGGCATATTTTGTGAAAATTTTGGCACTCTTTTTTGGCACTTCTTTTAATTTTCCTTACCACCTATGCAACCTCTGTTGCTCTTTCTTTTCTTTTTCTCCATCTTTATTTCAGACAGCATTTTTTTGGTCCAAATAATTGAAAATTTGACAAAAAGACTTCCTAAAATATATACCATGTATATGTATGTGTATGTAAAAAAATAAAACTGACATTAGATAAAACAGATAATTGTGGTCACTTTTTCTTTAAAGGTACAGTCAGTCATTTTTTGAAGTTATTTAATAGAAAAAAACACGTTGAACTCATAAATATACATATTAGTGTGTAATTACATCTTCCAGCAAACTAGTGTGCTCATCAAATTAGAATTAATCCATTACAAATACATAGGAATGGGAGCCAGTTTGTGGAAGCCTCCATGTTGCCCCGCCATACATTAGCCAAGATGATCATTGCCATTCCTCCGAATACATGTGGCCAGAGACTGGTCACATATGCAATACACAGGTGTAGGAGAACAGAACTCACAGGCATTCATGTGGTGTGGAGGCAAATTTTAATTCATGCCTACACCTTCAGACTGAAGATATGAAGAATCATACCTATTCAAACATAGCTATGATGATGAGAAGAAGTACCCTTTACCAAAGAAGCAAAAACAAGGAGGAAAGAGACAACATGACCAGCATCTGGATAAAATGTCATCCTCAATTCAAGTCTCATCTCCTGAACTGCAGTCAGGGCTCCAACACATGAAAATGTGTACAAACATGCATGTTTATTCCCCATATTTTTACAATTACTTACTGTATTGTCAGCAGACTAGACATCTCCGAACAGCTGACAAGAGCCAGCTACACAACAACAGCTGGTTATAAGCTAACATTATGCCAGCTAATTTTAGGTTTCACAAAAAAATAAATAAATCACATTTTCTCTCTGATAAACAGTTTAATTACAATCTCACACCATACGAGAGTTTATTCGCTGAGTGTCTGAGTCCAACAATGTTAGATCCACTTCAAAGAAATTTTCACTAACGCCGACTAACAACAGCTAACAGCGGTGACTACCAACAAAAAATTTCGGGATATCCTAAACAACTCACCTCAGTTATGGCTGTCATAGGACAAAATTCAATTCAATTAAATTTTATTTAGATAGCACCAAATCACAGCAACAGTCACCTCAAAGGCACTTTATAATATAAAGTAAAGACATTTGGTCCTCGGATTGTCGAGTAATGGTGGCTTTGTTGAGTGACAACTCTCTAATAAGCTCCACAGTGCAGTCAAAAACAGGGTGTGAATGATCAGAGAAAAACAGAAAGAGCAAAGCTGCAGGTTGCAAAATCGAAACAATGCACTCAGAGGTGCCTAAATGCTCTGTAGATTCTACAAAATAATCTGAAGCTACAGTATAAGCACCGCTTTTGCAATACACAATCAACAGAGAATTCACTCAATTAAAATACTGATTTGTACAAATTTAAATTTTGTCTCTCATCTTCATGAGAGCACAAAAGGCTTCAGCTCACAGTGTTGTTTAGCATCTCCTAAGAAGGTTTAAATAATGAATGATGGTGTTCTAAAGGAGGTGATAAAGAATTTAATCTCCTAATATCCTAATTCTGCTGATAGCATTGTATTGTATTAAGTATGGAGATGTGTTACAATAATGAGGATGAAAAGAGGTGAATCCTTCTTACATTTTATAGCGGTTGACAGCTGTACAATACACAGGCTGTAGTCCATATTGAATTCAATTTTTTCATATAAACTCTTATCTTCATGTCTCTAGGTGAGGTCTCTGAAGTTTTATTCAATCAAAACAGCTGTGAAAAGGCAGCGCTAAGAGCATAAAACCACACACTCAGTGTAAACCAAAAATAAAATTGGATGAAATAACGCTTAACTGCTTAGATGTATTTGCACAGTTCATATTTTCATTTGTTAATTGCAGTATATCCAATAGCATATATACAATTTAAAGCTTTCTTTAGTCTACTTTAGACTGACCAGAATGGGCGAATCTGCTGCTTCCTGACTGTAGTTAAAAGCAAAGGATGTATGCCTACAGTAAAAATCATGCTGTATTTAAGATAATAGATTCACCATGTCAAAGGTGAATGTTCAGCCTCAAGCCATCCTCTGCTATTTTGCAGCAGGAGGATCACCTCCATGTGCCAGAGTTTGGAAGCCTTACAAGTTCAGTGAGGAAAAAAACAAAACATGTTTGAACAAGTTAGTTTTGAAGAGATTACCCATCCTTATTGTACTGTACAAACCACCTTTTGATCTTTACTGTACTATGCATGAGTCACAAAATGTGTGGTGATCATGGTGCCAACTCCATATGCAAATATATTAAAAAAAAAAAACAGTGTGAGAGAACACAGTGTTTTTTCTACCAATGTGATCACTGAACCAAAGTTGCTTCTGAGTAAGAGATATAAAGCCGTTACTATTTTCAAATTAAAATAATTATATTTTCTAAAAAATGAATCTAACACATGAGCGACAGTATTGAATATACTTTTTAATTCATTACGTTAAAATTGCCAAATTCAGGAACCTTAATTAGTCTTTTCATGGGACTGAGTTTTATAATATATTTACAGGCAGATAATAAATTAAAGAACTATTAGAATGTGAAATATACAGTGTGTTAAAACGTGATGGAAATGGCTGCTTCCAAGATAACCATGGCCAAAGCCAAATGAGGGGTCACTCAATGCTTTGATGAGAATGACAATGGCCAGCTCTAAACCCAGTTCGAACCTATGGGAGATTTCTGATCAACATGTTAGACAGCACTTATTGATACTATGATCTAAACAAAAAAAATTGAGGCATATTCTTTGGAAGAATGATGCAAAGCCAAGGCACAATAAAGCTGTTCTGCTGGCATGTGGAGGCTCAAGATCTTACTAAGGCATATTATACAGGTTTTTCCTTTCATTTGTCACCAGTCTGCATATATCTAGAATGCTAAATCTGGCAAGCTTTCCTCTCACTTATTTTCCCTTCACACTGCTCTCTCATTTCCCACATTGTTATATTTTTCAAACCCATCATTCAATGTCGCCACACTCTTCAAGTGAATTGACAAAACACAACGTGCAATATGAATCAAAGTCGCGTCTGCCCACAGGTGAGCTTAAGAAGTTTAACCTAAACAGCAGGAGAAAGACGTTTTAATTTAGAAACTCATACCAGAAGGTTAGACTGAAAGTATTACATTCCATTTGAAATTGTGCCTTTCAAATTCAATATAGAAAAACATTCCTGCAGCAGATATTATTTTATGTTTAGCTGTTTGGCTTTGGCTTTTGCCGTGTGGCTATTTTGATTATTTGTTTCTGGATTTTCTGATTTTTTGGCCATCATTTCTTTAGATAAAGGACATTGGACTAATTGTTGGAAACTTGTGGTATGACCCTATCGGGATTACAACCCTGATATTGCAGGCTAGCCAACAAACTGTTAGGCGAACAGCTGACAGAGCCAACAGCTGACCAGAGTTAACAGCTGACTGAATTTGCTTATTGGTGAAACCAAGTAAGGTGGGGCTGAAGAGGACTCCATGGCTGAGGAAGTTGAGGACATTGAAGTCTCTTGACTTTGTATCACAAATTCCATAGACAAATGTGGTTCGGTTATTCATAGACTTAAGAAAGGCATACAACAGATTATATTAATTTAAAAAATCTGGATTGTTATGGCATCGGGGGTAGTTTTAAGCAGCAGTTTATGAAGTTTAATGATTGTTGCTCCTTATGTATGGACATTGCTTGTGGTGTACCTCAGGGGTCAGTGTTGGGCCGTAAACTGTTTAATTTATACTGTACATCAATGACATACTGTACGTAACGTCTCCAAAGTTTGCTGATGATACAAATATTTTCTACTCTGGTGATAAGAATTTATTGAGATGACAAACTGAAACAGTGTTGAGAAGTTATAATCTAACGGGGTTTTGCAACTTCAAAACCGTGAATGTGTGTACTGCCAGGAAATGTTTTTGTGTTTCTGTGTGTGTCTCTGCGCACTATGCTCCTCAGCATCTGCTGACCCCGCTCTGTGAGTTTACGTAGGCTACCACTTCGTGGCTGAGTTTCTGCATATTTAGTAGCGAGGAAATTTCACAACTGGACTTGCTGCACAGTTGGCATCCTATCACGGTACCACGCTGGAATTCACTGAGCTCCTGAGAGCACCCATTCTTTCACAGATGCTTGTAGAAGCAGTCTGCATGCCTTGGTGCTTGGTTTATACATCTGTAGCCATGTAAGTGGCTACAGATTGGAACACCTTAATTCAATGATTTGGATGGGTGAGTGAATACTTTTGGCAATATAGTGAATGATCTTAATGAGAAACAAAGAAGAAAACATGTTGAATTTGCGTAAATGTCTCTGTTCAGTAAGTTGCTACTTCATGCTTATTCAGATTGTACAATTAACATTCTGTAACTGGAGGTACTTGGCTCATCCTATTCCTGTCATGGCTTTGAAGAGAATGCTTTGTTCAGCTGTGTTATTACATTATCAACTGACAGACAATTTGTTTGACAGTGCAACTTGAGACAAATATGATGTGCATACGCATCGCCTCAACCCCTGTTCCTTGATTTCAATTAACAGCTTTCTGTTCTCTAACACAGTCAGTGCAATTTTTTTCCATCTGTCTTGTCAGTAAATCACATGGTAAAACAATAATCTATCCATCCATCCACTGCTTATCCTTTTCAGGGTTGCAGGGGCTGGAGCCTATCCCAGCTATCATATGGCGAGAGGTGGGGTACAGGTTGCCAGCCTGTCGCAGGGCCAACACATTCACATGCACATTCACACCTATGGCCAATTTAGAACCACCAGTTAACCTAACCCATGCAGACAAGCAAACATACAAACTCCACAATAATATGTAAGCATTTTACAATAATCATTTTGATTCATGGACAGCTTAATTGTGAGAATGACATCTCATTCCAATCCTCACTTATAGTGCAAGCTCTGGCATAGGCCACTTGGGTAAACAGATATGATCTCCTGAGAAAAATATATTGAGAGCAGAGCTTGGTAGATTATGAGACACAAGGCAGCTGATACAGCGGTTAGCTGCTAGCCAGACTGTCTGGAATTTGCTTTACTCATTTGATACTGTCTTTTAAATTCACCTTTTATGCTTTTCTTTCTTTTCTGTCATATTCTGTTACAATGATGCTCATATTGAACATTACCAAAGTCTCATATAATGAAGTATAACAAGGTCAGTATGTGTGCAATTAATCATTAGTTTCTGACAGTTTGTGACTGTTTTGAAATCTATAAGATGCCAAGTCAGGATAGTCTTAATATGGTCATTTCAGGCACACAGCTCTGACTGTGAGCAGAGCCCCACCCAGGTGCTGTTCAAATCTTTAGTTTATGCGGGACAGCCAATCAGAAGAAAGCTTGTTTAAAACTGTAGATGAACTGTGTAGGGTAACTCAATTTAGTTTGAAAAATTGTGGTTGAATTACTACAATTAATTAGAATTCAACCAGCTTCTACTATGCATTGCACACTATGTTTAATCAGTTGCCGTTGACAGTAAAATTCCTGTTTTGTATTGAGATGATGATTTTGTGTTTGTTACATGAGCAGCTGCTTGGCTGTGTTCCAACACCTTTCACTGCTCAGAGCCCAGCAGAATCCTACCACTCTTGGTCACAGAGGCCACTGTTGCCTCTGCTAAGCAAACGTTGCACACTTCTGCCTAAATTTCTTGAAAGAAAGAAAAACTTTTAAAATGTAAGAGGTTAAAAAAATTAAGCATGTACACATATTTGTGCAAAAACAGTGGTCAAAATTAATACAGTGTAACTCCTGAAGTTTGTAATGCATACTGCAGTTTTTAGTGCACCGAAAAAGTTAATATGATAGTAAGAAACTGTCACCGGAGTAACCACTTCATTTCGTCTGCCTGTGACACTACGTTTTTGTGGAAATACAGCAAGTTACATGTGAGTCTGAAATACTCAAGTGTTGTGCGACCAGGTGACTTCTAATTAAGGCAAAGAATGTCAGACGCTGCAGTTGACCTACTCCTTCTCATACAGTCAGTGAAGCAAGAAGACATCCACTACAGAAATTTCAAATGACAGGTAAGTCAGCCAAATGTCAAAGAAATACATGTCCAGAGTCACTTCCACCTCTCCTCCCTGCTATTTCCTTTTGAGATGGAAATCCTGCAGAGGTGCTGAAAGACGTGCAGTTATACTTCATTACGATTCTTCGCTAAATGAAACTGCTGTGTTAACATTTCACAGGTCTAACCACTTTTAGTTTGTGCAAATGCTGAAATGCACACACTCACAGAAACATAAGCACGCAAGCACAGTGGTTGTACACTGTGAATGACAGAATTACACAGGTTTTGCATGAGAATAGAGATAATGTAGTCAGCTGGCGAGGGAAAGCGATGTCAAACAGACAAGCCCTCAAATGAGGCACTGAGCCTCCCTCTCCTTCTCAGTGAATTGACAGCCTCTGGCCTGAGATTCAAGCAGCGTCAGGATGTCAAGCTCCACTATGTTTTGACACCCATTGCTGTCCTCAGCAGAAAGAACGAGGCAAAACAGCAGTGTGGGCTTTTGTAAACACAAAATTCACAGTCCATTTGTGATTTTGTTCCTATTGAATGCACAAACAGGCCTTGCAGAGAAAGACCCAGACACACACACACGAGTAGTTAAAAGCAGTACGTATATATACAGTAGCATGTTCTATAAAATATTCACCACATTTGGTATATACACTTCACAGCACCTCATCCTCACATAATTTAATTTTCTGTAAACGTTAATGGCGCATTCTGCCTGCTTGCTTGCAAGCCAGTAACATTTATTTTACATTTTCTCCACTGCTCAGGTATATAAATAAAAACATCTCAAGTTAAGGCACACACATCATTATGACGCTCTCATGTGCAATTTAATGTTTTTCATATAGTGTGTGAACAAGTCATGATGGGGAAATTATGCTGTAAAGTGCTGCTTGATCATAGAGATTGAAGTGGCAGACTGAACTCAGAGATTTTGCTACCTACGCTAACAAACAGTGCTTGAGTAAAAATGCTTGGAAATTTGTTAGACTCCAAAATTGCAGAGCACTTTTGCCTTGACACTCAGAACTATTTATCAGCCCAGCTTATCTCTATGCGCAGCAATGAACAATGTCTCACCTAATGCATTATACTGCATTTAACGCCCTGCTGACACATTTGCACATCAAACAGTCCTGTCAAAATGCAACTTTCTGATAGCATACACCTATGTGTGACAACCTCAGTCATTTTTTCAATAGATATATAAATCCAGAAGTGATACAGACTTCACGAGTGAACGCAGCTGGAGAGAAAGGAGTGGGGAAAGGGAGCGGGTGAGAGTGTGTGAGATAGAGAAACAGAGAGAAAAACGGATAAAGAGCAAATCTATTACTGATAGTGATTTGGTGCTTGCTGGAGAGGAAGTGGAACAGAGGGAGCCATTCATGTGGCTCTTGTCCCACTAGAAGAGATAAGAGAGTGGTGGAGCTCAACTAACTCCGTAATTACATTGCACACAAGTCTGGCAAGTTTTTATTTATTTATTTTTTTATTCCCTGGTGCTGAGCGCTCCATATAACACTCCAACAGACACAGTAAGGGTTAACGTCATCGGAGTCTAAAGTAATCCAAAATATACTGTATCACTTCTGTTATCTCTAAATCCTTTCAGGATATAATTTGTGTGTCCAAGAGGATGGCATGTATGGTGCCGCCATACGCCATGTCAGTCCTTTGATCCCTCAAGTCTATGTGAATATTTGTCTTTACCATTCTTCCTAGAATGGTCTCCAAGCAACTCTTTTTTCTGCTGTCACAGAGCACTGACAGGAGGCAATTTTGTGATGCTATTTGGGTGATTTTATTTGCTCAGTAGGACACCATGCCCCCGACCACCACTGACACATTTCTAGTTCTTCACAGTCTCCCCTAGTGCAAAGCCCACCTGAGACATGGTAAAATCAGAGTAATGAAGTACGTAGCACACTGGCAAAGGCATCAATCAGATGACAGCAGGAGGACAGACAACAAAGGAAAAGAGAGGTGGAGTAGCAGCACAGAAAAAAGAGAATAGGAAAAAAAATAAAGGAAAGCTGAAACTCAACCAAGGGAGAAAACTAATGTGAAGGCAACAAAAGATGAAGAAACCCATGCCCGACTATAAAATATTACACAGACATAGATTAGGGCAATGTAAGAAAGAGGAAGTGAAAGACAAATGTGCATAGGTGGGACAAAAAAGAAGTCCAATAATTTGAGGCCGGAAATACCATTTGTGGACAGTGTCTGGTTGGGCTCCCTTATCTGACAGCTTATTAAAGTTTCATGCTAAAATGAGTCAATATTAGACATGACATTTTCAGGGTGAACTCGTCTGTGGTGGATATGGGAATAGGGCAAGGTTTTCATTGCCATGGTCACGAAATGACCAGAGGGCACCGATCTATCTATCTATCTATCTATCTATCTATCTAGTTGAGGTCCATCATTTCAGATTTGACTTGCACTCTTAATTACCTCATCTCATTGAAACGCCTTCCTCTGAAGCGATCCAGTAGTAGCCTATAGAGAATTTGTGCTAGCTATCTAGCAAGCTATATAGATCTTTGCTCATTTGAACAGCAGTCATATAATCCTGGGCCACTTCTACAAATTTTTTTTCTAAACATCTTTTATTGTCCTTAAAAAAAAAGCTTTCACCACCCGCTCATTCTTTAAAGGAGGCACACACTCATAAAGAGGCATACATTCACATGCTCTCAGATGAAAAAGCGCAGGCATTTCTGTGGAATTTCCTGGCATTATCTTCTTTATTCCTTACATAGTTAACCTCTGACTGGCATTTCTGTATCTCATCTGTTTCCTTTTGTCTTATTCTTGTTTGGCACTCCTCTTGATCATAGAAAAACACAAAGACAGAAGGAGACTGGGATCAATCTCTTCTTTGCAACCCTTAATGTGAATAAAATTCAGTGGTGAAAATGGCTCTGGAAAAATAACCCTGGGTATTGAATTTCCTTCGAAAGATTAGAAAAATGGGGATTACGTTTCAATGAAAACTGAAACACAGCACACACTCGGACTTATAATTTGTTTCATCACTTGAAGATGTTAAAACGTGCCGTCAAAAGACACGGCGTGACGTGGAAAATTATAGAAATGTAGGGAAAATGTTGACACATAGCTTTTGTTAGAGACAAATGCCATCTTCTGTTCTTTCATCGGTGGCTCTTCCTGTCAAACCTTTAAAGAGGTCATTTGACAAGCCTAAAGCAGGCCACACCGGAACCAGCCAGCTAAAAATCACAGCACCTAACCTTTCATTTCCTGGCTTTGAGTAGGAAATCAAAGACATGGGACAAATGATTCAAGAGGGGGTGATAGAGACAAGGAGCTTTAAAAATCAGCGATAAAGGAAGTTAAACAGGGGAGGAGAGGAGTTCAAGAGAACTTGAACTCAAGTTCAAGAGAGAGGTGAGATGTGTGAGTGACAGGAAAAGACAGGGGTGACAGACTCAGCACGAGTTCTCTCTAATTCACTGAGACCAAAAAGGGGTTGTGGTGGAGCAGAACAGAGAAGCGACAGGAAGCCCGAAGAACTGGCAGACCAATTAGCTGCTGCAGTTTCAACATTTCAACGTTTTCTTTCTATTCGCCATGCTTTATCTTGCCCACTCGTGAAAGAATGCATTCTATATACTATCAAATACACAAACGGCACATGCACGCTCGTACATGTACAATTGGCTTATTTCAATATGATAGGGTTGATTAGAGTGCCTTGCCATAATGAAGAGGTGGACATATTTACATTTTTGTTCTTCCATGTGGTAGCAGAACTAAAAAGAGATTAAACATGCCACATCTAATAGATGCAAATTGCGACTGGAGGTGTGATCTCATTGGAGCCACTGGCATTTGTGTGTGTGCACATCTCATTTCCCTCTTTATACACGATCCACTCAAGATCCTTTGATCTGCCAATATCAATCTACATGGTTGCCCACAGGGGCAGGGCCATAGACAAAACCAGGCATACATACTTCTTTTTTATCTCTTCTTGTTCAATCAGTATACATTTGGGGAAGTTTCCGAAAATAGCTAATGATAATAAGGTGAGTCAGTACTCTGTGGCATTCACTGCTGTCCTGGTTTTTAAGTTGGAGAAGTGGAGCTGGTGTTAGGTTGTAATTTCACACCTTAACTTGCATTTCCACCATTTACTCTCACTACAGCTGGGAAGCAAATGCAGAGAGAAATGTTTAATTTTGTTTCTGTGGAATTGGCAAATGTTAACAGCAAATTAGAATCTCACCAAAGGAAAAAAAAAAATCCCATTTTGATTACCAAAGATGTGCGCGCTTTAGCGCATGCTTGAGCAAAGGTGTGTGTAACTCTACTGTGTGTACAGTTTCCACCGTGTCTGCAAGGGGAACTGAGATGTTGGGACTTGGCATCTCTCCTCTTTAATGAGTATCTCTGGAGATGGCAGGTGCATGTTCAGCCGTTCTTTTACAAGCTCAGCAACAAACAGGCCGGTCCTTCCCTTCCCTCACACTGCAACACCACTGTCATTAGCAGAATCCCTTTAACAACAACAACAAACAAATGATATTGCTAATAAACCCACACAAAACACTTAAGAAATACTGGCATCAACATACACACCTATTATTAAAAAAAAAAAATCTGATTAAAACAGCAAATAATTGGTGGGTTGTATTATGAAGAAGGTTTGACACTGCCAGGCTTTCTCAGCTGGCTTGATGAAAATTAAAAGCTCAACCTAAGCAATCTTCTGCAGGCGCTTTTGGCACTTTTATAAAAGTGGGTTTCTGACGCATTATTTGACTTCTTCCACACAAAGTTGACCAATGTAGTGCCACCCAGTTTAGTTAACAAGTTGAAAGAAGAAGGTGATAACTTACTTTTCTAGGAAATCCTGAAGACGACAATCCAGCAAGTGGCTGGCAGACAGTAGGACCAGGATTTTTTTTATGAGTGTCCCGAAACTCTGAATATGATTAATTTCTTTCTTTCTTTTTCTTTTCTTTTATTTCTTTTATTTAGTTATTGTGGTTGTTGCTCTGAGGCAGCAGTGTTTGGACGCCAGGGCGGCTAAGTGGATGAGCAGGTGACCATGTATGCCACATGGCTATGGTGCAGGTGGCCCGTGGCCCTTTGCTGTGTTTCCCATAGCTCTCTCTCCCTACATTCCTGTTCACTAGCCAATTAATGCAAAAAGGCCAAAAAATATATTTTTATAAAAATGGAAGAAAAAAAAAGAACAGCGATACTCACTGACTTAGTGAAAAGGTGAAAAGGAACAGAACCGTAGTTTAAACAGATCCGGTGTCACTGACAATAATCCTGTTGGGGAGGATTTTTATATTTTCATCTTCCCAACAATGATACAAAAAAAATACCAGAGATGATAATTGGGGGGGGGGGGGGTGTTCTCCCTCATCCCCTCACCGGCAGATCGCACCCTGGTTGAGCCCTTACTGTTCTGATTTTTCTTACAGAATGACCTTCCTAATGAGTTCAGTCTAAGTCTGCATTATATTTTAAACCCCATTTTAAAAAACAAACATTTACCTAATTTTATTTACTTAATAGTCCTTGACCCGCCTTTTTATTGTTTTACTTTACTGATTAGATTTTTGTTTTGCTGTTGTCTCATTTTATTATTTTCCTGTTAATTTAATGCTTTTTCGTTTTCATTTAGTTATGTGCAAATCACTTAATGTGCTCTGAAAATGCTTGTGCCTATAATGACCATGATGATGATGATGATGATGATTCTTGGTACTTGTGGTGGTAACACTGCTAGTCATTAGTATTAGTATCATTAGTAGGGGTGTGATGTGAGGCTGCATTCAGCCTTCATTTATAGTTGTTAACAAAGCAGATAGTTAGAGTTATGCCTCCATAGTTACACTGTGTAACTGGGCCCTCCACTCAACCCCAGATACCAATAGATGAGCACTATTATTATGTTTACTCTTTGAATAGTAGCAGGGGAAATCATCTTCTCTTCTTATTCACTGCCAATTTTGTTCTCTCCCTACATTTTCTTCTCTCTGGCTCAACTTTGTTCCTTAGACTAAAGATAACAAATGCCTCCTATGAGAGGCATTTAAATAACAAATAACAAACACATTTGGACTCCAAAACTCAAAAGAGGGACAAATCAGAGGTCGCACACAGAAGAGATCCATCAGATATTTTAAGTTTGAAGGCTGAGGTAAATTTGTGGCCTTTAAACCACATAATTACTTGCTGTGCATTTTAAGGCGGTATAGGGATGAAGGTATGGCTGTCTAAATAGACAAACAATAATGAGACAGTAGCAGCAGGGAAGAAACAAGGAAAAACTACCTGGTCTTTACTGATTTCTGATGGTGTTTAATTTTGTTATATTGACCCAGGTAACCAGTTTAGTTTGAAGAACTTAGATAGCACATCTTTCACTGAGTTAAAGAAAAAAAAACAAGTAAAGCAAAAGCAAGTTTGTCATGCAAGATACAGAAAGCACTGGGACCATTAGCCTCACTGGGTGGTCACTTCTAGACGGAAGATCACACATGCAACACAAACACACACCACCGCCACTTCCCACCTCCCACTCCCTCCACTGGGTTCTGTGATTCAGCCAAGCAGAAGAGAAGGGGAGGGGAAGGTTAGTGGGTGTTCATCCCTTTGAATTCCAGGAGTAGCAGAATGTGTTCTGTACTTCATCCTGTCATGGCTCGCCTGGAGCTATAGGGAGTTGGAGATGACACACCAGAGGCAGCAGAAAGCCCTAATTGCTTCGTGGCCTCCTTGAGCTGCATGATGCCTTTCGCTCTGAACATGGATATCTCACAGAGAGAAATTAAGGTGCCATGGTGGGGAACGTTAGTTGTGCCCACTTTTAACAGCAACCCCAATGCCTGCATTCACAGTGAAATGCACTGGCACGTACACAGTCAAAGATTCTGGTCTGTGGAATGTGAGCAGAGAGGTCTCTAATAGCCTGACTGAGCACCAGAGAGATACTGAGCATGCCATGGAACAGTAACACTCAAAGAAAAAGCATAACTCGGTACAAACTCTAGTTTACCAAGTGCTTATTGCTTTGTATTACATTAAAATATCATCTTTGTTGCGCATAATTATGCCGAACAGTAAAAAGAGGGTCCGCAAGGCATTATGCCACCATACTCATCCGGCTCACAAACCGCATAAACCCTGGTTAATCAAGCATAACTGTTGAGATTATGAGGACTTGTGTATGTCAATGCCGCAACAAATATCAGCTCTGGAAAGAGTACTGTTCCTTTGGAGGGTTTACACATTTTCCTCAGCTTTTAGAACATGCCAAGCCATGAGTCAGCTGAAGACAAATATGATAATACCTAGTGGATTAAAATTAGCACTTCCTCATAAAACGTAATCTGGCTTTATCCATAACTGCCTGCTTCAAATACATGTACTGCATTCTTGGTAAAAGTTACTACTCTGAATTTTCCATGAGCACATAATAAAGAATTAATAGTGCAGACATACTTTTTGTGTTGCTGCATAAAATGCACAAACATCCATTTTGAAGTCATTGATTTATTTTATAATCAGATAATAAACTTGGCATCTCCTGGTCTGCACTGTGGAGACACTGGCCTGTTGACAACTATCTATTCACTTTGCATTTGCACTATAGAGCTAAAACTTTATACAGCAGCCACTTCCCTTTTGAACACTCTCATCCAAACAGATAAGAACAGCATCTGACAGGCTAATTAATAATGAAAGCTTCGCTCTACCCTGGAATTCTATCACCGCAATAGGATTTCTATTAATGTTGATTGACCCTGACTCACTCAGTGCCACTTTGGCACAGCTCACTGCTACCTCTGTGCCTTCTTAGGTGCCAGTGCAGGTTAGCTGATACATGAATAATTCCCAGTGGACATTAACTGCAAGAAGTAGGGCAGAGGATTCAATGGTATGCTCCTCTACCCACCCTCGCTTGCAATCCCCTCATCTGCAGGTTGTTAATATTTAATTATACAAGCTTCATTTCACACTCTCCAACTGAAACCATGAGGTGGAGATGGAGGTGCAAGGGACCACTATGAGGAAAACTGATGAAATAGAATACAGAGGGTTGATTGGGGATATAAGAATAAAAAGAAGTAGAGCGTGGAGGAGGGAGATGCAAGAGCAATTTCCATTTCAAATAGCGATGAGAAGTGGGAGGGGCCATTTTGGGAACCTGCAATCCAGGTTCAGGTATTTCTATTCATATTTCATAGGGGATACAAATCGGTTACCCCTACTTGTGAGTCTGTTGCCCAATTTAAAAACTTTTTGCAACATCCAAACTATAAAATATAGAAAAGTAAAAATAAAAAAAAGATTCTAATCTTTGAACCATAATTAAATCTAATAACAGAGGATTTGGATCTATGCCTTCCTGAAATATTTCTCAGTTCATTTTGCAGTTTTTTTTTTCCAGCAGATAAGTGCTAGTGCTTTTCACAGAATATATGAAGGAGGAAAGGACTCTAATGATAAAAACTGAGAAATTAGGCTGTTCTGTACATTAGAATTTCTCTCTGTCTGCCTCCACACTCTGTTTACATGTTATACATGACCAGTTTCCACCAAAGATCATCTGTCAGCTCCCGCAAGTTAATGATAAGGCCCTTCCAGAAATTTTGGCCAATTTGGAGGTGATGTTTACAGTTTTAACAAGTTTATTCAAGAAATATGATACTCTTGTGTTAAGTATTTATTGATGAAAATTCATCCTAATATTAGACCCTTGAGCCATTTTTTTTTTAAACAAATCTTGCAGGAGTGAGATCTTGCAGATGAAGTGGTAGAGCATTAATAATTCATAACCGAGCCTTTTTATAGAGCACAGCCCTTGAGATTCATAATTCTATTCACATTAGGCCGCAGAAAAAAAGTTTAAGTTTTAATAAATAGGTATTAAAACTTTAACTGATATTAATAGCACCAATTAAAGGGCATACTGTGGAGTTATGCATCATTCCTGTAATGGTAGAGAGGAAAACCCACTTGGCAGAAAACTCCCTCAGATCTCTGTGTCTTTAATTTTCACACTCAGATTCTCGCTCTTACCTCATCACTGTCTCCTTTCCAAATAAGAGAAGGTGCACAGGAATGACTCTCTATTGCAGACATTGTCTAGAAACATTAACATCTGTTTAAAGCTTTTACAGCCATCATAAAAAAATAAAAAAAAATAAAAATAAAAATGTGTCTACCATAAACCTCATCATTCCATAATCAATTCACTGAACTTTACTGCTACAAGATGAAAGTGCCTGACCATCCATGGTTGTGATTGATGAGCGATTTTTCTTGTCTCTCACATCATTGTTTCCCCTAGTGTGCCAGGTCAAATGGTGTGTGTTAGTCAGCCAATAGGCATTCATTTCAGTTTATGAAGTGGAACCTTTACTGGATGGTCATGCCATTAAAGATCCTAGCATTTAGGCTTCGCAACAAGTACCGAATGCATGCATGTTGGGCTATTTTAACCACAGTTCTATTTCACAGGTGACTGAAAAGCCTGCATGCAGGTTACTGCTGTTTGTTTCAACTGGCTTTCCAGTGCACGTGTAGCAGGCCTTTCGACATGGGCAGCTTTAGTAGCACTACGGGGGGAGATCTCTGTGGGATTTTCTTTCTGTCTTTCTGTCTCTTTAGTTTTCTCTGATGTACCACTGTGCCCAGGGAAATATGCTGGAAGGGGGAAAAAAGAGAGCATGTTTCCTTTGTTCTGTAGTTCTAAACACAGGACTATAATTTTCTTGCTGAAGCCAAGAAAAGGGGTTGACTTAAATAATGGCTTCTGTGTTCTAATTTGTGTAGGGATTTATCCTGCTACTTGGCTTGTGTAATGCTAGGGTGTATTGTGAGCTGATCAGTATGAGCAGTCAGAGAGGAATGAGATAGGAGTGTGGGGAAATGAAGACAGAGTGAGAAAGAGAGAGAATGAGGCAGAGGGGGAAAAGGAAGAAAAGAAAGAGAGGGTGAGGTTCTGCTTCTTTGCTCTGGTAATTCCCAGTGAAATTGATTCTCATAGCTCCAGAGATCTCCCACTGTCCCCCTTCTCCCCTTCGTCCCGCCTCTATTACATACCTGTCCAGAGGATGAATGATCTACACATTACCCATGAGTACTGCTGACCGGTACACACATCAGTGAGTACTAGAGCTTAGGGACCCCACAGACACTCTCAGGAGGACTGAGGGAGAGACAGAACAAGAAAGGGGAGATGGAAAGAGGAAAAAGAAACAATGAAACTTGATAATAGAGATGAGCGTGGGAAAAAGAAAATCGAAGAGAGTGAAGAGCAATGCACCATGATGATGGGGTGAAAAGGAGTGGTGGTGTGATTCGGGCAGCAGATGGAGATGTGCAGGGAAAGGAAAAAGCAGGTGAAGGTAATAATAGAGGCAATGGGTTAATGTATTAAGAGGTGGGCAGGGCAGTTAATGATGAATGTAAAAAAAAAAGATTAGGGATTTTCACTGAAAGAAATGAAAATCAGATGGAAAATGAGGCAGTTGGTATGTAGAGGCGGTTAGGCTCCTCCACCAAGGAGCTCGGAGGGAGGCAATCAGAGCTGCTGAAAGCTGTGCCTGTAGTTTCAACCCTGTAGTTCACCGCTGCTCTCCCGGGGGATAGGTGTCACTCGTGTGTACAAAGAGAGCAGCCACTTAAATGAATGGAGCTCTTTATCTGAGCCTGAACAGCGAGTTATTACCTACTGAGTAGACACTACGGAGCAGGCTCTATTTCCACAGCAGTGATCCCCAGAGTTAAGGGAGAGCAGGAGACAAAGGGGAAGGAGGGGCAAAGAAGAAAAGAGGAAGCTCATATCTGGTGCCTTATTTTGTAACAGGGTATGACATCTCTGGCCTCCATACCATAACAAAGCCCTGAAGCATGGTCAAGCATCACTGACAACAGAAGCATTAGTGTGGAAGGCTGCAGGAAAACCGCACAATAATAACACCCACTGGGAAGGCCTCAAACTGTGAATCTCTGCTACAGTACTACTTTCTGCATTTTATTAGGGAGATAGGAAATGTTTTTTTTTTTTTTTTTAAGAATACTCATGCAAGCATCCTCATAGCAATGAAAACTTCTGTTTGAAAATCTTACAATTCTTGTCGACAAGCTAAAATAAGGTCTTACAGAAATATTTCCAGTTAAAAAAGAGGACAACTTTATTCTCTGTAAGTTACAACTTAAAGATGAATTAATACTTTATTGAGTAAGAACTCATGATTAATGGCACAGCATTTCATTCTATTTTCCCCCAGTTCTAAAAAAAACCAAAAATACATTTTTAAAGTTGAAATTATAGCACACATGATAAGTAGGAAAAGCCAACAAACTCCCTCAGCCCAAAATGAAAATAGATACAAATACAAATGATGAAATACAAAAAGAAAAATGATGGATGCAAAAAGTATAATTAATGAATCAATTAAAATTACTGTATGTGCCTGTAATTTTCCCAGAATCTCCCCATACAGCCTGTCTGCAGACAGCACAGGGCTGAAGGAGGATGGAGCCAGTCTAAACCCTCTGTTCTCGAGCCCTGTGGTCTCTGAGAGCAGATCGACTCCCCCAACACCGACTGATGGCTTTAATTGGTCTCCTCTGGCTAAAAGCCGAGCACAGGAATCCCTACACATTAATAGGAGTGAGCTGCAGATAGTGATAACACTCATACGCTGGAGTATGCATACACATGCTCAGTCAAACAGACATATAGCTACACATAAATAAAAAGTATGCATTTAACTATCAGGGAACCTCTGCAACTTATTTTTCACTTTTTTTATATATATCACAGGTCTCTGCATTGAGACATATATCCATTTGTTTGAAAATGTAATCTTATATGAAAATAACTTTTCCCCACATGCTGAAAACACGAGTTACTACCGCCGAAAGGCATTTAAATTCTGGATGTTAGAGTTGTCTTAATGGACTATTTCCCACATCTAAGCAGGAATGAGTGCTATTCATTTTACAGTTTTTCTTGATCGCTTTGGTGCAATTCTCACATCAGGAATGTCATTCTCAGCACTCTTAATGCAGTTCTCAAAAGAGTTAAGGCATTTTTCATAACAGACTCAGCTGTACAAAAGACACTAAAACAATCAAAACCTTTTTCACATATGTCAAAACACAGAAAGTCAGTCAATCACTTCAACTTTGTGACCAATGAATAAAAACCTTTCACCACTGTTTTAAGACTTAGACACCAAATGGTTTTATAGTTATATCAAAACCTTGCTGACTTTGGAAAAAGTACTGCAAAAATGTAGACCTAATGTAGAGCAAAAAGCATTCAGACACAAAAATGAAGGATTTATTTGAAACTTTACAAAATTGATGAAATGGAAAAGTGATACAAAACTACATGTAGCAGCTACTCTAGGCACACCTATTCAACTGTTCATTATTGCAAGTATCACACACAATCATCTCTAGAGTTTGCAGAAAATGGTCCACAAAAAGAGGAAATATCCTGTAAGCAGCAGCTCTCTAGGTAAAACTACCTTGCTGATGTCAGAGATCAGAGCATGGCCAGACTGTTTTGAGCTGATACGAAGGCAACAGCAACTCAATCAACTGCTCGTTATAAACAAGGTATACAGAAGACCATCTCTGAATGCACAACACATAAGACCTTGATGCAGATGGGCTACAGCAACAGAAGAACACACTGGGTGCCACTGCTTTCAGCTAAGAACAGGAAACTGAGGCTACATTTCACACGGACTGACCAAAATTGGACAACAGAAGATTGGAAAAATGCTGTACTTCAATGGCCTCCACAGTCACCAGAGCTCAGTTCAGAAAAGCAGCTTTGGGATGTGATTGAAGGGAAAATCTGGATGAGCAGCTGACAAATCTGCAGCAACTGTGTATTGCTATCATGTCAGTATGGCGTCTCTGAGGAATGAAGGCTAAAGGGGGTCCAACCTCGTACTGGTAAGGTGTACCTAATAAGGCGTCTGATGAGGGAATTTCCCACTCGCCATGCAGGAAGTCATTGTTCTCCAAGCTCGGGTCCTCTACCAAAGGCCCGGGAGCTTGAGGACCCTGCGCAGTATCTTAGTTTTTCCTAGGACTGCGGACAGCGATCTCAAATGCTGTTCGTGGAATCTGCTAGAGCCACTCTCCCAGGTTGGGGGTCACTGCCCCGAGTGTTCTGACTCCCATGGGGACCACTCCTTCACCTTCCAGATCCTCTGTAGCTCTTCCCTCAACCCTTGGTATTTATCAAGCTTCTTGTGTTCCTTCTTCTTGATCACTTCAGCCACTTGGTATTTCAACGTCTGTCACGCCAACGTTCTTCCACCACCACTATGTCCGGTTGGTTAGCCATCACAAGTTTGTCCGTCTGCGTCTGAAAGTCCGACAGGATTATAGCTTGGTCATTGTTGTCTCAGGGGCATCTCTGCACAGCCTGCACCTGGGATCTCACCTTGTGTGATAGACCCCAGCCTCTATCAATCTTGTGCTTAGAGTTTGTTCCTGTGCTGAAATTGAGTAGTGCCTCTGTGAAGTCTTTCAGTCCAGCTTTGCCCAGCCATTGGTAAGATTTTTCTATATAATCCACTTCTTTTATCTGCTGGTGGTACATGCCATGCAGGGGCCTGTCCTTCCATGATAGTTCCTGTTCTTTCTCTTGTTTCTTGGGTTTCTGGTGCCTGAGGTACCCACTAAGTACATGATCATTTGTAGCCAGGTGTAGCAGTTGTTTCTTGCGAAAGCAACTGCTATCACAGAAACACCGAGCTACTAGTTGCTTTGATGTCAGTCTGGAAGTTGGGTGTCGAAGAACCCATAGGTCCCCACATCCTCTTCATGGAACCCCTTTCACTGGGATTACATGTGTAGTAGCATTCCAACAGTTGCTGAATCTCATCTTGTGTCCATTTAAGCCATATCCTTGTTCCAGTAGCCCACTTTTCCCTGGTTCCTCAACACCTGTGTGTGTGTGTGTGTGTGTGTGTGTGTGTGTGTGTGTGTGTGTGTGTGTGTGTGTGTGTGTGTGTGTGTG
>JAVDPK010002451.1:184852-210192 GCA_034780415.1 Cichlasoma orientale
GTGTGTGTGTGTGTGTGTGTGTGTGTGTGTGTGTGTGTGTGTGTGTGTGTGTGTGTGTGTGTGTGTGTGTGGGAAAGGAGTATGCATTTCTATCTGTTGCAACTAAACCTCTTCTGAGAACGTGCTGATATTGGCTTTTGAAGTACAGTTTTACTGCTAAAACTGCCAGTGTGTTACTGGCCTTGTTCTTTCATACATATCTGAAAAAAGTTTCAAGTAATTGGATTGAAAACCCTAATGCCATGCTGGACAGTTATAAGGAAAATGGGAGATCTAGAGTTCTGACTGACAAAAGTACAAACTGTTTTGATGAGTTGTGCAATTCAGATGAGAAGTGCATCAACACAATAACAAATATTTTTAGCAGTTATGTATGCATAGAAGTGTGCACAAAAATAATGTTAAAAGGTTAATATGGGTGGGGAAATGTGTTACTGATTTGAGAACTGTATTAACAGTAGTGAGAATGACATTTCTGATGTGAGAACTACACCAAAGTGATTGAGAAAACTGTAAACCTCGACGAAGATTACTGCAAAGACAAGTCCACATCTTTTTTCATTTAACCCTATAACACCGGGCGATCGCCGTTGACGCACCTGTTCCCTGCCATTACGTGCCGTGAACAGCTGGTTAACACAGAGCGTATCACTGCTGTGACCGTTTGAATTAAGATAATTACGCGACCATTTGTACTATCAGAAAAATTCAAACGGTTTCTGAAAGCTGAGAAATTGCGCTTCACTGCCAACATAGGGTTATCATGGTATTTGTTGCCACGAGGTCCACGAACAGTGGGACATTTGAAGCACACTGTGTCCCCAACGACACGTTCAGCTTTATAGGATTAATGTGCCAGTTCTCAGGTTCACTCCGGCCACAGTGGAGGGCACAAACTGGTGTACTCCTAGTTCTGGTCCCAAGCCTGCATAAATGGAGAGGGTTGCATCAGAAAGGGCATCCAGTGTAAAATCTTTGCCAAATCAAACATGTGGATCATCAAGGGTGAGATAGCCATACTGTATTGTTCAGGGCCCGGGTTAACAATGACCACCTCCAGTGCTGTTGGCCAACAGGGTGTTAGTGGAAACTGTGCTAACAAAAAGACAAGAGCCTGAGCTGAAGGTGGCAGAGTTGAACATGTCATAAACAAGATTTTTGTTGGGGGTGACCAGAATGGACAGGATTAGAAATGAACAGATCAGAGGGACAGCTCAGGTCAAACAGTTTGAAGACAAAGTTAGAGAAAGATTGACATGGTTTGGACATGAGAGACAGTGGCTATATTGAGCAAAGGATGTTGAATATGGAGCTATTAGGCAAGGTGAAAAGAGGAAGACCACAGAGATGATTCTTGGATATAGTGAAGGAGGATATGCAGAGAGTTGGTGTGACAGAAGAGGATACTAGGAATAAGATGGGACCAGCCAAAAGAACAAAAATTAGAATTCCCAGGTTCCACTGAATAATAAATCACATCAGATAGACTGCTTCAAAGAACGTGGGGAGGACAAAAATAAAGGATGTAAAAACAGAACATCAAAGAGTAAAATTCTTTACATTTAAAACGGATGTAGTTACAGAAAATCCACGGTGTGATGTTTATAAATGATATATGTGAAACCTTTAGCAGCAAAGTTAGGAAAAGAAGAAGAAGAAAAAAACCTTTTCTGCAGTTGATTCTTTGGGGAACGATTACGGATCTTAATATTCTCTTGGACAGATGCTGTTTGTACTGACAAGACCATCTCCAGGGCATTGCAAGATGAGAGTAAGAGTAAGAAAGAGAGAACGATACAGACAGGCAAGCAGACTGTAAAACTAATAGTGGAAGTAAAGTGGAGGTAAAGTAGAAGAGCCTCTTCTTTATCTAATGAGCATTTTAGACAGAGAGACAGAGACTACTCCTTGTCTTGCATTGCTAAGGTGGGAATTGCAGTGCTGAGAGCAGGGAATTGCTAAAAGCTACATAAAACCACCACACACCCTACTCACAATCACACATAAACCTTGAAAAATAACATGAAAGACATGCAAGGAAAAACTGGTAGAGGCTAAGTGGGAAATAAAGTCAATGTGCAAATGATGCAGAGTAGAGTCAAATTATCTATACAGTGGGAGCATGATCCTCTTTAGCATTTTGGTTATATGTGCATTTGCTGACTGAATGAGAACACAACTTGTTTGAAGTACACAGAGACAAAGCTGACAGAGAACATCAATCCACAAAACCCAACATATTCCAGCACCAGCTGTCAGTCTAACTACCCCTCTCTGCTGTCATCTTTAGCATCATTTCCATGCTAATGCTGCATCAGGTAATACTGGCTATAGGTCTACAAATGGTTCTACCTCCTCTAATGAGCACTGGATTTCCATATAGAACAAATGTATTCTTTTTTTTTTTTATAGCAGCTACAAAACCTCTGTATGTAGAGTTAAGCTGTGTACAGTATTTATAGCCAATCTGGATTTTTAATGGTCTAAGCGGTGTTTACTTTTCAAAGACTTCCACATGAATTATTGATGGTTGCGAGCTGATTTGTGCTTGGAATTAGCGTGGAATAATCCATCTAGGCCCACCTTACTTCCTGGGTGCCATGTCTCCCTCTAGGGTAAATAGGCTGACTGGAAACATGTAGCTTTGTGCATTCATTTGTCATAATGATTTCTGCTGAGTGTAAAGTGGTTACTTAAATTTGCATGAAGTTATGCTCAAGAGGACTGACCCAGTGAGCACAATGGGTGGGTGACCACTGCTCCTTAGTTCTCTCTCAGTTTAATGGGCAATTCTTTTTTAACTCATTTTTAAATTTTTAACTTGCTGTAATAATCCCTAGAAAACAATGTCTGCTCTTCGTTCTTATGACATCTGTTAATTTACTGTGTGCGCATTCTCTAAATCTTGCAATGGAACATCTGACACTTTTGTAAATTCTAGGATGGAAAAAGGAATGGTGGAACTGATTATCTGGTGTGACAAATCTTCCCCTCTTCCTACCGTAGGGAATATGGCTCTAACATAATGATTTGCTGTAAAACTGGCTGTATGGCTTGAACTATAAAATAAATTCTCAACCATATGTGAATGAGTGAACAGCAAAAAATGAACATAGTTTTCAGAGAAAGTCTGAAAGTTTCTGAGAGAAGAGCTAAAAGAGGACATGACTTCGACATTTGAGAATTTCTTCCCACTGCGCTTGTGTGAGTGATGCCAATTTGTCCAGACCCCGATTCATTTTCTTGGCCCTCTCTGGTGTCAGAAAACGAATAGGCTTTGCATCTGAAGTTTGGTAATAAACTCTTGGATTAGATCCATCCTTTGGGCAGAATGGACGAGTCTGAGCAAAGAATAAAGACACATTTCCTCAGCAGTCTGTCATAGGCAACTGCCTTTGCTTTCTTTAACGTCTGTGTGTGTGCCTTTAACTGTTTAGTTAACTGTTTAGTTTTCTCTTTTTTTGAATATACCCATCTGCCATTACTGCGGTGACACATCTTTGAGCAGTTGATGAGGTTTGAGAGCACAGCACTGTACAGGAAAAAAAAAAAAAAAGCTTGCTTAACTAGTGTGACTGCGGAGTTGGAAGCTGTGTTTATCTAATTATGGGCATTTCAATTAATATTCATATCCTTACTCAGAAATTTAAAGCTGTTGTTATATGTAAAAGGAAGAAGTCCAAAAATGTAAGACGGGGCAAAACTATTTCAAATTTATGAAACTGTAAAATCCAATGTATAATTAATTGGTGATTAGTTTGGCTCTGAGTTTACAGCAAATCTCAGAGGCACTGGTTGCTGTTTCATGGTTCACTGGTGTGTGCTGCTCACTAGTGTATTAACAACATTCACCATGGTTCTCAGCAGCTCTTTCTCAGGTTTCTCAGGCGTTCGTTTACTGAACAGAGACTGATGCACTCTGTCTTCCACTCCGAGTCTGTCCCTCCCCATCTGCCCTGTTTGTATTCCTCTGTTTCACCCTGCTGAGCTAATCCAAGCTGGTCAAATCCCTCCGCCGAGCAGGCCTACATAGGAGCTGTCCCGCTGGGTGCAATATGCCACCCACTTCCCTGGCAATGCCAGCCCTGTAGGGTTCAAGCCTAACCGTGGTGTCTTGTCAGCAAACAGACAAAGATGTATGAATCCTCTAAATGATTTAGAGCAGGTATTCCTGTGACAATAACATGTTGAATTATGACAAAGAGTTATTTACTCTATGGGATTACAGCAGCTCTTTTCCTGGGTAATCCCACATAGCAACACACAAGCATCTCTGGGTAACAATTCTCTAATCTTCCAGATACCTACCACACACTTGAATAGAAACCTGACCCGTCTTGTAAATAAAACTACTCTACCAAAGAGAAAATAGTTATGATAAGCTGCAGTCTATCACTACATAGTCAATTACACCTAGTCTGGCCTGAAGATTCCATCCACCAGTGCAATCACTGTTGCACCCTACTGAGCAGAGCACAGAATATCAAATTAAGTTCATCCGTCAAGGGAACAGGCTGTTCTCGTACCTAATTGGCAGTTGAGGCTTAGAGCAGGATTCTTTAAGAAAGAGCGGTGATAAATTTACTTCAGTCTCCATTCTTTTGTTATACTTGTCTCTGCTTTTATCTTCTCTCTGTCGTTGCCTGAGAAATGTTTCAATGCCCAGGCAGTCTTAATGAGTCTAAGATGTGGGTCTGCTGAGGCTCTCTTTGTGTGGTTTTGTCTTTATCTTTATCTTTAGCTAAGACTCAGTTGGACATGTTGCAGGGTTTAGCCTGGCAAATAAAACACATTATCACCCTCTTGTGATATAAGAGCCTTTCACATTGTTGCGAGAAAAAGCTACTTTCTGCCTCATTCACAGGTGACTCAATTCCCCACTTGTGTTTCTTTCACCAGTTCAGTCACAGACATTTGGGATTTGCCCTGGACCTACAGTTACTTCTGTTGGCATTTGAAAAAAACCATGCTGGACCTTATTAGTTGGCCTGGGAGATGCAAGATAGGGAAGATAATATCTATAATGACCCCTCTCTCCTGCAGAGCCCACAGGGCTGAACTGAAAATAATAAAAAAATAAAATAAAAAAAACCCTAAAAATTAAATGTCAGAGTAATCATTGTTCTTGTCACAGGGATTCATAGTAGCACGAGCAGCACACATGGCACGTTCACGCATATTCATTCAGTCATTATTGCTGCATAGGAAGCCTTAAAGCACCTCTAGGTACTGGAGTCTATCTGAGCAGATTAAAAAAAATGTAATATTTAATGGTTCAAATTATAGTTAAAATACATGAAATGAAAGTTTTTCTGTTTTTCTTCCATTTAAACTTAACCATAAAAGCTCTGAGATCATAAGGTTGTACAAATGGACTGTGACACTTATCAGCTTGGACCAACAGAGCGCTTGTGTCATTCAATATATTACTACTATGCTGTGGTAACAGAAGAAAGACTGTTGATGCAATGCTACAGACTGTGTTGAGCGCAGCACATCATAAATCCACGATGGTACTTTGAACTACCGTTTTATACCATTTTGGCTGGGCAAAAGCTGATCCTGAATACAAAACAAAAACTGAGGCTGGTGGAAATGTTATGAATTTAAAAGATTTGTGGTCAGAACCTAAAGATATGTTGTGTAAATGCCTGCAGATCATCAAAGTTTTTGATAACATCTGAGATAATTCGGCAAACCATGAATGTCCAACAATTTGTGACAATATGACTATTTACTGCCTGAGTGAGCGTATTTTCCCTTTTCGGTACCAGAAAAAAGGGCAAATATAACAGTCAGGAAAACACAAAGTTATGATTCATTCAGTGAGGACACAGAATGGCCATAAAAATTCAAGGCAATTTATTAATAAACTAATTATTTGATGCCAGCATATATTGGTTGTCTAAATGGTAAATGGACTACCGGTAGTTCTTATATACTTGGTCTGAGCACTCAAGTGCTTATACAACTCTTTGCATTCACGCATTCATACAAGCACTTCCATGAGTAAGTAATTAAGCGCTTATTGTCTAACATTCACACACTCTGACGCTTGTGTCGGAGAGCAATTTGGGGTTCAGTATCTTGCCCAAGGATACTTTGGCATGCAGCCTGGAGCAGCCAGGAATCGAACCGCAGACCTTCCGACCTGCTCTACCTCCGGAGCTACAGCCACCCCCTAAACAAAAAACAAACAAAAACTAACCAACAGTGCTCTTCATACAGCACACTACAATTATGGGTGAAATCCAGAAACTTATCATATTTGTGCTTCCTTCAAAAGCAACACATAAATAAACTCTATTCTTACATTTTATTAGACTGTTCGTGACGCTTATGGGCAAAAGAAAAACAAAGCACCAGCTGTATAACCATATGATATGTATGTAATCAACAAAGCCCTTTAGAGTCCAACTTCAATGAGTGCAGATGTCTGAAAATAATTGCAACCATTACTTTATCTTATCTTTAAGAGATACATTACAACTGGGATTCCTCCTTGTGGGTATGTTATATTGGTATTAGTCGTCTTTGTTTTATTATTATTACCAATCTTGTTGTTTATTGTTTCATTTGAATGCCTACACATAATGGCACTTAATGAGTACTTTTTTTTTATTCATCAGTTCTTCACCTCTGTTTGTGCACTCAGTCTTAGCTAGAGAAGTTTACTTTATTGTCCACTCAACAAAAGTTGGCAAAAATTTCAAAACAAAACCCCCCAAAAAACAAAGGAGTTGACCTAGTCTTTATCCTCTTGCAGCATATGCAGTTACACTGCATATGCTTTAAGCATTGGTTCTGGATCCTGTTCCACCCTTAGTATCCTTGGTAGTGGATCATTGGCAATGAGAACACTCCTGATCACCCAAGTCACATTGTGCCAGAACCCTGGACAGTATAAAAAAAAAAAACAGACATAGCTGGGTTTGAAAAGTGATGCCAGCATAAAAGTGCCTTAAGCCTTCATTTTTTATCATGGACACCAGGGTGTGAAACCTGTGCTTGCATAAAGACTTCTGGTCCTATAGAAGTCTTTAGGCATCGAAGGTGGAATTAGGAAACAAAGAGAATTAATTCACCCACTTACAAGGGAGGTTAGTCTACAACTGAAAAGCTCTAATTCAAAAATATTTCAGTATTAATGGTTGTCTGTCTCCTGTGATTAGGATGGATGGATGAATGTATGTAGGGACGGATGGATGGATGCTTTGGCACAGACTAGGATTTCCACTGACAACAGCAACAGCAACACTTTAACCCATTTAGTAACTGAACACTTAAATATTGCGGGACTGGATCATGGAAACAGGATGGGGTTGTAATTCATGAGTCCAGACAGGGTCTCTCACACATCATTATTTATATCCTGGGTAGTACTCAACTTAATGTTTATTATATTACCTCTGAGCAACACCATTACACTCTGATGTGGCCATAGTGTGAGAGAAGCTTCTTTTGTGGTTGGATTTATGAGGCAGTTAATAGCTGAAAAGATCACATAAGGATTACTGTATTATAATTATCAGTTAACCAATTTTAAATTAAGCTCAGTGGGCATTTCCTTCTCAGCTTCTTTGGTTGAAAGTGTTTCCTTACAAAAACTGTATTTTCAAGTAGCTTCCGCAAGTACTTTTAGGGAGGCTTTGCTAACCAGAAGATGTGTGAAAAGCCTTGGAGCAGCAGCTGCACATTGGCAGAAATGCACATACATTTATTTCAAATCCACTGTCTTACGATCCTTCAGCTGGAGTTAAACAGGTACTTTTACAAGAGGGAGAGAAATTACTGATGTGAGGAAAGAATATGTTTCCAATTTAGCAGTGGAAGGAAGATATTGAACAAAATGGTTTGAGGAAGAGATCTGCAGTTGGAGATTTGGGGGGGGGGGGGGTACAGGAATAGAAGTGAGACAGAGATGTTGAGTAGACTGCAGTTGTGTAACTGTAAGTTGACAGGTAAATTAGCATGTGCAGCTAATGGGGCAAAAAGCAGCCAAGACCTTGTGGGCACCCCTTCACTCTGATAAACAGGCAGCTTATTGACCCAACCATTGCCTCTGTCACTCTATTCCTCAGATTTAGCATTTTAACACACTAACAAACATACTCCCACTGACAAACTTACTCTCATACTAAGAACACACACAACACCACAAGCACACATTAAACTGCCATGCATAGGTATGTATGACAACTTAACCTAATAGGATTCAGAATTAATCGGAGATGAATCTTGAAATGTTCAAAGAGACGATGGTCTGTTCATTGATCTTCTATCAAGCATTTTTTAGCAGAAGCAAGAAGCAGTGAAAAATCACAGATCACAGCGTGCTTCTTGAGGAGAGCGTGTAGAGTTGTTTACAGTCTGCTCATCAAGGTGCGGGGTAAATCTCGCTCGTGCAGTCTACTTTTTTGTCCACCTTCCTGCACATACCTGAAATCAATAGCCAGATTGCTCATTCTCTGAACCTCTCTGTCATTTCCTTTTATTCCAATCACTTTGCTGTGTATACCCTTGATGCCATGCTTCAGTCATAAATCATGATCTTTACAGGGCGAGTGGCGGAGTGTGTGTGTGTGTGTGTTTGTGTGCATAATTCTTTGATGAGTTGCATAAGAGAGAGACCACAGCTGGGTATTACCATATATTAGTGTGCATGTCTTCTCATAGCGGGTGTCTGAATGTTTCATCTAATCATTAAATGTTGACAGGCTTCACAGAGTAGCTCCACTGATCCCTGTTAGAGGAATACGGGGCCTGACTTCATTAGAACTGTTAGTACTAAGCTGCTTTACCCTCCCTCACGCCTGGCTTAGCCTGCATAGTGATAAACGTTGAGAGGGCAAGGAAAGATAGGCAGAGGGAAAGATTGGTGAAACAAAAAGCAAAGTGGGGACAGAGGCATTTAAAATGAGAGGCAAAGGTGTCACAGTGAGGTACAGAGGATGAGGCAGTGAGAAATGGGAGGGGAATGGGAGGGCACAGAGCGTGTGAAACTGGAGTTTTCAGAGGCAGGGGAGGGGATGAAGCTCAAAGTGGTGTTTGAACTGAGAGGGATTCACAAATGCAAAAATGAGCAAAGCAATCAATTAACTTGTGTTGCAATTAATCAATTACTGTGCTTGCACATCGACAGCCAAGGCGCTTAACTCGGATTTCGATGAGCCTTCTACGATTTGAAAAATTAGTATTGACCTCTGTGCACACATATGTAGCCCTACTTATGGACAAGCTCATTTATGCTTGCACATATGGATCTAAGCACATAAAGATATGCACACACATTCTTGTTCTCAGCATATTTCTCTAGTACATTCATCTGGTCTCTCCTGCCAGCAGAGGTTTTTGGCCGGCTTAAGTACGCCCACAGGCCCCTGAGGGACAGCCCATGACGGATGGCATGGCGTGTGACTCCGATTCGATTCAGCCCATTTGATAAATTTATTGCTGGCATTTTGAAAATGAAATTAGTGGGACATCTCCTGGAGACTGTTTTTCCAGCACAGGTGCCATAAATATACTTCGTTTGGCAGCAGAGAGGGAGGAGGAGTGTAAGGGGGTGGAGAAGTGTTGGATAAAGGATGTCATGGAAGGGGCAGATAGCAGAGATGTTCCACAGAAGCAAAAAAAACTAAAGAATAAGGTCAACTTATAATAAGGTCCTTTATTAATCACGATATTGGTGTGGAGCAACAGTAAAGGTTATTTAAACCTAGCTGGAATCCTACTTGAACTATTGTGTGGTGCCCTTCAGTGTAACACATGTAATATAATGTAGCATCTTAGTCTGTGCTGAATATGAATACACTGAAACTGCTGCATCTTTTATGCTGATGCGCACACACACATATACACACTTACACACCGGTCTTTTAAGAGGTGTGAACACAAACCCATGTTATATGAACATTATCTTTGCCTCAAGGCCACAACGCTGCTCAGTACCAATGACACTGTCATAGAAGCACAGCCATCTATAACTCAAATTATATTAATGAATACCACCAGGTATGGCACTCTCAATGTGTGGCGCTGAAAGAGAGTAGCTGTTTTTTGTTCATGCTTCTTACTAAACAGATTCGAATTGGACATACAAGATGTGTAAGAAAAGAAAGACATACAAACACACACACAGCGAAGTCAGACACAGACACGGACACACACAGGCTAACAAAAGCGAGTATTCATTCACTGTCAGGGTTATGCGACCTTATTTATCTCCCCCTCATTCAGAAATGTATGTGAGTGCAGCTGTGGAGGATGATATACACCTCGCGAGCCTCTGCACCCCTTCAACATTCATCAGACAGTGAGTCTCTGGCAACCCGCATCACTTACCTTTATAGGCCAATCTGACAGCATTGTACACCACATAGTCATCACATACATAGGCTCACAACAGTGTGTGAGTGAGAGCATACAATGTGTACCCAGTCACACAGATGAACTGTATCTTTCACAGCTTCAACAGATCTAAAGCTTTGGAAGGCAAAAACATTGCCATGTTCCCAAAGAAACCCTCCTGCTGTTTAGGTTTTTCACATATACATGCGCATTATATCAGATCCAGGTGACAATGAAAATATTTTTATCTGTGTTCTTTTCTGCTCTGGTAAAAGCTTGTACAAAAGAACACCTAAATTCTTATAAACACAGCAGGGAATAAAAGACAGTTTCAACAAAATCAGCAGGGAGTTTTCCTGGCTGATTGTCTGCTCGTTCTTTGCAATCACCAAGCGTGACACACCCTCTGCCATTACTGTATCATCTCTAGCAAGAGTATAGGGCTGGGACTGCGTGGTGCATACACCTGCCACTCAGAACAAGACCCCCGGAGCTGTTTAGACAATTTGACTGCCTGGCCCCATCATCTTACAAAATCTAAACAGCCTACAGGTACTTTCCTACAACACTGCACTAAACTTCCTGTCTGTCCCTGAAGAGCTAATATGCAAAGCAGTCACCTCCTCCAACCTCCCATTAACATACACATGAAAGTGTGGAGGAGTCTAAACAGAACTGTGATTAGTCTGAGCATAAGACCTACAGAAAGCAGTGCATAAAACAGGCTGTGGGTTGCCTGTCTTTGCAGAATAGCAAGATAATTTAGTCTGGGTGTCAGTGGGTGTGAGTGATTGACTTTGTAATCAAAAAGATTGTTGTGCAACAAAAACAATGATGTGCAACAAAAACAATGAGTGACTCAATTTCAAATCAACATTAACAAAAACATGAAATGTTTTTCATCTCATTAGCAAAAATTTAGAACGCACACAAGCACGCAGAGTAACACAAGCGCACGGCACCCGTCTGAAAATACGCGGTAATCTACAGGTGACTGATTAAATGCTGTCTTACCTTTCTGTGATGAGACAGTAGTATCTGTAATTAAGAGGAGAAGCACAGAGGAGTGTGTTAGGCTGAGTAACAGATACATAAAATGCAGGAGATGACAGATACAGTTGGTCATCTGCTAAGGAGGAAAAAGAAAAAACACACTCAAAAGGATTAACAGCGCGAGGGTAGAGTTGGGTCAGATAGGGTAATATACAAAAAAAGGAGGTCCCTTATCTGAGACCTGTGAGGAATAGCCATGCTACCATGAGGGAAATTGTGCAGTAGATGAGCTGACAACACACACAAAGACACTAGTGTAAAATATCTTTACTCCACAAAGAGACACCAGGTGGAAGACAAACAAAAAAGCATCTGAGCAAACACACTGATGAGAGGCCCTCGATTACAAAGCTGCAATTCTCCTGACCCTGAAAACCCTTGATCTCTCACACAATTTACCCTGAGTGTGCTTTCTAACATGCAAAAACAACTCCATTGAAGTAGAATAAGACAGACTAAATCAAAACCTTTCAGTAAGCATTTTAGTTTCGTATGCAGAAGCCACTGGAGACATTCCTGGCCCACAGGGGGAGGATCAAACCATCAGCAGCTTGGAGGAAAGGATGTACTGCAGCATGTTTTTTAGATAACACCGAACATTTACAAAAAATCTAAAGGAAAGAATCACAGTAAATTTAGCTTATTGTTCTCATAAAATATTCAACAGGATAGTGTTTGCAAGTTCCTAAGGTTTCATTTTAATTTAACAGACTTGTCAAATTGAAGAAGTATAGTTTAAAAAAAAAAACTTTTTTTTTTTTTTTAAACTTTTTACTTTGAGCAGTTCAAATTCTTTCCTCTGCTGGCCATGTGCCCAAAAAGCCCAAATGGCCACAGACGTGGGAGGGGAATAATTGAATCCGAAAGGATTTGTGGTGTGCTGGGCTGAGGAAGCGATAATCCAAAACTCTGCCTAATTGCCAGAGTAAAGATGGCGTCCATTGTGAAGGTGGCGTCGGTGTTTATCAAGGCAGTGTGCCGTGGGATTGGACTGAGCATTAGGGCTTTACACACTTTTGTTTTGCGAGGTGTTACAGTGGATTTGACCAAATATTGGCCCTCTGGTTATTACATGGTCTGATTGTCTGCTATGCAACTGTCCATAAGCTCTGCACTTCTACCCTAATCTGAGAGGAGGCTTCAAATAATTAGTCAGTGAAGCACTCTCACAGCCCAGTGCAGTCAACCTTATCACTAAAAGAAAAATCCTTGGTCCATTTCCTTTTCAGCCCAAAGGCTTACAATCCCTCACTACCGTTAAAACCTTTGGGGCAGTGGCAGAGCTGATAAAATAATGCCTAACATGTCACAACCACTGGCTCTTATACTACTTTTTTTTTCATTTATTATGTAAAAGAAAGACTGCTGTATGTCAGACAGTAATGCCCTGGTAAGTGCTTGGAGTAAAAGAGTCTCTTATAGGTAGACTTTTTCTGAACATTATAATTTTTAAAATAAAGACAAACTAAAAAGAAAGGGTCCAAGAAAGGCTTTTACTATATACCTAAAGCAACTGACCAATCACATGTTCTTACAGTTGAAAAACCTATATGTTACTGCCTATCACCATCATTACCGTTTGATTACTGTTACTAATTAAGGGAGACCTTTTTACAGTACAGTACTGCCTATAAACGACACACGAGAAGCCTAAAATGCACTGACAACGGACACACAAAATGTCCCCAAAATGAGTGCTGGTGTTTTAATGCATAGATTTTAAATTACAGTCGTATGCCAGCAGACCTTCGTATTTAACAGTGAATTTTATTCTGAAAAAAACAACAAAACGAGCAAACCTAAAATCTGAATCTTCATTTTTGGTAAATGGTAAATGGACTGGTTCTTATATAGCCCTTCTCTGCTCTACTTGAGCACTCAAAGAGCTTTATACGACATGTCGCTTTACACAACATATCTGCTTGCTTTATTTTCGCTAGTGCCCTAGACTGAAAGAAAATTATTGAAAAAGAGATCCCATGAACTGTAACTTAATAAAAAAAAGAAAATGCAACAGAGCCATAAAGTGTATGCTTGTGTGTGTGGTACACTGAACAGATCATCAACTGTTATGATCAATGTTCAAATGTTCAGAGTCGAGGCCTCGCTGAATTTACACATTGTTCATGCGCGAAAATCAAAACTATTATGTCAAGCAATTGAAAACCCCACAGGATTTCTCAGTGTAGTTCAGAATAAGAATAAAAGGTCAGCAGAAAACTGCTGTTGTAGAAATCTTTTTAGTAGTCTATAATGCTCTACTGTATCAGTTTGACTTTTGTGTTGGCTTTTCTCAGTAACACACAGTACAGTGGATAGACAGTTTATAACTCTAAATGCTGGAAAAGAACGGGCAACAGACAAAGAGACAGCGACGACACAATCTAACAGATTTATTTTTAATATAACAAGGTTTCATTTGGTATTAATTAACAGCCACTGTAAACAGTTACCTGCAGCAAGCAGAATTGTGCTACACTGTGTGTCACTTTCTCTCCGTCGACACTGATTTAATACGCTGGCAAAGAAATATGAAGGAAATGTAGTAACATGCTCTCTTAACATTGTCTGAATAATGATAAATAATAAACAGACACCAGATTGGCTATAATAAATCATTAAAAGAAAGCACTTCTTCCCTCTCTAGAACTTGCTGAGTTGAAGCAGAGACTACATGCTGATTGATGTCAGTACACATAAATAACTCTGCTGTTTAGGGAGGCAAAGAAAAAACCTCTGTCATTGATTACTGCATTTCTTCCCAGCTATCAGTGGCTTATATGGATTTGGAGACTAATTTGCAGTGAATATGTGAATAGTGTTTTATGTGCCAATGCACACATATCAGTACTGCTGTGGGTTTGAGTATTATGCAAAAAAGGGAATATGTCAATACAGGTTTTCCACAAGTATGTGGTTGAACACAGTAAAGTTAAGAGTGCCTAAAAGCATGCCAGAGGACGCTAAAAGTTTAATTTTGCAAATAAACATACCATGTAAGGAGATAAATATCTCCCAGCTGTTTCTCTCCACCCTTCATAAAATTAGCTTCTTAGTGTCAAAGAGGACAAAGGAAAGAAGTAGATAAAAAGAGATGGAAAGGCAGACTGATGCTAAGCTAATTTATCACTCATAAGCAGACTTAAATATAATATGATTTATCTCATTTTAAAGGAAGGCAAGTTAAAAAGCAAGCACAGACTAAATTACATTTTAAGGATTCTAATCTAATCAAGTATGGTTACAAACACCATGTAAATATTTATAAGATTCGCTACCCATTAAAACAAGATCTCTCTGCCCAAAGACTACTTCTTCATCAAAATTATAGAAAGACGGTTAAAAGAGTAGAAGTGAAACTTCACAAAACAAAAAGTTGCAGTTTAAAAATGTGCAAATGACAGCACACCCTTCAGGATATATAGAATTTGTGAATTCTCCAAGTAAGGCCATCTGCTATAGCACTGCAAAATAAATACAGACATAAATAAATACACATAAAAAACTGTCCTGTGTTCTGCTGCAGTCACACTATGGAAAACCACAGTCTGACCATCCATCCATTTTCTCCTGCTTATCCTTTTAAATAAAGACAATAACATTTATTCTATTCAATTCTTTCCAGAGTCGTACACAGTCACTGTGTGCAATGAACAAGAAGTTCATTGCACATGATTCCTGTTTCCTTAAAAATGATAGCTTCAAAGACACGGACCAAGGCTGTGACCACTTGCAGTCAGCTGCCATCTTCAAAGCAGTCCATCAAGACAGCAATAAAACAGCAATAAGATGGAGTCAATCTGCTATCAGTTTGCAACTGAATGGGGTCAAGCTGACATAAATTCAAACTGTTTGTGATAATACTGTGATAGATCAGCAAAATACACAAATCTGCTGCGATCTACACAGAAATCCTCAATAAACAGAAATTCAGATTAACTAGTTAGACAAATATGAACCAAAAATTCAGAAATTCCTCCACAAATAGTGATGTTAATAGTACCAGTCAAAAGTTTGGACACACCTTCTTATTGAATGTTTTTTATTTATTTTTCCTACATTGTAAATTAATACTGAAGTCATCCAGACTATGAAGGAACACATAAGATAGTAATCATGTAGTAAACTTAAAAGTGTTAAACCAAAATATGTTTTAGATTCTTCAAAGTAGGCACGTATTGCTTTTTTACAGCTTTGCACACTCTTGGCATTCTCTCAATCAGCTTTATGAGGTAATCACCTGAAATGGTTTTCCAACAGTCTTGAAGGAGTTCCCAGAGGTGCTGAGCACTTGTTGGCTGCTTTGCCTTCACTCTGCGGTCCAACTCATCCCAAATCATCTCAAATGGATTTAGATCAAGTGATTGTGGAGGCCAGGTCATCTGACTCAACATTCCATCACCCTCTTTCTTGGTCAAATAGCCCTTACATAGCCTGCAGAATGCTGTGGTAGCCATGCTGGTTAAGTGTGCCTTGAATTATGAATAAATCACCAACAGTGTCACCAGCAAAGCACCCCCATACATCACACTTCCTCCTCCACACTTCGCGGTGGGAACTACACATGTAGGCACCATCCGCTTACTTAGACGACGTTTGGAAACAAAAATCACAAATTTGGACTCAGCAGACCAAAGGACAGATTTCCACTGGTCGTCAATGTCGTCGTTCAATGTTCTTGAAATTTTTCGGATTGACTGACCTTCATTTCTTAAAATAATGATGGACTTTAAGTAGTTCTTGCCATAATATGGATTAAAACATTACTCAAATATCGCTAAACACTGTATACCAACTCTACCTCTTCACAACACAACTGATGGTCTCAAACACATTAAGAGGGCAAGAAATTCAAGATATTAATTATTGACAAGGCACAGCTGTTAACTGAAAGCTGCTCCAGGTGATTACCTCATGCCAAGATGTGCAAAGCTGTCATCTAAGCAAGAGGTGCCTACTTTGAAGAATCTAAAATCTAAGGCATATTTTGGTCTGTTTAACACATTTAAGTTTACTACATGATTCCTTATGTGTTCCTTCATAGACTGGATCAATTTAGTATTTATTTATTTACAATGTAGGAAAAAAACATTAAATGAGAAGGTGCATCCAAACTTTTGACTGGTACTGTACTTGCTGGAGGAAGGGGATAACTGCAAAGTGACATAGGTCCTTACCAACCTTGTTTTTACATAGCACTGGAAACAGTATATACCCAGTTGGAAACCAGCTGTCAAGTCCACTATTGCAAAGAGATGCTCAGCAGATGAGTTGCACACATCAGTGCAGACTGGCTCAGAGTGATTGCAATCAAACTGACTCCACTCTGAAAATTAAAAATTATTTGCAAACCTCCGCCAATCTGTCTGAGACTGATTGCAGTCAGTCCGAGTCACAATTCTTTGGAGACAGTTGCCTCCTACCAGACAATCTGTGCATTTATCTTCCAAACAAGAGTTAAGCACAATAGTTTGCTGGTCACCGCAACAACTTGCAGTAAGTCTCTGACAGGAAAGAAATTTCATCTAATCACTGGGAAACCACCAATATTTCTTAGTCCTAGTCGCAAGGAGGTTGCGGCCCTATTTTTACTCTAGTGTGACTGAGCAATTCAGCAATGAAGATGTGTCACATAAATTAGAGTACCAGTAAATTTGGTCCTCCATGGCTTTACCAACTTAGCCATAGCTGCCCATATGTACACAGGTCCAAGTTGTTGTTGGCTGGCTGTTCTGTTTCATGCCATGTCCAAAATGTCTTTCATATATATGACAATAAACCCCTCGCTGCTCCCAATGAAAGATAAGCATCTGCTTATGATTTATCCCAGTTGTTAATCAATGCAGTATGCGGCAATCAAGAAAATGCTGCCAAAAAAGCTGCCAAAGTGTCACCTTCATCATGCTTCAGCAACAAGCAACAAATTAATTTGTATTTTCATTTTCATTTAGTAGGGTGGCTGCGGCTCACGAGGTAGAGCAGGTCGTCTGCTGACCAGAAGGTTGGTGGTTCGATCCCAAGTGTCCTTGGGCAGCACACTGAACCCTGAGTTCATCGGAGTGTGAATGTGTATGAATGTTAGATAAAAAGCACTTAGATGTAGCGGGAAAAAAGTGCTTGGATGAATGAGGCATGCTGTATAAAAGTGCTTTGAGTGCTAGAGCAGAAAAGTGTTATATAAGAACCAGTCCATTTACTGTTTTTGAAACACTGGTGTAGGAGTGGTACCATTGGCTACCAGAAAAAATCATTACAGCTATTACCACAACATCCCATATCACTGTACAGCATTCTGCAGACCCATGCGCTTTATAAAGAAAAAAAGATGATCAAATTGGATCTGTGCTTTTATGGTTTAAAAGTCCTAGATGACTAATAACACAAAAGTTGCCAAACTGTGCAAAATATGTTGTGCTGTAAAAGTTGACTAACACTTTGTATCACAGATGACAGTTGGCGTCTGTTTTCCGTCAGCACTTTTTTTTTAATATAGTTTGGCACATTTTGTACCATTCGTCACATGCAAGCATCAAAATATAGAACTTTATTTGGAAGGTAAGCTTCTATTTGATTGAGAATGCTCTCTCTCTTTGTGACCTATAAGCTTGCTCTTTCTATCCTTACTGCATGTCTACATGATGAAATAGCACACCTGCACAAAACTAGACTGAAGTCATAAACATTGGGTGATGGATTTAATAAGGATAGTGAGATTTATCACATTGATGAGTGTAGCTTAAAACTTTCTGGGCTGAAGTGTGCACTATTGGGGGATTTTCCCCGCCTTACTGTACATGCCTTTTCAACCTTACATTCACAAACACGTCTTCAGTGTGACCCTCAACTAACGGAAAGGAGAGCTATATAATATCGCCACACAAATGCAGTAGATCGACTTCTAAACTAAACTCTTTCAGAACGTCTGTCTGGGAATTAAGGGAAAACAAGTTGATTTTCTGACTGCAGACTGACTTCAGAGATTCTCAGATGCTCTTGGGTCATTAAACTCAGCACATAAATGATATGAATATCAACACAGAATAGAACTATTATATAATTAGTACTGAAATCACACTAAAAGCAGCTTTAGAGACATCATTATTTAAAATCAAGCAACAGGAGGTCACTGCCAACTTGTAATACTTATGGTACATTAAGCCAGGCTTTAATACTATATTTGCATGTTCAGAGTATGTTTATGTTAAGGAATTACAAGCTGTTCTTTACAGTACAGCTTCCTGAATGACTGAATTTGACTGCTATTGACCTCTTAAAGTTGTGGCCTTCCAACACGCCAATGTGGAAATGGTTTTAATTACAAACAGAAATTGGGTTCGATTTTATCCCCCGTCACGATGTGAGGAATCATTATCTTATCACAATACATGAAAATGGCATCATCACTGGAAGGTGATTCATGTGTGCATGTGTGATTATTTGACTATGAATACACATGTGGAAGTATACTCTTGTATCTATCTGTTTGTAAGCTATGAACAGACTATACAGACAGTGTTTCTAATAAAGTCTACAGAGTACATCAGAAACGCATGCTCATCCTGGAGATGATTACCCACTATTGATATATCATCACTATAATGTAATTAGGATAAATTCCAGTGCTGTAGTTGTTCATCTCTTAATCATGCTCACTCAAAGTCAGTGATTGCCCATCAGTTAAAATTAGAAAGAAAGGAAGCCAATATGTGATAGATGGCAATGCTAGTCAATTTTAATCTGGGTGTTAACGATTTTAAGGGGTCTAAGTGATCACATAGCTCATGTTAGGTGCACTCAATCAAAAAAAAAAAAAAAGGAGTCAAATTTTTGACTTCATACAAGATGTGATCTAGAGGTTCCAGGAATTCGGCCATAAAAATCAAACACCTCTGATTAAAATTCACCCATCTTCCCTTTAAAATTATCTTCTAATGGATCTCTAGTCACAGATCACAGATCGGACATCCCGTTCTTTCCACTTGCACTTGTGCCTCTGTGACTGTAATTCTTCCAGTGTGTCAAAAACGTGATTCTTGAACTTGATTTTTCACATTGGGAATTGGACAAAGTCACAGGGAGGAAACTCTGGCAGATGCGGCAGGTGATGACTGATGATTATGTTTGTGTGGCCCAAAACTCTTTTTTTTTTTTTTTAATGAACTGTGCTCTGGCACATGGCGCATACTCGCATGCAGCACAGTTGAGGTAGTTTCCACCTATTGTTCTCCCTCTGTCACTTTAGGACTTTACAGTAGTACTCCACATTAATAGTCTCACCCCAGGGGATTAATTCATGGTGCCCAACTCAGTGATTGTTGAAAAAATGACTCGCATGCTCCTGTTGGTGCTTCTCATTACAGAGCACAGAGTGCAAGTGGCCATAACAGGAGATCAAGTAAGCAATCTAAAAATGTCAGCACCATTGAAAGTGGTCCAAATGTGAATGAGAAGCTGACCTTGAAGGGAAAATTGGACAATTTTAAATAAGGTAAGGTTTTTTTTATGGGTTGTATAGATGCAGTGATAATGTTATGAAAATTAAAAATCCTTATTGATAGATTGTTGAGAGCCAGTTTAATAGTGTCCTTTCCTGAGGAAATTGCATCCTTTATTCCCACTGTGGGTGCTGAAAAAAAAACCAGAAAAGACCACTCTTATTCTTCCCGTGACAACAGGTGATTGGCGAAAAAGGAAAGATGTCACCTACGGCTGAAGGCTCCAAATTATAGTCTAGATGAAAAGTCACTGGCACTCAAGGATAAAGGCAGCTTGTCACTGCTGTTAATCATTACATTCAAACTTTTGATTGATGACAGAAGGACTTAACCTTAAAGTCTGTGAGATTTAAAGGTATGGACAGGATTACAGAAATCCATCATTTCTGAGCTTCAACTCACATTCAAAAATGTAAACGACAGACAACTGCAGTTTTTTCTCATTAATAGTTTGCTGTTTGCAATACATAATGTTATTCAGACATAAAACTATAGCGCACATGACTGTGGATTTGCATAATGTTTTATACCTCTGGGGTGTAAAATGCTTGCATACCATGTCTCATTTAACTTATGCTTTAAAAACGCATGCTTTCTTTTTTTACACAGAAGAATACAAGGAGACAATCCTAGGTTTTAATTAGCTGAGTGCAGCGCATGCTCATCTGCTACACACTGCACAGGGAGAGCAGGGAGTGCTGCCTTCTTGCTCATTATGTACTAATGAGTTGTCTATTAATGAAAATGGAAAGCATTTATTTTGTGAGCACAAAGGGTTCAGCTGGATTAATTACTGCACTACAGCAACAAAATGAAAACAGAAAGTGCAGCATCACTCTTGTGTGGCACATTACCCATTAACCAACTGTTATCAAGGCCTGGCGAATGTTGCTGCACGACACACTATAGGAACAGAAACTGTTCACACAGGCCATTAAAACTTCATGCGAACTGCACTCTTGACACATCCTATACTGTATACTGTCTTTAAAAGCATTCGCTCATATGAATCCATGTTATATTGGCATCTATAAAACATCCTGTCAAAATAACGTGGACACTGCGCTTCAGCACTAAGACGCCATCTTACCATTAGGCTACAATGTGACAACAGCCTGTATTTGCACAATAAAAAATGATTCAAAGCTAATTGCATTATTGTGTCCCCAAGTAGTAGCATTTATATCTTGTCAACAAGAATAATCAGGAGGTATAAAATAAAATTACCAAGTAGAAAAATATTGTATTTTGATTTTTTTTCTTTTTTTTTTTTAAATCACACATTCTTTTCCGTTCAAACTGATATTTTGGGGATGGTTTTGATACCTGCAGATCATGTTCTCACCATGCAGATGACAAACAAGAAATCACTAAGAAAAAGAAGGAACTGCAGAACAGAATCATGCTACCTTTTAAATTAACAGAGAAGTAAAAGTTGCATCCCTGTTATGAAAATGTAATTTTGTTGTGCTGTATTTTTCTAATGGTGATCAAAATCATTCTAATAGTCCACTAATGGCTTGATTTCCCATTGGGCTCTCCTTGGAGAGGTCAGGAGTATGGGGAGTGTGTGGGCTCTGGCAGCCTCAGCAGATGGTTCTTGATCAGATATTAGAGGCTGGGCAGCGAGGTCGTCTGGCCATGAGCATTCTGCCCTGCCTGGGGGATAAGAACCCGGTCTGAACTTCCAGCTCCAGCAATGGTTCTAGCGCCAGACGAATAGCTCTGCGTCCCAGCCAGACTGCAGGGACATTGGAGCAGTGACAGACTGCTGTCCTTAAGCCTTGTGACAATCTGGGAAAAGCAAACTCAGAAACATGCTGTCTGCTGTAGTTTGTTTCCCTCCAGGAATTTGTTTCACCCGATTTGGGCTGAATGCGATTTGATGACAAATGCTTATGTAATTGCTACCGTGGCATTGTCTCTCTTGTAGAAATAATCTCACTGATAACAAAAATCCTACTTAGCTGGATATGAAGAAAAGCTATCCATTCACTACCATCACCCACTATTCTGTTGTAGAAATATCTGGAGAAAAGGCTAATCATTAAATAACACGAATGCATTTAGAAAAATCTGCAATCTGAAATCTCAGTTGTGGTGTATTAAAAAATGGGAGACATAGCAGCAAGGAGGATCAAGTCTTTGTTATTAAAATTGGATATCAGTCTGAGAACAGCAGTGTATGAATGTCTTTTGTAAGAAAAAAAAGAAAAGAGAGAGATATGATAAGATAAATCCTGCTTAGACAACTGTGAATCTTTTTTTTTGGGGCATTCAAAGCTTACAATTTCTTCAACATGCCTCATCTGTCTGACTCTCCCTCCTCTATCGACAAAACCACAGAGAAAGTGGGGTGAATAAACAACAATCTGAGCTTTATTTATCCTTTTTGCTGTGAAAGTGGCAGTCCAAAATGGCAGGGCTTCAGATATGACCTTCAGTTAGAGTGGCTCTCCATCAGTCATCAATGCCACCCACAGATCAGACAGTGGATGAAAAGTAGTGGCACCTTCAGTCCTCCTCATGTACTCTGCCTTTTTAACCTCCCTCACCGCTTTCCACAAGAGATTTCTCTTATTTTACTTTCCTGCCCCCCATTTCCATTTCCCTTCCCTCCTTATGCTGTCCTTGACCTATCTTTGTTTAGAGTATGTTTTCTTTATGCTTTTCTCTGAAACATTTTTCTCATTGTTTCTTGGTAGGCAGCGTATGCAAGGTGTGGCATAGACTTTGGATTTAGGAGTAAAATGCATGATGTAAATGTTTTGCATATAATATATATCAATACAAACACTACACCGTGGAGTGTGAGCAGACAAAGGGAGGGGATTTATATTATCACAAAAAGAAATAAAAAAATTAAAGAGCCACGTAACTAGCATAGAAACTGAAACACTTGCTCACTAGTCAACCCATTTTGTCACTTCCACTAAACTAATGCCAATTCCTATTTTATTTCACACATTTTTTTTGTTGGGCTGCTTTATCTTTGTAAATTATGATGAGCAGTTTGGCCTAGGATAGTCTAATTACAGTTTTTTAAATTTTACAAAATGTTGTTACAAACCCTACAGTCTAAAATCTCATTCTATCACAGTTTTCATAAATTTAACAGCCAGTCCTCCATCAAAGATATTATTTGTGTTGACTCTACTTAATAGCAGATATTTTGCAGCTGGCGCTATCTTTAATATCCTGAAAGAATTCAAATATTGACATGTTTCGCAATTAGCATAAACACACACAAAGTCAAAAGATAAAAAATTCATACAGACACCCACACATGGAATAGCAGAAACCTTCAAAGTGAAACTAAAGACAACAAAAACAGAATATTTTCTTTTACATTATGTAAATAAATTTTAAAAAACAGCTAAATAAATACTGGACAAGCACAGACGTATTTTTTTTTCTTTTTCACAACCTTTTTGTTCAAATTATGATCAGAAGCTTCAGACGAGTTTGTTTTTTAAGAAGAGACGAGAGGACAGATGCTGTCCTCTCGTATAGCTGATAAATAAACCAGCTATACATATCTAGGTTTGAAAATATGAAAGAGGAGACACTGTCAGTGTCAATGGAATAAAACTTTAAAAGTTGCCAGGCAGCGTTTTTAAGCATTTTGTTTTCTGAACTCAGGTTACAACAAATGAATATCAAATACACTTTTCTCTTTAACAAGTATTCTTTTTGTGAATTCTTCAATTTTATTTTTAACTTACTATTTCATGCACATTTATAAAAATTTTTTTTTCCTTTTCTTTTCAACCTTGAGGCCCTCCTCAATAATGACTAAAACTACATCTCAGCATTAGACAAAAATTACACGAGCCTTTGGGTAGACTGTGCATCTCCAACGCATTTATTCAGTCAGTGCACACAGTTTATAGCTGTAGGACATTGTGAACTTATACTTTCTTCGGAACATTTGGAATTAAATATAATGCATTAAAAGTGCAATAAACTCAATGTTACTGAAGTATAAAGGTTGATGCTTTTAGTCTGACTGCCAGAGCAACTAACAGGATGAAAATAGGTTCATACATTTTCGAGAACAGTCACTGTGGATGCATATAAAAAATCTAAAGCATTTGAGTAAACTGAACAAGTAAAAATTACAACAGAATATTGTGGAATACAAATTTTGCTGCAGTCCTCTATTAAAACAGCCTTTTTTTTAAATGCATGAAAACACAATGAATCAGCAAATCTCAAATCAGCATACAAAAGGGCCACTACATAGTACTGTGCTCATCCCCTTGAGCTTAACTTTACCTTGCATAATATATACAAATGATTGGCTCTTACGTATGTGCTACAGGCAGTATAAATATTAACTGAGCATGTTGATATTTGATTTAGAATAACTAAATTAAATCAATTACCTATTCAATCAAACCATTTTCTGTCTATACGCAATATATGTATGAATGTATGTATTTGTTTATTTATTCTATTTTAATATTTTTGAGGAACTGTTTGTGCAGCACACCCACATGCACATTAGGGTTATAAATTCTAGGAGCACTGGAATACAGAGAGGGGTAATGTCAAATGAAACCTGCAAGTTTAAGTTGGGCCACATAAATCTATGAAATTTAAAAAATTCGGTTTACATCTACACGCATGACTTGAGACAGGATGAAATGAAGATGTTATTTGTGAAAAGTCTAAATTCCATTACTAAAAGAAAATCACTCGTTCTTTTTTTATTATAAAGTTTGTGTTGATTGCACAATGTAATGGATACACAATAATTAAATCATCTGCATTTAGAATGGTTCCCTAAAAGAATTGTTTTCACTCTGCAATTCTATCTGCCACCAGGTACAACATTTCCCGGGACGACGAAGGCTTAATTGCACAATGAAAACAGGAAGAGGAACACACTTTTGGGTGAAATGGAAGACTTTAGAACAACCACAGTAACTGTAAAAACTATAACCAGTTAAAGGAAAAGCTGCTGTCAAAGGAGGCAAATAATTCAAAAAAAGGAGAAGAAAGCAAAAATTAGTCTCAGATGGATATTCACTTGATGAAGAGAGGTCATAAGCTTGAAGAGAGGTCAGAGGCTTGAAAGAGTTTAAACGGACATTCAGTAAGCATAATTTCTACTAGATGAGAAAAATAGGCACCAAAAGATGCTTACTTATTAGTCTGGCTGCAGCACTGTAGTCTTTGTGACAGAGGCACAAGCGGGGGCGCGTAGGGGTTTGGTGCAACTTTAAATGGAGTGAAAAACGGGTAATGTCTATATGCAATTATGGTGGATCCATGTGAACTCACGCAGACTGAAAAAACAAGCACTTCCAGGGCTCCATAGACTCCCATGACAAAATAGCCAACTTATGAGAGGAAATACATGTTTAACACACACACACACACACACACACACACACACACACACACACACACACACACACACACACACACACACCC
>JAVDPK010002452.1:0-14506 GCA_034780415.1 Cichlasoma orientale
CACACACACACACACACACACACACACACACACACACACACACACACACACACGCACACACACACACACACACACACCCATGAAATTAACAATCTTGATTGTGGGGCCCCCAAGTCTAGTCCCCAAACATGATGTAACTGTATATACACACGCGTGTGTGTGTGTGTGTGTGTGTGCGTGCGTGCGTGCGTGCGTGCAAAGTCAGAATACATATTTTTTCAACTCACTCCAACAAATGGTCGAAACAATACCATGAATAAAATAACAACTTGGTACGTAAGCATGTGCGGATATTTCAGCGCTGCAGTATTATTCTCCAAGCCTGAAATTTAGAGAAGTTGCCTCTTTGACTGAAGGAATTGTAACTCACCTGTCGTGATTTTATATATAAACTCAGTTGTTGGTGTTTTAACCACGATAAAGACCATTAGAATACACTGTGACTGCTGTTTTTATTTTGATCTAAATAACAGAAAAGCTTCAAACTTCTCTAAAGCAATTTTTTTTTAAATGGTTTAAGAAGATGCTTATTTAAAACCACTATTGTAGACCTGAACACGGACAGAAAACAGCAAGAAAGCATAAAGGTGACCTGTCCCGATCAGGGCGTAAGAGCAGAGCAGAGATTATAAAAAGAGCACGCAAGTACAGCTAGACATTTTCTTTAGACAGCTTCAACTATAAAAAAGTAAAGATTTCTCTGTGGCTGGACTGCATTGGCAATTTTTCATCAGTGCTGTGTGGCTCTAATGCGTAAAGCCAGTGACACAAACACTGGATCGCACAGCTGAGTGTCGAGGAAGATAGAGGAGATTTAAAAGATGAAGAGAAGGAGGCTGCAGCTCAGTGGACAAGGTGGGGGATAAATCTATTTAGACTCACTCTTTACCACGGATGAAAGGTTTTATCAGTCTTCACCACCCTCTACCTCCAAACTCTTTAAACTACACCCGTAGCTATATAAAATCATTAAATCCCAGTCAACTACAGTCATTCTCCTTTTGTTGGACCATCATATCATAGATGTAGGGAAAAAAATCTGCCGTCGAGCCTTTGAGCCTTACTTATTGATGAGCATAGCTGTTCGGACACTTGAGCTAAGAGTGAGGGCTCAGACAACTGGATATCAGCAACCTGCCAGTTAAAGGAGCTGAAGAACATATTACCTTAACTGGGGGCAGAATGAATGGGGCAAAACAAGCCTTTAGTGGCTAAACACCAAGAAAAGAGAACAGGCACACAAGCAGCACGAATAATACTGAGAGAACATCCAGAGTGCAAACAGGGAGACGGGACTATTTATACACACACAGGGGTGATGGGTGGTGAGACACAGGTGGAAACTAATCAGGAGGGGCACACAATCACAAAGGGGAAGGTAGAAAAGCAGGAAAATGACAAAAAAAGATACACGAGGAAGCTAATCTTCAAAATACAACAGGAAGTAACCAAAAGACATAACTAACACCGACACATGAAGACTGCAAAATCGAGTCAGTGCTTTACAGCTTGTTGTCAACTTTGATAGATTACAGAAAATGGCAACTAACAGCCAGATCAAATGATGTGTTTGGGCACATTTCAGGAAGCCTCTGTCCACACTGGAAACAGTGAGTGTATTTGTGTGTGTGTGTGCATCTGTCCCCAGCTGTCCCAGCAGGGTTTCTCTATGATACAAAACAAAGTGGGTGTGGAGCAGCGCAGGGGCCGTCACCTGCCGCTGCCAGCTGGCTCTGGACCGTTCTTTTTCCAGCTAAAATCTCAACCATCTCCTGCACCTGCAGCTGCTCGGGTTGTGGAAGTTGTGACCTCAGCTGAGCCTGGCTATAAATGTACAGCTGCTTGTTATTGAGTTTTGATTGATGACATGTGTTTTATATTATTATTTTTTTAATTAAAAATACAACTTAAGATGTGCCGATTCTAACGACACCAAAAAAGCTCAGTGAGTCTTTTTTCTTGACCTGGAAAAAGTTGTGCAAAAGTCAGATGAGAATATCTCATATTATCCTAAACAGTACATATATTTCCAACAATTTCTTGATTTAAGTGCCATAATTACTGCTTTTGTAAGTTCAGCATTTACTGATTATGAATCTATTCAGTGCACTCAGTGAATCTAGATCCCTTTTAAACCCACTGCTTTGACTACTTCATATAAATTGTCTTTGTATCCGGTTATTCTAACTGACAAAGGTTCACAGCGAGCTGCAAGTAATGATTATTCACGCTGCTGATTATTTCATCATCAATCTGAGAATCATTTGTGTCATCTAAAGGATCGCAAAGAGCGGTGCCAAGTCAGCGTGACTACACCGGTCCAATGGTCAATCAAAAATAGCCCACAGACCAGCCTCGCTCATATCATAAGGTGGCCACAGAGCAGCAGAGAGCATTTCAGTTAGCGGTGTGTGTCCACACCATAAGCATGAGTGGCTTATGAACTATTAGTACGACAAAAGTATTTCTAATCCGATTACTCGATTGATAATTGATAGAATGCTCGATTACTAAAATAATCAATAGTTGCAGCCCTAGCTGGGATGTTACAGTGAAACTGTTCTTTTTGCTAGCACACCTTGTGAACTTTTTTGCTAAGACTTCATAAAACATGTTTTCTCCAGTAGGAACAATAGGAACTCCACTCCTCCTGATAATTGCTTCTACTGAGCCAGCGTTAAGCCAGTGTTCCAGTTTCTGCCTCCACAGGTATGAGGGGGGTTCGCTTGGGTCCAAGTGACATAAATTTGTCTGGATCTGAAAACTTGTTTGAGCAGACGCTGCACTGCACTGTTCAGGTGTAATGTGACGTCTTCAGGCATATGCCAAGAAGACTAGAAAAAAGTGTAATAAGAACAACTGCTCATCGGTGGTGTCTGCAGCTGTCTGTGTGCGTGTCTGCAACCATTATAATCCTGGCCTCGCAAACCTTCTGTCTCTATCCATCTGTTTGCTTTCTGCAAGCATTTGCACAGCCATGTTGACTACAGCAGCTCAAGTACTGGGAGACTTCAAGCTTGCACTTCAGTCTGCTTTGGTAAATAATTGCGAAGTTATTTGTTCCTGATTTTGGAGCAACAGTTGTTGGAGGTCCGAAGGAAAAAAGCACTTTATTGCGAATGCAGTAAAACCATGACTCATTGCATGTCAGCTTATATCATTTCTTATTGGATTTAATTGCAAAGAGTTCTAATAAATACATGTCAAAAGTATCGCACTGAGGCAGGCAGCAGCGAGGAGGTAATATGCGTTTTACAAGTAAAAGACCATTACAAGGGTTTGGATTTCATAGCGACAAAGGTTAGACTCTCATAACTGCTCCAAGATTATTTACGCTCTGCTTCTGTGTCCAGTGCATTTATCTTTACTGGGACATAAATAAGCTTTAAAGCGACTCCACATGCTGAAGTTTCATTGCTCTTTTGGTAGATCTAATCTGCTAATGTAACAGTAGCAGGAAAAAAGCTTTTTTTCTTTCTTTTTTTTTCTAAGAGCAGGTTAAGGCCTCATTCTGCCACCAGCAGCTCAGAAGATTTGTCAGCAACAGCGGGCCATCTTCTCCACGACTTACCAACCAAGTGTAACATTCCAAATCACCCTTCGGCTTAATTTTAGCTTCACAAGTCAGCTACTTACAGCTGTGTGAATCCTCCCCAGCTTGGGTTGCTCCTTGAGATCAAGTCGGAGCACCATTTTGAGCACCTTGGAACCACTCGGCTGATTTTTCTTAATTACGTTTTTACAAAGAAATTATCTTTTTTAAAGACATACAGAGCTTTCACTTTCATCGTACCTGAGTTAAACACCCAAAAAGTGCCATTTACATAAAATGACAGGTCTCTGATTTTAATTTAATTATACTATTCAGTCCCAAAAGGCAGTCTGATCCAGTGATAGATACAAATGTCAGGCACCAATGGATATTAGCTGGAGGGAACGAGCAGGCAGAGGACAAACTTCAGCGTCCTTCCCAGTTTCCAAACTCTACAGCCTCCTGAGACAACATCTCTAAATCCCCTGTGACGAATTAACTACACAGCAATGAGCAGCTATTGGATGGCTTAACCCCTACACATGCCATACTGATAGATTCATTTGAGTGACAGTTTCCCAGTTTTTCTTTGAGCCTCTTAGAAGTTATAGCCGGGAAAAAAATTTGCTTCCCATAAAGTGAAACTCATTTCTGCTGAACATTCAAATCGACCCTCGTTCATCGTAAAACCACCAAAAAGTTTTTTGTTTTTTTTTTCAGAAACACCATATTTTTAGACATTGTCTAGCACCTTTATCCTATTTCACAAACCCACATTCTCACAGTGACACAACAGTCTGAATTAAGGAAGCAGACAAGGAGAGTGATTTAAAGTGTGAACCACCCCAACATGCCAGTAAAACCCACTAAAACAAGTCCAGAGAGCAGCCTCACACCTACCTTCACAGAAGCGCAGTGCTGAAGCTCCCAGGAAAGGCAGAGTGCTGTCAGAGAAACTTGTTTCTCTTTTTTCTCCCCTTCCCTCCTCTCAGTCTCCCTCGACCCCCTATTTCCCCCCTCCTGTGTGTCAGACTTCAGAGCTGCTATGCTGAGTCCGGCATACTGACGGCACTTTGAGAAGTCAGCATTTTATTATTTTGGCTGTGTGACATAGGAGGGGATGGTAGAGAGTTCTGTAGGAAGGGCGAGAGAGACGCGGGGCACGAACCGCTTTCATCATTCAATTAAACCCTAGTGGTCAAGCAGAAGGAGAACGGCTGACCTCTAGTGGTTAGAGCTGAGATGTGCATCGGAAATGAAATGACGTCCTGCACTCAAATTAACTGCACCTTTAATATTTTCTATTAACGTCAATTTATAGACTAAATATCATGTTTTTGTCTGTTTTATCCTTCATTCATTGTAAATTTAATTTTATGCTTTGATGAGATTAAGAATTCAGAAAACACACTTTTGTCATTATTATACATTAAGACCTTAAGATCAGTTCCAGCTGCTTTGGTGTTAATTATAATAAAGTTATAATGTGTATGTTGTTTAACCACTTACAGGCAAGGAACCAAACATGGCAACTTCATTGACCTTGATTTTATACATGAAAATAAAACATTCTGGAAAATGTCATAAAAGAAATTAAGTCTTGTTATGTCCCCCAATAACACTCTAAGGCTGAAATTTTGAATTTCAAAGTATTTCAATGAGTGCCCTATAAAGGGTTAATGAGGTGACGGATGGTGTCGTGGAGGATCTCCTCCCAGATCTGGACCATCACTGAGCTCCTGGACAGTCTGAGGTGTAACCTGACAGCATTGGATGGACTGAAACATAATGTCCCAGAGGTGTTCTATTGGATTTAGGTCAGGTGAGCCTGAGGGCCAGTCAATGGTATTAATTTCTTCATCCTCCAGGAACTGCCTGCATGGTTTCACCACATGAGGCTGGGTGTTGCCATGCAGCAGGAGGAACCCAGGACCCACTGCACCAGTGTAGGGTCTGACAGTGGGTCCAAGGATTTCATCCTAATAGGTAATGGCAGTCAGGTTGCCGTTGCCCAGCCTGTAGAGGTCTGTGCGTCATCCCCAGACCATCATTGACCCACCACCAAATCGATCATGATGAATGATGTTACAGACAGTCAACTGTGAAAAGCACAGGGTGTCAGTGGTGGACCTGCCAATTCTGGTATTCCATGCCAAATGCTAATTGGAGCTCCATGGTGTTGGGCAGTGAGCACAGGGCCCTCCAGAGGATGTCAGGCCCTAAAGTCAGAGACATTCACACCAGTTGCCTTCTGGAGGTAATTTTGTGGCTCTGCAGTGCTCGTCATGTTCCTCCTTGCACAAAGGAGCCGATACCGGTCCTGCTGATGGGTTAAGGACCTTCTGTCCAGCTCTCCTCAAGTAACTGCCTGTCTCCTGGAATCTCCTCCATACCCTTGAGACTGTGCTGGGATGTGCCATCCTTGACTACCTCTGTAGGGTCCAGGTATCGCCTCATGCTACCAGTAGTGATGAGTAGCCAAATGATGAGGTGAGGACGAAAAAAATGTCTGTGGTCTCGACCTGTAAAACCATTGTTGTTTGGGGGGTTGTGTTATTGTTGCCCTTCTAGTGTGCCTATTGTTAAACATTAGGTCATTCTTCAAGACCACATGCTTCTTAACCTCACTGTGGCGCGGGATGAACATCATATATAAAATGAGTGGAAATTATTAAAAATAGTCACTTAAATATAAAGTGTTACGACCATGCACAACATTGTCAGGCACCCATGCAAGCGCGTGAGGGCCATACAAACTACTGAGTCCAAGAAAAGGCTATTACTAATGTAATCATACAAGAATTGCTGTAAATAATCGTAACAACATTGTTTTGATTGTTCATTGTTTTGAACTTGGCATTTATGTAAAAACCACATAATAAAAACTTTCCCCTGGAGGGGAAATCACCAAAACCACTGAATTCTCGGTTTTCTGTGACGAAAAAAAAACCCTTTGGGAAATCCATCATGGGAAACTTGTGGTTTCAAACCTTTATTATTATTTATCAGTATTGTTGTTATTAAGAGTCCATCTTTTTACATTTGGAAACTACAAAGCTTTTTTTGTTTTAAATCATATTCTGCATTGTGAATGCATCTTACATAACCACCACTCTTCTATCACCACCAGGTGGCACTGCAAATACAGCCCAGACACTTTGAAGGCGTTATTGCCTTTAAGACTTGTTGTGCCTCTGTCTGTGGTGTCTGCTATGCCTTCAGTATTTACTCAATAGCCTATAATGAGGAGAGGGCTGCTAAAAAAATGAATTAATTAATTTAAAAAAACTTGCAATGAACAATAGCACGGATTGTTCTAAAGTTTTGCGTTAATGATCAAAGCCATACTGCTAAGTTTCTTCTGCACACCCATGCAGAGTCACACCTGTAATCCTTAATTATTATAAAAGTAGCATTCATCTCTTTTATCCCCGACAGCTCTATGATAAAGTTTAATTCAATTTTATTTATATAGCACTAAATCTCAATAACAGTCATCTCAAGGCGCTTTATATTGTAAGGTAAAAACACAGAATAATACATTGAAAACACAACAATCGAGACAACCCCCTGTGAGAAAGCATTTGGCAACAGTGGGAAGGAAAAACTCCCTTTTAACGGGAAGAAACCTTCAGAAAAACCGGGCTCAGGGAGGGGCAGTCATCTTCTGCGAACAGTTGCGGGTAAGGGGAGGGAGACGGGACAAAAGACACACCGTGAAAGAGAGCCAGAGTTAATAACTAAAGACTAAATTCAGAGTGGCGTACATGTCAAAATGTCAGAAATGCTACCAGACTGCATAGTGTTCTCTGTTACTAGTGGCAGCAAAAACAAACAAAACATGTGCTTAGTACTCATTTATGTACTGGATCTGCATAATCCAATATGAGTGTGAACAAAAAACACCTGAGTTCCCACATTCTTCATGTTCTCGGTTTGTTTCTCTGCAGGTTTCTGTTTAATGCCCTGGTGCGAGCTCTTGCACCTGCAGCCCTTGTGAACAAATGAAAGGGTTTTTTTTAAAAAAAAGGGGGAATTCACCGAAAGCACAAAAACAGATGGGCTTCAAGGTACACTCAAAATATTATTGTCAGGTATTATTCTGAGTAACCCATTCAGGTTGCTTCAGAATGCGGCACAGGTTTGGACTGAAGTGCATCAACGCCGATGCAGTTAAAGTAAATGGAATAAAGTTTGTGCTGTTTGTAATAACGCAATAACGTTAAAAACTGACTTGCTCCTAAATATTCTGGATAATTTCCCAACCAACCGAATCCCGGGCTTTTTTTTCCCTCACTGGGACTACTTCCTGCCAACTACTTCCTCTTTGACTTGTCAGCTGTCGTGAACAGGGATTATCTACACAATAAGGAATAACAAGTGGACTTCTTTTTTTTTTTTTTTTTGCATTCTCTTGCCGATTTGTGTGCTTTACTCATCTCACTACGAAACCACCTCTGTGGTTTCATTTCAAATTTCCACCGATGTCTGGTGAAACACCATGACAACATCATCTCACCATTTGCTTGTCACAATATTTGTGGAGTTAGATGATAACCGGCAAAACATTCACACTCACATGCATTTCATCAAATGACACTGGGGATGTTTTGAACTTTATTGTCCATAAAGTCAATGTGATCAGCAACATTTTATAGCAGCAGTGTAATCAAAGTGTTATTGTCATTAAATATGTTCTTCCCCCTCAAGGTCAGCTTCCTTATTCTGCTTATTCTTAGTCATTTTCAATATGAAAATTTAAAAAAAAAAATAAATGTTGCTCTCTCTCTGGGTCACAGATGCCACTCACCCATGCAACGAAAAGGGATCGCACCTGAAAATTTCCTTTCCAGATGTTTAGGTCAGTGGAATTTTTTTTAAAACCATAAATATGTACTAGTAGGTGTGTGTGTGTGTGTGTGCGTGCCTGTCATGCTTACTGTGGTGTGGTTGTTTCCAGTCAGTGACACTTGGAAACCACAAAGAAAGGAAGTGCGTAGAGGGCTGAAAGACCAAGAAAACGCGAGACTGAATGAGAGCTCTCCAGAGGTGACCCCCACCACCCCACCCCCACCCTGTGTCTCACACTCTAGTGTGAGACACTGGGATCAGACTGGGATCTGAGTAAGCAGGAAGTCATAGTCACATGACTTATTATCTTGGACAATCAGCTTTGTTGTTTATTTTTCCAAAATAAAATGACTCATCTCATTGCCAATACGCTCAGTCACCCTGTGAGTGCAGCTTGAAATTCTGAGAGAGTGTTAGGGATGAGAGGATTGATATTCAATTCATTTACATTATTGATATCACTCTGCTTTAAAGTTTTTACGCTGGAAACTCTGAAGCTATATGACTGAAACAGCATTATGTAGCCGAGAGGGAATTCAGAGGTGTTATTAATAAGCTTTAGAGGTGCTGCCAGACATATTCCATCTTTGGATACAATGAAGCTACTTTCAGGTACAAATGTTTAACATTTGGGGAAATAAGCTTTTTATTTTGGGGTCAGGAAGACACAACTAGGTAGACTTTGTAAAACAATAACACAATTAAAAAACAGTGACATTAGTCTACTAAATACTCAGATCGTCTGTAGTCTATAAAATGATCAGTTTCACTTATTATAACTAATTTATTCAATTTTATAAATAGCAAACACAATGCAATTAATTTGTCTTCATTAATGAGTTTTAGAGGTGTTAAAAGGTATGTTACCATTTCACAGGGCCAGGAAGTTCTTTTGCTAGTGTGCAGTATTAATAAACGTTCTTATTTATCGCCCAACAATAAGCATTTTTCTAAAGTTTAACTTTTCCTTTGAGGAAATGTGCAGCACCTTTTACTTCACAATAAATTACACAAGTGCGACTTTTTTTTTTCATATTCTAAATTGTATAATACCCACTTTGTAAAGTGTGCTTTGCAAATGCTGTACTTGCATCATGAGACAAAATCAGACTCATTTGACATTCAGAAGGTATCGGGAGAGGCGGGGGTTCTCCCGGGTTAAACAGTGGGGCTCCCCCCTCGGTCGAAATTCGCTTTCAGCAACAAAGACTTTTTATTTTCATTTTGCTTTTCTTCCATTGGAGCTCCGAACTCGCGCAAATACTCACAACTCTTCGCTTCCCTCATTTCACACGTCACGATTATTTCCTCTCACAGTCAACTGTGGACTTGGAAAAAAAGGAGAAGTGTTTCTGGTTCCGTATTTACTGAAAGGGTTCCGGCAAATTCCGGTTTTTTTTTTTTAAAAAAAATTTTGTTTTATTTTTTTACCATTAGATGGCGCAATGCATGTGCGCAGTGAAACAAAGAGCCTCTGTATCTCCTGCTTCTCTGTGTGTGCTACGTGCAGAGCATGCTCATGAATACGCAGCAGGGGTACATAGGGTTGTTGAGGGCTGTTGACGACATAGTGCGCACATGAGGCATGCTCTTCACGTACTCGGTGACTACGCACCAAACTGCACAAAGATCTTCTAGTATATGTACTAAGACTGATTAAAGCTCAGCCAGAGCAGGCAGTTAGAGAATTGCATTCTCTGCAGGTTTTGTTGCACAGACGGTGCCGTAACAATGTCATAACATTTGTGGATTTCAATTTACGAGCAACTGCAGTAGTTTAAAGAATGTGTCATCTGTTTAAATAATCTGCTTCATTGGGACATCAGCTTAGAAACCAGCTAAATAAAAACTTAAATGTGGTAATGTTTAAACTCCAGTATAGGCTGGGCAAAGATTAGATACAGTATTAGGGATAGGCGTGGCTCAAGTGCTGCACATGCTTGAAAGGAATGTAGGATTGTATAGTAATTATATAAAACCTGAGACAAACCCATGGGGTTTTATAACTCTCCCTTCCAACTCCACTGCACTCAGCTATTTAAATGTCTTTCAAATTTACCTTCCATTCTCTCCTTATTTCCATACCATTCCATCTAACCTCACATGTAAAGTGAAAAAGACTCTGCAGGTACCACTCTTCTATTATCCCTTTTACAGTACAGTATAGGATCTATATATAGGAATATACAGTAGTCATCATGTTAGTACTGTTGCTGTTTAGAGTATGTTTCCCAGGATTATGATCCCTTATACTGCCTGTTATCACGTGGCTCTGTATGAGATCGGCTGACCCTTAATGACCTCTAATCTACAAAGAAATTGTAGCCAACTTATCGCAAGATTTATGCATTTATTACCAAACAATCTGGTAACTAGTCACATCCTCGGAACTTCCATATAAGGCCATCCGGAATGACAATGAAATCAGGAAGTGGCAGAAACAGACTCCACCCCTAAGGCAGAATTTTCAGAAGGTTTCTCAGGAATGTTCCTCAGGAAGTTTTCTCAGGAAGCTGCTTATGAAATGACTTCTCCAGGTTATGAAAGTGTACCATTAATAAATGTAAACTCTAATAAATAAAGTATTAGCAATACCTATCAAAAAGTGCAGTAAAGTAAAAACTACAATTTTTTTTTTTTTTTTTTACACTTAGTGGAATCAAAGCAGCTTTTTAATAAATCACGTGTATGTATAGCCTGGAGCAGACATACTTTTTAGCACAGTTTAATTGTGTGAAGCAGACTCTCCCGTTAAACCCTGGATGTCAAACTAGGCCTTGTGTTATTATCTGTTATCCAAAGCATCTCTTTTCTAAGAACGATCATAAATTTGAGGAACTGTTACTAATTTAGTTTGGACATTTTCTTCTAGATGGAAATTTAGGTGGAGGTGGGGGGGGATCAAATGATGCAGTCCGGATGTTCTTTATTATGCTTTGTGTAAATACAGGTGACATGTTAAGCAAACATAAAGATTGTCCAAGCCTGGTGACGCACCAAAATACACACACAGGTGTCAGGTTTAATACAGAGCATTTTCACAACGCTAACTGTGGCATTCCAGGTTGCTAAACTATTTTTGGATCACTATAGACACATTTACCACCTGAGATAAAAGCCACTTGCTCTCTGCAGCATTTGATCAGTTCAGTTCTCCTTTATTAAATGAAAACTAATTATTTATATTGTGGTTTTGAAATGCGTTACGCTCGCCAACACTTTATGTTGCAGAGCTGTTTTGGAAAGAAAGATTACAATGATCTGCAGGAGAGAAGGCCACAACAGCATCCAGACATTAGGCAAGGAGGAAAAAATTCTTGCATTACTCAAGCACCTGTAAACACGTTAGCTGTACTTCAGGTAAGGGCATGTGCCTGAACTGTAAACTGTTCTGAAGAATGCAGTCAGCTGGATTGAGATGGCATCTCAGACATGCTGAGACAAATTTTGTTCCTGATCTTTCACTTTGTCATCCTCCACCCAGCTGATTCATTTCTGTTTGAAAATTGCATGTACTCTGGCATCCTCCCACAGTCCAAAAACACCCATGTTAGAGTAACTTTTAACTCTAAAAGCGTATAAAGCATATAAAGGTTAAATGTGGCTTGTAGTCTAAATCACTTTGAGTTTTCAGTAAGTGTAGAAAAGCGCTAAATGCAACCGCCAGTTGAAACCTGCTGCCTGAAACTATAAAGTGATCAAATTAATGTCAAATATTTTATTAAATAAAGATATTTTACATTTTGATGGACTGAATGGTAATGATGGTGTCCAGTACCCGGTTATGTAATATCCATCCATGCATCCATGCATCCATCCATCTCTTCCGCTTATCCTGTTCTGGAGCCTAGCCCAGCTGACATAGGGCGAGGGGCAGGGTGCACCCTGTACAGGTCGCCAGCCTGTCGCAGGGCTAACACACACTCACATTATGTTAACCTAAACTAAACTTAGAGTGGGGAGGTGATGTGGCTGTCCTGGTCTAATATTGGTTCATCCCCAGTTAAGACGTGTGTGTGTGTGTGTGTGTGTGTGTGTGTGTGTGTGTGTGTGTGTGTGTGTGTGTTGGGAGAGAATATTGGGCAGCTGTTTGAATATGGATTAATATAAATTATGACATGTGTATGAGCTTCCACGCTTGTAGTTTTCTTTCATGGCAGTTGTAAGTAACCGCTCTTTAACCGTAACATTACACATACCTAAAAAGATGACAAAAGACACACATTGCATAAAAGAAGCTCTGGAATTACCCTAACTGAAACAAACATTAGTTTTTATGTAATGGGGCCAGCTTTTTCGTCCCCAAGGGGTGGGAAGCCCCTTCAGTGTGAACGTAAACAAATGTAACACAACACGAGTAATAGTGAAAGCAAAGATATCGCCCACATCAAACAAAATAAGCCCACAAGAAAAAAAAAAAAAGAAAAAGGTGCCTATACTGTCTAAAAAAAAACAAAAAAACAAAAAAAAACAAAACATGCAAACCACAAAGTAGTCTAAAGTGTAACTGAGTTTGTTCTGTGACAGTGGGGCCTGATAAAGCTGAATGAGTGAAAAGCTGAATGGAGCCAGACTGGGGGAGGCATGCATGGCGTTCACAGTCACATGGCAGATCGCGTTTCCTTTGTCTCTGAACCCCTTGGCCTGCTTTGTTGAAAGAGGGGATCCAATTTCCCCAGTCTTTGATGTCTCCTCCTCCCAAGCTTCCACGCCTCCTTTCTGTCGAGGCACCCACTTTTCTTCCCACCCACACAAACATGCGCGCACACGTGCAGACACACACACACACACACACACACACACACACATATATATTGTGCCTTATGCTTATGTGAAACCCGACACAAGGCTGCATCTGGTGGGTGAAGCTGGCCGTGAGCCCGAAAACCTCATCAAATGACTTCATGTAGAAAACATTCAAGATGAGATATAGCAGACAGGAAACTTTAAACTGAAAACGCCATCAGCGTCGTGTCCAGAAATAAATACTGTAACAGAACTGAAAGTACATACTCTACATTGACTGTACCCATTTAAAACATTATTTGTGCTGAAAACGATGCACCGAAAGGACATTGGTACAAGAGTTCTGTTTAATCTCATAATAAAGAGGTCCATACTTCTTTTTGAACAATGACCTGTTGTTGCATGCACTTCTGGAGTTAATATTTCATTCTCAGTGTACTGTGGAATGAAATAACCAGCGTCCACAGTAAGCCACCCAGAGTAAATTTAACCCACCCGTTTTCTGCAGTACGCTGGCTCCAGGAAAGAACTATCACAAACCGCTAAACTGGTACGGTCCAGAGTGAGATGAAACGTATACAGAGCTGGGAAATAATGAAGTACAAATACTTTGTTACTGTACTGAAATGGAATTTTCCAGTATCTGTACTAGAGTATTTGTTTTTCTGACTACTTTTTACTTTTACTCCCCACATTTTTACACAAAAATCTGGACTTTCTACTCCTTACATTTTCAAAACAGGCTCGTTACTTTAGGTTTAACACATTTGAAAGAAGTTTTAATTTTACGACGCCGCGCGCCTCAAATATTAAACCGATGTGCGCCTCAATGGCAGAAACAACAACACATAAAAGACAATCCCATTGGTGTATTCCCCCCACTGGGTCTTATCGGATACAAAGAAGAAAGAGGCAAAAACATATAATTTATGAATCATTTATTAGCGCTATACTCAGGGTTTAAAGAGGGGCGGAAGGAGTGCAGATGTCCATAAGCTGTGGTCGCGGGACTTCAGCGAACTAAACTATCAGAACTATCAATTCTCTGCCCACTGATCTCATCATTATAAACCTATAGCGTATAAAGCTGTGATGCATTGTGAAGTCAGTAAGTTCAGTAGAATTAGACGTCAAGTAGACGCTGATGTCATCTCTCAGCCTGGAGCTATTTTCTACCATGACTACACATCAATAAAAAAGACCTCCACCCAACAGGTATGCAAATTTGAAAATTAGAACTTTAACCTTCAACCTTAAAAATGCTTTCTTTCTACCTCTAAAGTGCTATAATAAACTATCCAAACTTATATTCAAATTCATCCAAGGAGAATAACATTGAGAAATGTTTTCATCTGAGGAGGCTCAACCTTAAAAGAT
>JAVDPK010002452.1:16929-27538 GCA_034780415.1 Cichlasoma orientale
AGTTACTGTTTCTAGCACATCAGTATAACTGAGAACTGTTTCACAGTAAAAGAAGAACTCAGGCTTCAGTAGTTAACTGCTTTTCTTGCAATAAAAATGTACTCTTTAGGATTTTTGCATGTATGATGATGATACTTTATTGATCCCACAATGGGGAAATTACAATGTCTCATGATGTGTGGTTACTGTTATGCTCACCAGCCACATCATTAGGGACACTTTGTTAGTATGTGGTTGGACCCTCTTCAAAACTGCTTTAATTCTTCGTGGCACAGATTCCACAAAGTGCTGGAAACATCCCTTGGAGATTCTGGTCCATTTTGACATGATACCGTCACGTATTTGCTGCAGATTTCTCAGCTGCGCAGCCATGATGTGAATCTCCCATTCCGTCGCATTCCAATGACTGATGGCGGTGGAGGCCATTTCAGTACAATGAGCTCATTGACATGTTCAAGAAACCAGTTCGAGATTATTTGAGTTTTTGTGACGTGGGTCATTGTCCTGCTGGAAGCCATCAGAGGATGGGTACGCTGTGGTCACAGCAACAATACTCAGGTAGGGTGTGGTGTTTAAACAATGCTGAGTTGGTACTAAGTGTGCCAAAAAAATATGTCTCACACTATTACACCACCACCAGTTCAACAGGTGTTCAGTGGCCAGAGTGTGTAGATTTGTGTATCCACAAACATATTAAGTTTTTATAAAAAAAAAAGAAACGTAAGTATTTTGGGATCTTGCTCACAAGTGATGGGAAAGGAGAGTGGGAGATTAACAGCTACAGTGATGGAGACACTGCACTGGACTGTTGTGGTGGAGAGAGAGCTGAGCATAAGCATTTGCTCGTTAAACTATGTCCCACCCTCACCTGTGGTCACAGGCTTTGGGTAGTGACCGAAAGAACAAGATCGCAGACACAAGTGATAGAGATAGGCTGAAGAGTGCAGTCATTCGAGAGGGGCTCGGCGTAGAGAAGTACGAGCTACTCCTCCACATCGAAAGGAGCCAGTTGAGATGGTCCGGGCATCCAACTAGGATGCCTCCTGGACACCTCTTGGGTGAGGTGTTCTGGGAATGTCCTACCAGGAGGAGGCCCCTGGGCAGACCAGGACACGCTGGAGGAGCCTGGGAATGTTTCAGTGTTTCTCCGGATAAGCTGGGGGAGGTGGCTGGAGAGAGGGAGGTCTGGGTTTCTCTGCTTAGGCTTCTCCCCCGGTGACCTGGCCCCCGGATAAGCGGCAGAAAATGGATGGATGTAAAAAGAGACTGTAACACTTGCACAGTGTTTTCTTATATATGTAAATATTTCCATAACATTTCCATAACAGAATTACCTGTCCACACATGGAAAATCCCACTGACAGGTGGTTTAAAAATAAAAGCCCCCAAATAATGATCCGTCTTATCCAAGATAAGACACATTTTACAGTGGATACAGCAAACATGATTACAGACACATTAACAGAGTGATTCAAAATGAAAGTGACAGAATCAAAAGCGAAAGAACTGCAAAGAACAAGCTCATTTAAAAGCTTTTTAGAAAACGCAGTCATAACAGGCCTGAGAAAACGGTTCTTGAATCATGCAAATATCAAAACATGGGAAACCCCTGCACGCTGGACTACAACAAGCAGACGAAGAAGTTAGATCTTATTTTTTTAGGATTCTTGCCAAAAAAAATAATACAAATAAGGATCAAGACACTGTGCAGATAAGTCATTCTAGATATCAGTCAAAACAAGCATCACAGAACTCAGTGAGCACAATATGATGATATAATAACCCAAAGAAAATGACATACTTTTGACTATGACATACTTTTGGTACTGTACTGTACAATAGTTATCATGACTAAAGCCTGGGGAGAGGCTTATTTTGGTGACTCCTAACAACCACAGTTATTTAAATAAAAGCACATTCCCTCAGTGTGATTACTCTCTTTGTCATCTACCCAAACCCAGCTGTGACTGTCTAGTACAGTATGTTCTATTTTTTCATACTGATGACTTAGTAGGTCCTCACCCTGTTTGCTACGTCAATAATGACTGCTGCATTCTTGTCATCAGATACAGTGCTGTGAAAAAGTATTTCCCCCTTCCTGATTTCTTAGTTTTTTGCATATTTGTCATGCTTAAATGTTTCAGATCATCAAACAAATATTTAATATTAGACAAAGATAACCTGAGTAAAAACAAAATGCAATTTTTAACTGATGATTTCATTTATTAAGGGAAAAAAAAGCTATCCAAACGTACCTGGCCCTATGTGAAAAAGTAATTGCTGGTTGGGCACCCCTGGCAGCAGGAACTGCAATCAAGCATTTGTGATAATTGGCTTTCACATCACAGTGGAGGAATTTTGGCGCACTCTTGTTAAATCATGACATAACTGTAATTAACCACCTTTTTTTGGAAAGCTGAGTTCAATTTCACTAGCCATACCAAGGCCTGATTACTGCCAGAATTCTTGAATCAAGAAATCACTTAAATGGAACCTGTCTGACAAAGTAAATTAAACTAAGTCACTGACTTCAATTTGTCTGGAAAGGGTTACAACGTCAGTTCTAAGGCTTTGGTATTCCAGCAAGCCATGGTGAGAGCCAATAATGTTGTAACAGTGTTGAGCCTTCCCTGGAGTAGCTAGACTACCAAAATTACTCCAAGAGCGCATCGACGACTCCTGCAGGAGGTCACAAAAGAACCGAGAACTACATCTAAAGAACTGCAGGCCTTACTTGTCTCGGTTAAGATCAGTGTTCATAATTCAACAATAAGAAAGAGACTGGACAAAAATGGCATCTATGGGAGCGTTCTCCTCGGAACTCTCCCATGGACGCCACTGCTGACCAAAAAGGACACAAAGGCTCATCTCGCATTTACCAAAAAGAGATCTTGATATAGTTGGTGTACCTGAACTGGAAGGAGCCAGTTGAGCTGGTTCAGGCAATCGGACTAGGATGCCTCCTGGGCCCTTCTTGGATGAGGTGTTCTGGGCATGTCCTACCATGAAGAGTCCCCGGGGCAGACCCAGGACATGCTGGAGAGATTATAGCTTTCAGCTGACCTGGGAATGACTCCATTTTCCCCCGAATAAGCTGGTAGAGGTGGCTGGGGAGACGCAGGTCTGGGTTTCTCTGTTTAGGCTGCTTCTCCCGTGACCTGGCCCCAGATAAGCAAAAGACAGTGGATCAGTGGATGGATGGCATCTTGATAATCCCCAAGCATTCTGGGAAAATATTCTGTGGACTGACGAGACAAAAGCTGAACATTTTGGAGGGTTTGGGTCCAGTTACATCTGCTGTAAAACTAACACAGTATTTTATAAAAAGAAGATCATACCGAGAGGTACCACATGGTGTTGGTCGGGTGATGGGCGACTTGTCATAATTGATGGAACCATGAATTCTGGTCTCTACCAGAAGATCCAGAAGGAGAATGTCCAGTCATCAGTTTCTGCCCTGAAGCTCAAGTGCACTCGGGTTATACAGCAGGACGATGATTGGAAACCACCAGCACGTTCACCTCTGAATGGCTAAAAAACAAAATGAAGGTTTTGAAGTGGTAGTGGAGTTATAGATTCCCAACTTAAATTCAGTTGAGATGCTTTGTCATGATCTTAAACAGGCAGTTCATGTTTGAAAGCCCTTCAATGTGCGTGAATTTAAACATTGATTGAGAGAAATGACAAAGAATACATACAACTGGGCTGGACAGGAGCCAGAACTAAAACTAAGGGACACATGAACCAGGGAGACACACAACAGGAATCATAGACAACAACGTGGCAAGGAACAGCTGCAGACTGAGCTCTTAAACACACACACAATGTAATCAGGGAACAGGCAACAGGTGAGGGCAAAGCTGAACGTAATTAACCAAACAAGACAAGGGGAAGCAAAACCAAACACACCCACAAGGAGCCAAGGACTATCAAAGTAAAACAGGAAACACAGGACAGAGACGCAGGGAAACAGGAACCAAGGGTGCTGGGAAATCAAAATACAACCATAACTGATAGCAAGGCAAGAAAGTAAGATGAATAATCAAAACCAAAACAAACTATAAACCTACCAAATAACAAACTCAGTGAAAACACAAAACGCTGGGCACACGGAGCATGACACTTATGGCCTGACAGTTGACTCATCTCTGTACTTTGCCTGCTAGATCTCAGTGCAGCTTTTGATACTGTTGACCATAATATTTTATTAGAGAGATTAGATCTTGCCTTAGTTAGTAAAGGTACTGCGCTGCTCTCTTCCACAGCCTGTCTTTTGTCCTGTCTCCCTCCCCTCCCCTCCAAACGGTCGCAGCAGATAGCTACCCCTCCCTGAGCCTGATTCTGCTGGAGGTTTCATCCTGTTAAAAGGGAGTTTTTCATTCCCACTGTCACCACGCACTTGCTCATAGGGGGTCATATGTAAGACAAGCATGTAGCCGATGTTGTTCCATTGAGCGCAAATTAAAAAAGGAGAGGACACTGAGAACCTAGCAGTCTCAAATATGACAGGATATAACTGTGGCACTGTATGAGGAAATCAGGAGTGGCAGAGAAGTATGTGAGGGTGGTGCAGGACAGCGAGACACTGGTGAGGTGTGCAGTAAGAGTGACAGATGGGTTCAAGGTGGGGATAGGATTACATTAAGGATTAGCTCTAAGCCCCTTCTTGTTTGCAATGAACAGGCTGAGAGATGAGGTCAGGCAGAAGTCTGAGTGGACATTGTGATCTGTAGTGAGAGCAGCAAGCAGTCTGAAGAGAGCCTGGAGAGGTGGAGGTATGCTCTGGAGAGAAGAGGAATGAAAGTCAGTAGAAGCAGGACAGAATGCATGCGTGCGAATGAGAGAGAGACAGGTGTAACACTGAAGCTGTAAGGAGGAGAGGTACTGAAGGTAGACCTGGAGTCAAGCATGCAAGAGAGGTGAAGAAGAGAGTGCAGGCAGGGTGGAATGAGTGGAGTATCGGGGTGATTTATGAAGGAAGGATAGCAGCAATCGTGAAAAGGAAAGGTTTACAAGATGTTTACAAGAGACCTGCTGTGATGTATGATTTGGAGACAAAAATACAGGCGGTAGAGCTGGAGGTGGCAGAGTTGAAGAGGCTCAGATTTTTATTGGGACTCACCAGAATGTAGACAAGGTTGAGATGGTTTGGCCATGTGCAAAGGAGGGATAATAGATATATTGGATAAAGGATGTTCAATGTGGAGCTGCCAGGCAGGACAGAAAAAAGGAAGACCGCATTCATGGATGCAGTAAAGGAGGACATGGAAAGGGTTGGTGTGACAGAAGAGGATGCTACGGATAGGGTGAGATGTGGTGATCCCTAAAGGAAGCAGCCAAAAGAAGAAGATTACAAAAAAGGTTGTTTGTTTTTTTTCAGTACTTGCTGTAAATAAAGCCGTAGCTACAGAGTGAGAATTGGGATTAAACAAACAGGCGCTCGTACGAAATGAAGGTTGTGTTGACATTATGAACGTGCCTGAATGTGAGTGAGCTGAGTTGAAAATCTAAGCTACACAGTTGGCCTGTGCATTTCTAATGATGCTGTTTGGCTGACACGGAGTGTTTCAAATGAAGATGCCCTGCAGCATGTCTTCAGATCTTCTTGCCCTGTTCTTGCTGCAGTGTGTCATCAGTCAAGCTTCAAATTGTGAATGCCTGACCTCGTTACATTTCTTGCACCTCCCATGTTATTGTAAGGTCAGGTCACGTCTGATGGGATTACATCCACCTCTTATGTAAGGCACACACAAGTCCAGACATGTACTTCTAAGCAGTTATTTCAGCCCATTGCAGGAATCTGCCTCCCTACTTCAGAACACAGTGTTCCCAGCTACTGATGCAGCATGTATGTGGAATGTCAGGCAACCACATAAACAAACTGCAGATCTGCACGTCTTCTCCCAGGAGTTATATGCGAGATAGTTATCGCTAAAAACAGGGCAGGATGTAGTCTGTAAGGCCTGTAAGAGTACATCCACCCAGCTGGGTCTCACAGCAAAATGTACGTCACAGAGCTGTTTGTGTACATGGGCAGCAGTTGTCATGGTTTTTTTTTTTGTTTGTTTTTTTGTGATGGAATGACTTTGAAACTGATGTAAGTATATTTAGTGCCTGCAGAACATATGTCGTCTAGACTCTTCAGTGGGGACACGTCACCCTTTTTCTACACCCAACCAAGTAGTTTTTAATTGCGTAGGCCCAACAAAGTCATGTGTAATTAAATCTTTTAAACGACAATAACATATTTTAGAATAATAATGTCGTAAAAGAAAATAAAAATTCAGTTTAAAAAAAATCTGTGACATGTAAAACATGAACTTGACTCACCGCCCTCTCAACACCCCCGACCTCCAAATGTGGACTTTTTCCATCCATTTAATGTTGAAAAGATACTTTGTGTGTGTGTGTGTGTGTGTGTGTGTGTGTATGGGGCACTAATCAATACATATGTAATATGTCAGATGAAAATTGAAAAAAGTGGAAAATTGAATTCATCTCTATCAAACAATGGGCTACTTTACGAACTGCCAAGTAACTGCATTGATTCCCTGACTTTTCCCTCGAGCGCCACTATGAGGTCCACACTCATGCAGAGGATGCATTGTACCTGTGATTAAGGCCAACTTTATACTATCGTAATATTAGCATCATGATTGTGAGATTGTTGCTTCTTCTTAACTCTACATATTCACAGTAGACCTGTTTAATTTTGTTTTGTTTACCTCATCTGCCTTTTTTTTTTTAATTTAATCATCCTTTAAATTGATGCCATTTTGTCACTTTGTCATTTATTTCTGTCTCAAAGTCCCGTCATCTTGTCAAGCACTTGTCAGCTGGTGTCATTGGGTTAATGTAAATGTCATCATACACAATGGAGCGCCATGAAGTTTTGTAATGCTATTCATTTAGATAACAAAGTAGGCCAATGCTGTTGTAAAAGGCTTATATACTCACATTCTGGTTCCACTGATGCAATACTCTTTTATACACAGCTTACAGTCTGAGATGTCTACTGTTAAAAATGCATGTAAACAGCACTTAAGGGTATGTCATGTCTGCAGGCTTTGTGATTGGTTGATGCAACAGGAGAGCGCTTTATTGTTTAAAAAAAAGGTTGTCTTTATTTCACAGAAATCCAGCAGAAATCCCTTCCATAATCCAGCAGACTCCCCAGAGACATCCAATAACTGTACTGGATAGGGGGGGATGGGGGGCATGCCGCCCACAGGCTTTTGGTTGCATTCAACCATTTAAGGCTGCAGAAAAAAAAAAAGCTTTTGGGTAACATTTCAGATTCTCAAATCATAGCTTAAGGATGTGGGGAGGGATTTAAAAGAGGTGAGCATTTTATAACAAGTGCACAACATGGCAGAACAACCTCATTTGCATTCGTATACACATCCACAAAAACAAAGAGCTGAAGAGTTTTGGTCCAGAATGAGAAATGCACCCACACATATAGAAATTAAAGGGACAATGTGCGACCCAAATGTTGAAACCCTTCTGATAAGAACCCGCTTCTCCTTCCAAAAGTATTTAACATTTTTCCTACTATTAATACAAACACTATTCAATCAAATATAGTGTAAGCAATTACATTTAAGTGTAACTTCTGCTATGTTGAAATATTGGATAAGTGCAAGAAAATGGATGGAAGGATGTTAATAATGAAAAGTGCAGCACTGGATGCAGGATAACAACACAATAATAATTTACTTATATAACACACAAAGTGCAAACGCCACAGCATTTCCATGTGAATTCATAGCTTATTCAGTCTTGGTTTAGCCAGTGTCTAAGAGCTTATTTTATTCTTTGTCCAAAGAAGACTGAGAAGTTTACTCAAAAACAGATATGACTGTCACACTCAATTGCTGCTTGAGTAGCTTCTGCCATCAAAAAACATGCTAGGTTGCACAAATTGGCCCAGGGCATTCTCATTAAGAGCTTAATGTACTGGTTTCAGGACTGTGAAGGCCACAGAACTGGAATTTTTCACATTTTTTTTTTAGCTGGAGACAGAAAACTGAGAAACGTAATTCAAAACAGAAGCAATTTAAAAAAAAACTAGCGGTAATTAAAGTGACCTTTTAATACATCAGTTGATTGACAGAATATAAAGCAAAAATAGAGAAAAATATATATAAAGTGCATGTTTGCTCTTAAAATTCTGACAGTTAATGGTTCAACAGATGTGCACGAGAAGCTGTCATATATTTTAAATGTCAAAGCTTCCATTATGTTAAGTAGATATGCACTATATTGCCAAAATACAGCGCACAATCACAGTGTTTAATGTGATAGCGATGGATGTAAGATGCAGAGGATGAGGGCAGAGTTTGTTGGGCTGATGAACTTTCTTCTTGGCAACGCTGTCATTGCAGTGGAAGGTCACCACATTGCATCCCAACACCTGCAAAAGACGGATAACAGAGATTATCACACCATTCCTCAACAAATGTCATTTTTAACGTGCTTTCACCCCAAATTTTTAAATCCTGCTGATACCACTGGGTTGTCAGGTGCCCATTGGCACCGCAGAGATATGCACAAAAGTGGTCTTTGGTGTTAGTGAGATATTGGACACAGAAAGAAAGCAGTCTCAAAACAGCTACAAAGTCCCTGATTGGAGGATGGACGAGTGGTGCTGGAGTAAAGCTTGTCTGCCAGAAGATCGCAGTTCCTGTCCCTTTAAGGAGCTTTGTAGTTTACATTTTGCTCTGTTTTAGATCCAATTCATTTGTTTTCACTTGCTTTTTTGCTTTCGTTTTCATTCCCTGGTCAGGTTTAGGAACCAAAATACTCCGATTTAGGAAAAGATTGTGGTTTGAGTTTAAGTATGATCCATGACAATATTAACCCTGCATGTTGAAAAGTTATGCTAACCCACTGTCACACCTGTGAGATACCAGCAGCTTTGACAGAATAGGAGCATTTGATGCCTTTGAAAGGAGCTGACTGTTTTGCTGGTGGGCAAATGCAAAATAAGTCTTTACTGTGTGTTATAATTTTATATTCTTGAAAAGCTGTTTTTGTAAGAAACCAGTCGTGCATTTGAGTCATAACTCCATGTCTTTGTAGTTTATTTTTGAAGAGTAAAAAGGAAAATGAGTCATCAACCCTGAAACCAGATTGATAAGATGTTAAACGTGTTTCTTTTTAAAATACTGGAGTCTATTTGGTGCAGCCGTGCCAATCAGTTATCAAGCTGTGCAGGCCTGTAAACATCCGGGTACGAGGCATCAACATCTACTGTGAACACTGCCTAGCATAGAAATGCACTTGTGTTTTATCAGCTTCTCTGTGTGGCATGGGTGTGCTGCAAACTCATGACTGTGAATCAACACTCCATTGAAGGTTTAATCTCTACTTGTCTTTACAGCCAAATTATGCTTGGTGTGGTCATGTTTGAAATTATCTTCCAGTCATTGGACTGTGTTATGTGTGCAGCCGTATGGTAAATATTGATCCAAACAATATGCTTAATAAAACTGAAGGACGAGGAATCAAGTCATGCATAAACCAATGTTGCCTTTCTAAAAAACTAGATTGGACATTTCCAAGCACAAATGCACATACATGATTTTTGTCCAATCAATACAAGATAACAGACTTAGACAGGTGGCACTGTTTGTATATATCTGCAGTCTTGCAAGAGTTTTCACTGCCCAGTAATACAGCAGCACACAGAAAAGTAGCTTAAGAGGCAGAAACCGTAAGTTTCCGCATCTAAAGTTAGTAACCTTTCTTTATTAAAAAAATTGAAAAGCATGTACAGTGGCTGCATGACTTTGCACGGTGCATCGTATTTTTATTTCCCTGATCTTTGTCATTAAAAAGAAATCATCCCATCAAGTGTCACTGCGTTACGGCACAAAACAAAGTGTGAGTTTTTGGGTCATGGCCAACGCAAGTCAATCAGTCAATGATCAATACGGGCTTCATATGACATGGGCGTCAGCAGGCAGAAGTAAACATGGGTCAGCACTGCTATGTCAACATGCATGAGGCAAGGGTGACTGGCAATGTACAAGGGGTCACGTGAAATATACAAATATAACACCTTCAAATGATTTTAGAGCTTTAAAGCACTGCAGCATGCTCTAACATGCCTTTTTTTATTTTAAAGTTTAGCATGTCAGAAGGGTTGGGAGTGTTGGTTTAAATCAGCTGTCATTAAATTTGATAAAAATATTCTTGGAGAACCAGTGACCGTGAAGTTCACATTTATTGCTTTGAGTAAAATTAATCAACAGCCATGGGACAGATTGCCATTTACTTTGGCTCATATTCATAACACTCTCAGACCGAAGTGTAATAAATTTGATGCTCCCATATAGCGCCATCATCAATATAAAATTTCAACACTCCATCCATGCATCCATCCATTATCGAGGGCCAGTCGCGGGGGCAGCAGCCTAAGAAACCCAGACCTCCCTCTTTTCAGCCACCTTCTCCAGCTTATCCGGGGGAACACCGAGGTGTTCCCAGACCAGCTGAGCAATATAATCTCTATCCTCATTCTGCACAGGGGTCTCCTCCCTGTAGGACAGGGAGCCTCAAATCCAGGCCTCGAGGTCTGTGTCCTGCAGGTTTCAGATGTGTC
>JAVDPK010002452.1:49349-64955 GCA_034780415.1 Cichlasoma orientale
GGGTGTTGATTCATTTAAACTAACATATTCATCCTGCTGTAACCAGGTTTCTGTAAGGCACAATAAATCAATATGTTAGTAAATGATTAATAATTGATCAACAGGGACTTGGAAGCGAGAGACCTAATGTTTAATAATTCACATTTAACTGTTTAACTCTTTGGTGCAGTTAAGGGTGCTATATTATTTTTTGTTTTTTGCTGTTTATTTCCCTTTCTAAACTTAGTGCTTTTTGTGCCTCATCCTAACCAAACATACATTATCTATGCTGTAATAAGCTTCTGTTGGTCATATTCCAGGGTGCAGTTTTCAAGCTTGTAGGTCATGTCAGTTTAGACATTTAGACATGACAAAGCTGCCCTTCTTCTCATGAAATAGGCACATTTCACAAATGTATGCCGGTTCATTTAAGCCAGCTCAGCTCATTGTTGAAAGAGGCAAATACAGAACTGCAAACAACAGCTTCTGCACAAACACTATGATCAGATGACATACAGTATAGCCCATGGCAAACATATACCTACTATCACCTGACAGTTCAGTGCTTTCTTCATTACTCTATACCGGGTACACAATGAAATCAGTCATGCACAGGTCAGGTCTGGAAGTGTTTTTTTAAAAACACACAAAGCTTGGGTCTTACCCTGAGATGAGATATATAGAGATATGTGTACTATGGCTACACTAAAGTCCACTCCAAAGTCTGCACTGACTTTGTGCTAACCTGGTAAATATAATCAGCTCTTTCTTATTCAGAGTGCAGACTTTCACTGCAGTCTCAAGGTGTGCTTGTGTTCTTCAGACAGGTAACTCACGAACCACCATCGTTTTCCAGTAAAGAAAATATTTACAATTAATTTTCAAGATTGGGTGTTGACCAAAAAAAAAAAGGATATATTTCTGGAAAGTATATAATAAAGTAAACACTAACCTTTAGCAGCAAGTCAGTAATCTTAATTAAGATCTATTGTTCCATTGTTATTGGTTTACATTTGCTTAGTATCATGATCACACTACCCACACAGTAATTTCCGTCTGATCCTACGCTCAGCCTGACTCTCGGATTTATGGCTTGATAAGTTTCCGCTTCATTTAGCAAAACATTCTTACGAGAGATTTAAGCCGACGCTTAAAGTAATATTTTAAATTTACTTGCACCAGAATCCAATTTATGTGTTTAGCTTGTTGCAAAAATGAGAACATTTATTTACTGTAAAATAAGTGGAATTCTGGTTACCCAGTCTTACTAGCACAAAAATGTTGAAGCTGAATGTATTCATCTGTACAATTCACAGCACTGCCCCCTCCCCTCCCCAAGAATGCAGAAACTAACAGCATAAAGAATCATCAGCGCTTTCTATTCAGTTAAAGTGCCCCACAATCAAACAATAAAAACACTAAAGCATCTATTAAGATATGTTAGTCATCCAGTGTTTACACGATCCAATAAAACAGCAAAATATTCTCCTGCTCCGTCAAGATCATTAGATTTCCATTTTTTGATAAAAACATTTAGAGTTAAAAATAATACTGGCATTGCTTAACATATCTGTGTATATTGTTCCTTCTCTTGACAAAAAAAAAGCAATAAAAAGACTAAAGCTAGCAATGTGTTAGGCTCGCATAATGCCCATTTATAAATGGCGTTTCTAAATGTATGGTTTCAATAAAATAAATAAAAGGCTTTGAAATGTTTCTTAAAAAGATCTGAATCATTGTTTTTACCAAATGTATCATCACTATATTCTTGTTACTCGAGCAGAGGCTACTGATAAGTCATTCTCAGGGAGCTCCAAAACTGGTACAAGCTACACACTGATGCCTGACACTTGTCACTGTGTGGCGAGCGTGGCACGCGGCAAATTAAAGTTGAGCTGGCCTCAGCTTTTTTCTCCAGCACTTCAATGACGCAGTAAAGCATCAACCCTATGTTCGCACACACAAAAAGCGTGAGTCGGCAACAATGTAGCTGCCCACACTCTGCCTTTATATGCAACAGCAGTTTAGGGTTAGCCTAAACCAGCGCTGTATTGAGTCTTTCTAAAGTTGCAATTCACGACCGCCAACAGTAATGAACTGGATGGACTCAGAACTGCTCAGTCTGCTGCTGACGTATGTAAACTATAGCTCCACAAGTTCACAGGCAAACAAGACCACGGGTGATGTCAACAAACCCTTCAACAAAGACTTAGCAACAGTGTAGCCACACTTGACTTAGCTGTCAAACTGGAGTAAAGAATAGATTTGTTGGGGATTATCTTCAGCTGTGGATTAATGCACATTTTATTAGCGACTGAGTCAAAATAAACTACAAGTGTTTGCCACATGTCACCTATCATAACAGTGTGGCTTTCTGATGAGTTTAAACTTTTTAACACCCATGAAAATTAATCACAAAGAATAAGATAAATATATATTATATATATTAGGCTATTGTAGGTTATTTGTTCCTCTTATGGATATGGTAATAATTGGAAAAAATATCCCCAGCTCGATTCTGATTAGAAGGACCTTCAAACAGACTTTGCTGTTTACGAACACGTCTGATCTTCTGCTAAATCTCTTTTCTGGTTTGAACTTTGATTGAATTCTTCTATAGAAGGATTTGATAGTAAAACACTGGATTAAGGCACTGGTGGAACTCACAAAAAAACACAAATATTTATAATTTTTAAATCCATTTGATAAGCATTCGTAGCAGAATTTAAGTGGATTATCTTTTCAAATGATGTTTTCCATAACACAATGAGCAACCTTTTCTTTTTCTCTCAGAAATGACAGCCTACCAACACAGGGATCAACACTGTACCCAAACAGCTCTTTTTCTGGTAATGTGAAGGCGACAGGCTGGAGCTGGCAGACCTCCCTTTTTGTCTTTGATTATCAGCTGAGCTTCTATTTTGTCTGTGCGGTAATCCCTCATATCATCATGTATGGGGGAGGATAAAAGACTTTAGCCCTGACCCAAATTCACAGAAAGACTTTGAGACAAAACAATGGCACAGCCTATAGCAAAAGCCCCTAATTATCGTTTTTGTAGGTGTGTAGGTATTTTCTGTGGCGCGGGGAACCACGCGCTGAAAACAATAATTTAATTCTCTTCGTAAAACATTTATCAGTGCTTGGACTTCACCTAACAATCTGACACTTCATTTTTATTGTTTTGAGATTGCGGTTCTTCAGGGAGTTTTTACAGCCAAGTAAAAAAATGAAAGTAAGTAAGAAATATACTCTCAAATGGCAGGACAAAATCTTGGCAGGAAAGTTAGAGTAGTTCTTTAACTACTCTTCTACTATGCTACTTACCTGCCATTTTGTCCCTGAAGTGCATGGCTATCAATTGTTTAAACAAATCTTTTGAAATTGAAATATTCTGAACCACAATGCTATTCAGGTGGTTCATTGTTGACTGCAGCTCAGCTGGATGGGTAAGGTTCATTTTAAAAGTATAGAAGGTGTCTGTCTCCTGAACCCAAACTGGGAGCTGGTTCCACAACAGAAGCATGTAGCTGAAGGCTCTGCCTCCCATTCTACTTTTGTGAACACAAGTAAGCCTGCAGTCTGAAAACGAAGTGCCCTATTGGGATAATAAGATACTATGAGGTCTCGGTACCGACTCAGTGTACCGGACAACCACTTGCTAATGCTAATGCTAATGGCCGCGGTGCTAGTTGACTGTTGTGATATCAATCTGTTCTCGGGAGCTAACTGCTGAAATTCTCAGCCCAGCTGAGCCTCGGCAAGGCACAGCGCCAGGTGATCAACCGCCGGCTAGAACCCTGAACTGGGAAAATAAAAAATTAAAAAAAAAACTCCACTGGAGAAATACATCTCTATTACGTGCATCTTATCTTTGCTTGAGACTAGTCACTCAAGGCAAGCTGGTATTATCATAACACACCCTAACCACCAAATGATCTTAGTTGTTAAGTCTAAAAGGACAGGTTAGATAATGGTTAATATAATAATCAGTTAAAAAAAAAATGTGTGGAATCACTTACGATTACTATACTAGTAGACATACTGTATGTCTAATGTTGCAAAGCAAAGACAAAGCATAACATGCAAAAGGCTATATGATACTCTACCAGCACAGACCTCAACCTCTGTCCATGGGTCAGGTGAAATGCAAATGTTATTGTCAGGTTAGATGGTTAGAAGGGACTGCATTGAATTCATTCCAGCTGCACAATATAATGAGAAGAACGGCATTAAAACAATGCAGATGAAGGCAAGTACATTAAAACAAGTGAAACTAAGTCAGCTTTTCCAATCATGGGTTAAATCAAACAGAACAAACCAAAAGGTGTGAGCACGCCCAAAATAAGTTTCATTTTCCATGTTTACCATCTCTAATGCAGAGTATTGGACAACATCTACATTTTTTCCTAGGAGAGGTCACACAGCAGGCGTTAGAAATAGGTGATACCTATTGAAGAGTCTCTCCAAATCTTGTGATTGTGATTATGATATGTGATTATGTCAGGTTAAAAAAACTAAACAAATTGAGTAATTTTTTTAACATTGTTAATAGTACTTAAATGAAAAGAAAGAAAATGTAAAAGCAGGTGAACAAACATATTAAAGATCATACGTTAATAAGGGTTTATAAATGAAAAATTAAACATGACCAATAACACATGTTGTTGTAATTCCTGCGTAGACAGCTTTGTGTGGATATTTTATTAGGCCTTGTTGGGTTTTCTGATAGTCCGGTTTTATTTTAGATTTTTTTTTTCTTCCATATATTCATTTCAGGGTCGCAGTTGGGCTGGCGCATACCATAGCTGCCATTGGGCAAAAGGCATGGTACACCCTGGACAGGTTGCCAGCCTGTTGCAGGGCTAGCACAGAAAGACAACCACTCACACACACATTCAGTTTTGAATTACCAATTAACCTAATGTGCATGGAGGAAACCAAAGTACCCGGAAGGAACGTGCATTTAAACTTCATACAGAAAAGCCCCAGCCAGCTAACAGATTTGAACCCAGGACTCAGAACCCAGAACCTTTTTACTGGGAGGTGGCAATGCTAACCCCCACACACCACCACACTTAAAAGCCAAATAGATGACAAAAAAATGCATATATTTACTTTTTTATTAAAAAATAAATTTAAAAAAATTCACTAGTTGGGTATACCCACTGGTGTAAATGCTAGACAGCCACAGTTGTTAGTCATTTGATCCTATTGAGAGAGAATAAAACCTAAAACTAACCAGGGTGAGAAATAGCTTCCATATTTAGCCTCCTGAGACCTGAGCTCCTGTTTGCGATGCATTTTTAATTTCTCCTAGATATTTGTGATTAGATGGGCCTGATATGCATATAAACTAAGCTTCCTCTTTGAACAGGAAGTTGTATTTTGTTACATGGTTGTTACATACTTTTGTGAAAAAAAAAAGTCCTCTGATGTGGACAATGGGATTATTTGGAGCATAACCCAGCAAAGTCAACACAGCTTAACAAAATCTGAACCAGTACTGAGCAGAATGCAGTATAAGGTGCAGCACAGCCAAAATGTAATGTCCCCATATGTGGTCGCAGGGTCTCAGGAGGTTAAAATTACAAAGTAAACTGTATGAATATGGTAAATGTTACACAGTAATCCACCATGAAGCTTACATGCAGCTTTTTTTTGCCCAAGCCCTCTGCCCAGACTGCCCTGTTGTGCCATATGACTGGGACAACTGAATGAATGATGCCTTAGTGTGGCTTAGCGCATGACATTAATAAAGTATGACTCATCATGTTTGTCTCCCCTCCAGCAGTAATATTTGCTAGTCCAACTAAAACTCTGTGGGTTTGCTTGGGTTGTAAGTTTTGATCTCAGACACTGGAGAAGCACAGGAGTGATTCATTCCCAAAGGGTCTCCATTGCACCTTTTTGCTGACTAAGTGCTGATCACAGCCTCAGATGAGAGAAGAAAAGGGGATGTAAAATTATCCTGCTGATGACAAAAACATGGGTTTCAACACACTCATTCTTTCAGCAAGAAAAATCATGGAAAAATCATGCGATGCAGGGATGCATGATCCAATGTGGCGAAATGGTAAGTCATATGAATTCTGCTCATAAACATAACTATCAACAGATGACTATTAACAGCACACAGCCCCCCCCCCCCTAAAAACAAAAGACAAAATAACCTCCATTCAACTGGGATCAATGGCCTTTGAGACTGAACTCCACAGGTTTGCTGTGTGGAATGTTAAAGACTGCAGATGTCTATAAACAACCACAGGCAAACATGTGGTTTCCCAACAAAAGGTGAGAGTAGGGGGGCAACAAGCTGTAACCGACACTGACCCTTTGACCTCCACCCACCTGATGATTTAACCAGATATAACAACATCACACCTTGGAGCATTCAGGTTAAACAAGCCCAGGCCTGTCACAGTTTGACCCCAAAATACCAGAAGTCAACGGAAAGAGACGCATTGCAGCCAAGTCACGATGCTTCTGAAAAACAGAATGCAGAGCAAAAGCCATTTCTGTCACAGGTCATAAGAGTTTAGTGGCTTAGAAAGAAACCAATTACGTCATTCTCAGAGCTTTGTCACCCCCGCTGACTGTTCCCTATCAACTGTATCTTCAACACAAACATGGAAAACACCGTAAAGCTTAAATTAAAAACACTAAACCACATCTAAAACTAGATTTTAAAACTTTTTTGTAATCTTTATAGGTGAGGGCACTTCACCAGGTTGCATTGTGAAGTCTGTACTTAGAGTCTTTAGCTTCATTATTTCCTGCACTGGCCAAATTCTTACAATCACTCTGCTGTTTATTCAGACTTATTTAAGTTGTGCTTTCAGTTTTATTCAGATTTTGAACTTGAATATTTTTGAATGAATGTACAGCTGCAAATGGTTGCACAGTAGTGGTTCTCTGGCAGAAATTTGATTGTAATAATATAGATCATTGCATTCCCTTACCACGACAGGATTCCCAACCAGACAATATCAGACACTTCTAGTTGAATGGCTATGCTGCGTTCACGTAGTACACATTTCTAAATAAAGTAGTGTTTAGTTACATTACCATAAAGAGAAACAACATCATCATTCCAGCATTTTACTAGTTGTGTTGACATCAGGTCATTGGACAGAGGGTAGTGGGGGGGGGGGCAATCAGTAGGGACAGAATTGAAAAATTTGCCCTTAAGGGGCACCAACAGGTTAATCCAACTACTTCCACTATTAAGTTCTCTCTATAATGTCACATTTATTACAGAAATCCAATGGTAGCCTAGTTCTCAACTGCATAGTTGCACACTGGGTTGCCAAACTACATCACAAACACACTTAAACTGCTCACTCTTTTTAGGCACATTTGCACATGAAGAACACTAACTGGAGACACATTCTGCCTGCTTTTATGCAGCTCAAATAGTTATTTTCTGCTGCCCTTGTGCTCATTTAAGTCCATGCAAAGTAAATTCAGAGTCGAGTTTTTGGAATATAACAAGCATGAGGCCAAACAGAAACAAGGAATGAAGAAACACACTCCCATGTAAAGGCTTGATAAACAGTTGAGTGACAAGTACACACACACACTGCGGAGGCTTGGTATTTATTCTTAGACTAAACGTTCTGCTATTTCCTTCCCCTTGGTAACAAGATGGGAATTGTGCTGGGAACATCCCACCCCTTCCAGACAGAATGTGACTCTTGTTACCAAACTGTTCTTTTCTCTGAATAAAACAAAACATTGCAAGCCTCCAGTGACTTCATACATGGTCAATAGAGAACACCATGTGCTGAGAAAAAGCTTAGAACTAGAATAGTTTCTCCTTAAGCAAAGAAATAACATGTTGCTGCTGTCTCACATCAGGCAATGGTTAGCAATTATAAATATGTTTTTTATGCATTTAGCCTTAAAGATGCAACATCTGTTCTATCGGGAAACAGAACTGTCTTCTGGCAGAAGGAGAAAGAATAAAGGCTGCAGAGGTTAAAACTGTGCCAGAAACCTTTTCACTCTTCTTAAAAGACAAAACAAACCCAGAGGAAGCAAACTCAGCATGAGCCCATAAAGTAAATTAGAGTTTCAACGCTGTTTCCAAAAAAGTTGTAAATAAATACAGAATGCAATGATTTCATTTAAATGATAAATGAAAACACTTCAGATACTGACACTAAGAAGTATTATTTGAAAGTCTATGCTAGTTTTGAATTTGTCCCCAGCAAAAAGTTGGGTCAGGTGGCAACAAAAGCCACCTAATACCAAAAGCCAAATATGTTCTGGAAATGCAAACAACTAATCAGCTTAATTAGCAATAGGGCAGTAACATGATTGGGTATTAGAAACAACACTACAAAGATCAGTTTTTCAAAGTCAAAGATAGGTAGCACTTCACCAATGTAAATTTACAAAGAATTATAATAATCACCCTAATATTGCTAATTTTAACAATAATAATAATAATAATAATAATAATATACAATACTGTGCAAAAGTCTTGATCCACCACCTTCCAAGGAGTCAGACTTTCTTGTAATTTTTTAAAGCGGTCTTGAGCAATTGTTCTCCAGGCTCTGAAGCTGTTTCAAAGTTTTTCTGTGGACAGGGATGAACCAATGCAGTGTCTACACAGAACAGGAAATTTAGCAAAGAACCAATTTTACATTGTACTTTTAGGTATTTTTTTACTGGCAGCCTGTTGCAAAAGCAGTATCTGAAAGTCAAGTCCTTAAGAAATAGGAAAAGAATACAGCAAAGACTTGACACAGAACCTGAGAGATAGATCTGACCCTTCAGATGATCGATTTATTGCTTTGCTGAAGTCTCATCAGAAGTGGTCTCAGTGGAAAGGTGGCTGTCAAGAAGCCATTCTTATGAAGGCAAACAGGGCGAAAAGACTGAAGTACGCTAAATTACACAAGAACTGGACTGGGAAAAAAATCAGTGGCAACAGGTCTTATGGTGTGATGAACTCAAATTTGACATTTTGGTTCAAATCGTCATCAGTATGCACAAAGGAGGTCAGAAGAGAGGTACAACAGTGAGTGTCTACAGCCATCTGCAAAACATGGCGGAGCCCATCATCATCATATGGGGCTGCATTTCAGCCAGTGGTGTTGGGGACCTTGTCAAAATTGATGAAATTAAGAATACAGAAAAGTACTGTCCTGACTGAAAGTACTGATTTTGATCCATCATGCAATACCATTTGGAAAGCATCTAATTGGCAATGATCCCAAACTGCCAGTGCAGTAAAAACATACTTGTATAGAAAGACACAATGGAACACTAGCAGTCATGGATTGGCCTCCCCACAGTCCAGACCTCAACATTACTGAAGCAGTGTGGGGTCATCTTGAGAGAATGGAACAAAGGCAGCAAACATCCAAAGAAGAGCATTGGAACATCCTTCAAGAAGCCTGGAGAACTATTCCTGAAGACTACTTAAAGAAATTAGATTAGATTAAGAGAATTCAAGCTATGCTGAAGATAGAAGATGGTCATACCAAATATTGACTTTCAAGGCGGTTAGAGTTGTACAACCTCTGTTTTTGCCTTATATACTGTATTTCCATGTATGCTTGCACATTTCAAACAAATGACTGCACCCACTTTCCATTTAACTTTCAAAATATAAATAAATGAAAGATGACTCAAGTCTTTTGCACAGTACTGTAGAAATTATTCAAAATGATTAAGCAATGTCTGGTTCCAGTTTTTCCACTGTAACGATCGTGGACATTTTTCACAATGTTGTGGTGTTTATGGATCAAATTAAACCAATAAATACGTCATTAGTTGCAGCCTTTTACTTGAAACTGTGGAAGCTAGGCCTTACAATATAACTACCATAAATAAAACAACTACTCTGTAAAGGAGTAGGGAGCATTTGTTGCTAGGGAGTATCTTGAATCCTAAACTTGTTTGGCTACTCAATTTAAAAACAAATGACTTATTTTCCTGTAATTTGCATATTTTTGTTTACTGGATAGTGGTAAAATGTATTTATAACATCACAAACCATATGCCCATATCATGATTACAGAGAAGCCAAGTGGGGAACCAAAACTCATGCTAAAGTAATGTAGTCTGCCAAAGAATATAAAATGTATTCATTTCAAGTAATGCAATCACTAAGAGTAACCAGAAGCAGACATTTTAAAAGGAAGTTGTTTTTTTGTTTTTTTTTTTAAAAAACAAACAAAACATAATTTAAACACAGATGTCAAAATAAAAGCTATTCTGACATTAGGAACTGCAGACTGCAGTAAAAACTGATAGAGCCCAGCCTGCACGTCACAACTGCCAACATGGATAAGTCCATAAATACTGCACTATGGTCATCAGTCAAGTCAAAGAATAAAGTTTCAGGAGGTGGGATGACTCCACTTTGAAAGGAACGTGACACGTCACACAGCGGATTCAATTTGATCTGAGATAAGTATCACCTCACCGAGAAGAGATTGTTCAAAAGTTCATGCTGAGCCACTGATGAATGTGAGCCACAGAACGTCTGGCCTGCAATTATTTTGAAAACGTCTATTTAAAGGCTTTTTTCCCCCCCTTATCTGTATTCTACAATGGTCAACATTGTCCAAGAACAGTGAGCTCACAAAAGCTTTGGAAATGCAGGGAGCAAGGCACGCATTTGTACGAACAATGCTCACCACAGAGCACACAAGACAAGCCGGGAAAAAAATATAATTTGACACAGCAGGTATACGGTATATATATATATATATATATATATATATAAACTGAAACTTACATTCTCAGTTGCAATGCAGACAATCTTTTTAATATACAAGCAATCAGGTTTCATATTTTCATGGTATGTTTTGAGTTCAGTGAGCATATGGATCACATTTGGCCTCTTAATGTGCCATCAGTCTAATTTATCTGTTTAAATGCTGCTTTGTTGTTGTTTAAGTCATTCGAGGACCAGGTGCGACCTGCTTTCTTTGCGTCTGAATGTAAATGTAAACAGGAGAGTGTTGACACTCTTTTATAAGTAACCATACATGAATGGAAGGCCTGTGTGTGATTCAAAATAGAAGTTATAACAAGGATGGATTTGTAGCTAGTTTTGTAGCTAGAATGTGCATGCATATCTCTGCTTTTTGCATAAATGGTAATGGCATTCAACAGGCGTTTTTCTTCTGGGCAAACCAGTTTAGAATTGCAGATTCCAAAGAAGTGTGGGGAGCTGGTGGTAGCAGAGATAAAGGCTGTGCCTGGGCCTCAGCCACCAAAAATAAAAAGTGAAAGCTACCTAAGAGTTGTAGAAGCACCACAGCAATAGCTACTGAACACCCAACTTGGAGATGATATAGCACTAAACACAGGGCACCAACATTATTATTTGCATCAGTGTCTTGAGACATATTTAGACTTATTTTGCGCAAAGGCACTTCTGCCAATAAAGGAGAGGCTTTAGAAAGATACTTTGCACAATTATATAAACATGTTCTCTTCGAGTAGAGCACAGACTTATACAAAAGTTGAATTAAAGTCTCCTTTCAAACCTCAAAGTAAACAGTCCAAATCTCTAATTCTATGCCACTGAAGCAGCTCTATAAACTTTTGTGATGTTTGCACTCTCTCTTTTTGGCTAGTAAGACATGCAAGCACATAACTTTTTAATCTAACAAATTCTGCTTCCCTTTTACGCAGTGTTAATGCAATCTTCAAAACCAGGGCCTATCTTTGTATCTCAGGATCAGAGTTTCTGAGAATTCGACAGGGTGAAGCTGTGTTAAAGATTAACTTCTGTCAGCTGACTTCTCAGAAACTTTGCCATTTTTAAACGGGGGCGGGCTGTTGCTATGAGGAAGTGAAGCAACTTAATAACCAATACTGTCTGAAAGCCAGTTCCTCAGCTCATGTTACAACACTGCAACTGAAATGGGCTGTACTTTTGAAACCAAAACTGTTTTGTGGAGTTTACTTTTGAATATCTCAGATGGGAGTTGGCTTTATTGTTAAGGCAGTCTAACACCTAATAGCCTGCAGACTGAAACCACTAGTTTTCATGTCAAAGGGGTGGGAAAAAAATGAATAACTAATATCCAAACGTTTGTAGTTTGAGTAAAGACTGATTAGGCCTGAAAATTGTTATTTCTCTTAGATAGGCAGTTTCTGGGATGTGCTCTATAATGGCTGCAGTGTGCATGCAGACAAAAGGTTTCTAAACCACTCCTCTAACCATCCCATGTTAGGAATGTAGTACTATTACATTCAAGCACAACTAAACGTTTGAAAGGAGTTAAAAAAAACAAAACAAAAAACCACAATAATGCACTGTAATGCTTTCACAGAATTCATCTGCAACTGACCACTTATCCCAATGTAGAAACCACAATGAGTTTGAAATTCAGAGCAACAGCCATTTCTGCAGCGGTTTCATTTTCAGTTCAATATACAATATTTAACCCGTTAACAAAAAAATGTTTTAATTTCATCTGGAAATTGGTGGCATTTTAAAATTTCTCTGCCAAAATGTAGTTATTTGCTACCCTCATGTTTTTGTACTTTTCATATTGAATTATCTCAAATATGAAAACCACTTCATACATTTGGAACACAGCTTTACTCCTTAAAAAAAAAAAAGAAGCAAAAATTAAAGTAGATAAACACCCTCTCTCTCTCACACACACACAAAGTATTGTTCTAACCTGGTTACCAGTCTCAAGGTTGTTCAAAGTCTGTTTTCTGCATGCACAATCCATATGGGGATTGTGCAAACTGTTGTATGAAATTGCCTCAGCCTTAATTCCCCATTGTCTACCAGTCTGTTCTTCAGAGTTAACTACAGGGGTAACCTGGGTGGTGGCTAACATCATTAGCTGCAGGAAAAGACTAGGAGAGGTCTGCTGTGGCTCATCACCATGGTGAGACTCTACTCCATTTCTTCCCGAGACCTCAGTGAGTGTTGTTTGTTCTGTAACCCAAGACAACAGGAGGATCTGAACAAACAGGGCTGAAGCCACACATCATTACCAAGGACCCCCCTGCTTGAGACTTGATTCCATTTCACAGATTAATGATACAAGCAAAAAGACAGCAGAACACAGTAGAAGTCAAGTGTACTTTAGAAACCTTCTTGACAACAAACATATTAAAGATGTGGTTAAATTGGAAGAAACTATCAAAGCATGAAAAATATACCCAATTAAATACATCAAATTCGATAAAGTCATAAGTTTCTAGGTAGCTACAACACAGGAAGTAGACAGTGTTATGTAATTTCAGGATGTTATGAACTCCTTTACCCTAGTTTCACAAACTACTTGTTGAATTCAGTTGTGCACCAGCTCTTTGCAGATAACATGCTACAGATGCGCCTAGCAGAAGTGCGGAAGCAGCTGAGCATTGTGTGCGACGAAGGTGTTGCTGCAGTCTCAAATTTCTAGGAAATGGCAGCCATTGCTCTGCATTTGGGTTGTGGTGTGATTGTATACCAAAGGCTAACAAATATGGAGATATTAAACCTTAATGCACATGTTTAAATAAGCAAATAAGTGTAGACACAAGTTTTCTGCTTTTGCAAATTTCCCTTTAAAGGATAGCCCGTCAAAAAGGCCAAACTGTTTTTTATTCTAACAGTTGTTTTTTTTTAAGCTTACATCTGGATCTGCTATTATTCATAGCCTGTTGTGGGTCAAGAGACATTTTATTGTGAGCAACTGTCCCCAGCTTCTAGTCCTTGTTCATTTTGTCCACTCAAAATTTCCAGGATCCTGAACAATCAAAGGTCCAGCCTGCTGTTGGGATCATCACTTAGTCCAGATCCAACATTTTCAGAACCAGGAAGTACGTCCACACTCATGCAATCAGTGGAAAATTGCAATCATTCAGCTTTCCTTTCCTGTATCATTCTCACAAACCACTGTCACCAAAGCATCACAATACAAAACTAAGTATACAAGAGTGGAAAAGACTAATAAAAACAAAAAGATAAGTTTTTTCAGTTTAATACAAGATTTACAACATTTACAGTTAAAAAAATAGTAAATCTGTAAATTAAATAATATATATTACAGACTATCATCCGATGAATGCAGTCCCCAAATGAAGTTGGAAAAAAAGTGTCCAAAGAAGATTGGAGTGTCCAACTATTTCACCTGATCAACAGAGCAAGTGTGGCCCCAATACCAGCAAATCCAGCAAAGGCCATGAGTGTGTTCCTCACTGTTGACTCGGGGTCTGCTACACGAAAAAACTCCACAAATCCACCCTGGAAACAAAGAATAAAGATGTGAAGGTCAGGCAGAGGCATGGAAAATGTTCACTGAACACAAAGTGCTTTGAAGGACAAGAAGGGAAGTTATGCAACCAGGAACTTTTTTTGCAAAAAAAAATTGCCATTCAAATGAGTCATTACTCACCCATGCATTGTTTTTAACCAGCCAGTCTCGCTGGTTTTTCACCAAGTATGTGGAAATCTCCTGGCTCACCAGCTCCACACAGTTGTCCCTGCCATTTTCCTTCATGTGCTGACACACCACTGCCCCAAAGGCCATGAGACTGGCAATACGACCCCAGTTGGTGGTATTGTCTGCAAACAGGCTCTTAGCTACATCACTCACAACTGTCATATCCTCCCCTCTTTCGGATAGTGACAATTTGTTGATCATTCCTATAAACATAAAAAAAAAATGCTAGTTCAGAAACCTAAATCACTGCCATTCAAATAATTACTTTGAAACTGAGTGAGACAGAAAAATCAATTCAAAAGCAGCCTGTGAGTGAAGCAGACAAACGCTGTGAGCAGTCTTTGTGTAACATCCGCACAAACTGGTTTCAACTTACCGTTGTATGCGTATCTGTGCTTTTCTAACACGTCCGCCACCACTCTTCTCATTGTTTTTAGTGCTTTGTCTTCTTTCCATCGTGGTTGGGAAAGTCCAGTAAAGTCTCTGAAGAAACTAGTTACGAGGGTTTTCGTTTGCTTCTCCAGCGTCTCGTCGGATTCACTATCCGAATGAAACTCCGGGGTGCTCGGCAAAGAACCGTCTTCCACGTCGTCCTCGATAGTTTTTGCTGTGTATCCGTTTGTTGAGGACACCCCCAAGTTGTTCGGCCGTTTTGGAGTACCATTGGAGACCACAATCTCTTTGTTATAGTCTTTAGATGAACCTGTGGCATTCTGAAAAGCAGAATTTCCCGATCCGTAGTGCATTGGTCCGTCCACGACTCCATTTTGAGGAAGAATATAGCTCAGCCCCAGGAGATGATTACAAGGGGTCCTTTTCGACATCGTACCCGGAATCATTTTGACTGCTTTAAACTAACACCAATTTGTTAACGCGAAAAACTATTTCGAGAAACTCGGCGTTAGCCTATATTAGACAAAAAGCTGGCTTCTTGCCTAATACCCTGCGTTGTTCATCTTCTCTGCAGCGGAAGCAAGGATCGAGCTGGAGAGGCGTGCTCCAATTTTATACGGAGACTGAAATGACGTTCCGGAAGTACGTGTAGCCATAGATCACAGCTACATAGATACCGCATTGATCGCTGCCTACGTATGCCTACGTCACCGCCATATTGGAGGGGGCAAGAGCGGCCACCATAACATGAGAGAGATGCTGCACTCTGAGTTTTTCGAACCAATTTACGGTCAAAACGGGATCACAT
>JAVDPK010002452.1:65055-110304 GCA_034780415.1 Cichlasoma orientale
CAGTTTCCCAGTGTATATTAGTGCATATTTGAATGTGTGAATGAACGCATTAAGTTAAATAACTTTGTAGAAAGGCGAAGTTCAGTCCATTCACTTGTATTAGTTCACAGCGCAGCTTTGCCTCCTCCAATATAGCGGACACACAGTTACGTCGCATCAGCGGGCCGAACCAGTCAACGAGGTATCTATGTATATATATCTATGCGTGTATCATTCACACCACACTACTAAGATATAGAAACCAGATATAGAATTGTTTAGTTACTGGGTTAAATTATGTTTTATATAAAAACAAGAGAAAAAATAGGAAGTCATAGTTATTAAAAAAGAAAAAATAATTAGGCGAGCAAAGACCCCAGAATTATCTATGAATTGTTGTTGTTTTTTTTTAATGGCATCAAAAATTAAGGTATGAAGTTATAATTGGCATCGTCATAAAGACTCCCAAAATGAATCACAATACCAACCTTAACTACAATACCACTGATAATACTCAGAGGTTAAAATTACAACAGTGTTGTTAAAGCTGCATTAACACCTGACAGAACATTTGAAAGGAATTTCCTTTTAACCATTAATTTGGTAAATATTTTTCCCAAAATAAAGGTAAATATATTCAAAGTACAGTTGTTTTTAACAAATGTCATGAGATAAAATATACTTTATTTATCCTAGATTGGGGAAAATATAAATAATAATAATAATAATAATAATAATAATAATGCAAAGTAAAATATTTTAAACTCAAAGCAAAACTTTACTTAAAATAACTTACTAAAAGTATTTAAAAAATGACATAATAAAAAAAATAACATGACAAAGTTAGACTAGGGTTAAAATAAAATGTTAAAATGAGAGTACATTAGATTATCTCCTGGACAGATGTGTTGAACTGCAGAGATATTCACTGAGGTATGAAATAGCATCATTACAGTCCTTCGATCTCACTCCAACATTAATCTCACACAATAACAGAAGAAAATAAATCATATTAAAACTCAAGACTCCATAACATTCATTTACCACCACCGTGTAAGCACACACATTTGTATGCCTCTTTAAGTTTAAGAAGAGCTTTTGTGTTCCCCATAACAAACTATGAGATTATTATTAGCGGTTCACATCAAGTAAGATTCTTTTATATTGAAAATTCCTAGAATCTTCCATGCTGATTGTCTGTGTCTCACACCTAAATGATAATGCTTCCCCCTAGTGGAAGATGCAAGGCTGTACATCCCTCGTCTGTATGAGTGTGTGCTTTTTGTTTTAATCCAGAACATTCTGGATTTTAGACTTCTTCTGATGTCCACGTAAGAAATCTCTGGATGTAGTCACCAATAAATGCATCTGTTCAACATGTAACAAGGAGAAATAGCCAAACTCATCGAAAAACAACAAGAAAGTCTTATTAATGTAAAAGTTTATTTCAAATACTGACAAAAATCCTCTCACCTACTTCCACACAACTGAAACATTCGAAGTACCCTTGTACTTTCTGAAGTCTTAAAATCACTCCCGTATTCTCCTGTCATCCTGTTTATCATGTAAACCCTTAATTTTTTTTTTTTTTTGTGGAAGCAAGGGTGCATCTGATTTCCCTGCAGTTATCTTGGGCCAGGATGAAATATACTAATTATTCATTAAGAGAATACAAGAAAAGAAAAATATTACTTGCAAAACAAGAAAACAGATAAGATAAAAGCAGCACAAGAGTACTTCAGAGCACACAGCCTGTTAATTTCTTTATACATTCTGGCACATATTTATCATAGCTGAACAAGAGACACCCTGTGTACTGGGTTTGAAACATATCCTGCCATTTCCTCTTGCTGTACTGCTTGGTGCAAAGCCAAACATTAAGTAGCATTCAAGAACCTCTCTTTACTGTTGTTTCATAGCATATTTGCCCTTTTTAAAAAAAAAAAAAAAAAAAAATTAAGCCAGCCTTACTCCTTGAAGCAGAAACATGTAGGCTTTTTAAACACAATAGTCTGTTCTTAGCAGTATCAAGTGACAAAGCAGATCAGAATTTTAGGATCTGGCTAGACCACATGATCCAAACCAACAATGCACTTACATATACTTTACTTTTTTTTGTGTGTGTGTTTTTTTTTAATTTGCACTTAAGTTGAAGTTTAACATAGTTAACATGTAACCAGACTTTGCCACGGGAGCTTTAGAACTCTGAAAGTGAGATGCTTAAGAAGAGTCAGACTGGCATAATCAAGAAGACAGGTGTTCTTTACAGGGTATGCTCTCTTACGATTTGTCATTGACTGAATCAGCAGCATTTACACATATTTCCATTTGATACAGATTCACATAGCCTCTGCGATATGATAAGATACAGCAGAAGTAGTGTTAAACAGAAAGGAGAGAGGAACCATTGAATCAGAAATCGCTTGGGCTATGAAAGAGTGAAAAGCAGGTGGGAAACAACAAAAATAATTTCCTGTTTAAGTCTATTTACAATAGCTGGAACGGAGAAAAGCAGTGCATTCATACACCACCACAGCAAGCACATATGCACGGGTCAGTCCTCTTTCACCCACTGCAACTTTGACACATTTTAAAGTCTCATTGAAAAATATGTGAGGTTGAGAACATAATGGTGCATGCACCCTGTTACCTAGCCTACGTGGTGGAGTGTGCGTTTGTGAAGGTTCCCTGAAGCAGTAATTTACACTGATTCTCAGTGAGTGACGGCATCCAGTTCAGATTCTTGAATGTGTGAAGGGTGCACATTCAAAGTCCAAAGATTTAGTGATCACTCCATTGACCTGTTTTAGAGGTTGAATCACGAGAACAGGTGGGATTACCCCCTCACCATGTTTTATGAAATCTCTCTCTGCCTTGCCAAGTGTTGGTGCTCCTGGATATATGCAGTGTCCCACTTTAAACCTGCGATGATCATTTTTGGAGCTGCATTTATCAGGTTGCCTAATGTTTACCCTATGACACCCCTGAGATCAAACATCCACATGAATAGTGAGTTTGCAAAGAAACTTCTACAAGGTGCTGGTAGTAAAGTAGGTCTATAGTCCAGCTGAGATTTTAGTGAAGTAGTTGAATTCTTTTACTAAGTTTAGTGTTTCATAATGTCAGCTGTTAAGGGAACCATGATGACATACTGTTTATTCTTAAGTGTTAAAACATCCTCCTACACGAAATTAAACATCACTGGTCAGTCTTTAAGTACTATGAGAAAATTTACTTTACTTATGGCCTTGAAGGACAACTATTTCTGCAATGTCTCTGGGTACGTTTGTCATCTCAGTGAGACTTTTGCGTTTTTTTGCAGATACAAAAACCTTTACAAGTGCATCAGTGTGTTAAAGATAGCCGGGACGTTATGTGGATGGTAACATCACTCCTTACATCTTTAGCCAGATCAGTGTAAGCTCAAAGCTCCCTCATCACACTTCAATGTAAGCAGGATGATTAGATAGCAACAGTCACATTGAAAAGACAAGTGTGTCCACAGCCTCTGGGCTTGCAATGTGGAATTTGGCTCTGTTGTTAAAGCAAAGAATATCCAAGCCAGAAATCCTAGGATGTAATCCCAACTGAGTTGATATAGCACTACCATTTCTCTCGGGCATGCTAGCTGGTTCTGTTCTTAAAGCGCTAAGCTTATCACGAGTTACGTGCTTGTTTGAGTATTATTTACAGAAGCATATACTCTATGCAGGGTGCTTCCAAACCCCCACCCCCCCCAAACAGATCTTTTAGGCTCATAGTTAACACATATCTTGATGCAACTCAACACCAACCAAACAAAGGCTGAGCTCATAGGCTGGCAGGGTTCCCAGCCTTTAAAAATAATACCAGGATATACTCAGCTGGCTCCCACCCTGGGCAGCAAACAGGAGTGTGTGTACATGGATTGTCAGAACAGCAAAAAGCAAAGCAAGTAAGGAAGTGTGACTGTGGACATTTCAGGGCTTCAGGTGTTTGTTGTGATCACTTACTAAGCAGCTGCTCCACTCCTACTACAAAAGCATGTTAAATTTCTTTTTTGTTACATATTACAAACATGCAGCCTTTTTTAAAAGAGAGAGAACAGGAGCAAAGGGGTAGGAAATAAAAGCAACAGAAGCACAGAAACAGGGAAAAAAGTGTTTCAAATCCCTGCCTGGATGAGTTGCAGCAGTTATCCTCAGGTTATATTTGACAAAGTGACCATAGGGGTGAGATGCAAGGAACCTTCCATTCATTTCCCAATAGGGTGTTGGTGAATGCCAAGTATCCCTTAAGGTGCCCCTCACAGATTTGGTAAGCAAGCAGTTATTCACATATATCTTCAAACCCCTCCTGTTGAAGCTAGCCACTAGCATAGAAAGGGAACATGAAGATCAAAGAACACCCTGTGATCATGGTTCCTAACTCCCTTACACACATTATTTTGGTGTCATTCAGGATGCAAAAAAGAAAAAAAAAAATACTATACAGAATACAAAGTGCATTAACTCATCCCATCCAACCCCTGCCCGATAACACACACACACCTACTGTAATGCATCTTGGAACACTGAAAACCAAGATATAAGGGAGGCGGTAGCGCAGAGTGCACAGAGGGGGCAGAGCTGTGCGTGGTGGGAAGACAGAGAAGGCTGCAAACTTGTGGGCCGCCTAAACCTCCATCCCTCCCATCCCGCCCCACCCACATACAAGCAAATGGAGTTTCAACTTATACAACTCTGCCCGATATGTTAAAGCCAGTGGTGCCTGGGGATGTAAAAGGAAGAGAGGGAAGGGGATGGACATACTGGGGATACAGGTAAGGTGGAGGAGGGACGTTTGCTGGGAATCCCAGGGAGGGGAGGGTGCTTCTTGGATGATGAAGGCTAGCCAGCTAGCTTGCTGGTCACCAAGGAGGACTTCCTCTGGGGTAGATCTTGTGGCGTGGGGATGTGGTCACCAGTTACCAGGTTCTTGTCAGGTCCTGCCACAGGAAGCTGCTTGTTCTTCATCTTGGCCTTGGCCATGTTGTAGTCACCCGAATCAAAGTACTTTTGCTGTGTGAGGAGAGACAAAGAGGTGCTCCAAGCTTTAGAGACATGCTTAATATTGAAAACAATACTTACATGTGAATTCATACACTGGAAGAGTTATTGCTGATTGCAGTGGTGCCAAAGAGAACCTTCCAAATACTATTCCAGTGTAAGAGATGGAGAAAAAATCCATAATAATCTTTAGCAGTCTGAGTTAAGCCATCACATTTTTGGTGCTGAGCACCACAATTATACCCATAAATCTGAACAACTTTCAAAGCAGATAGTGTGTGCGCGTGTGCCTCAAAATTTGCAGCAATGCTAACTGAATTTAGCTTCCTGATGTGCAGTACACAAGGCTTCTTCCTCCTTCCAAATTGCCACAAATGAAATGAGGATACAGTTAACACACAAAACATAGATGCAAAAATTCGTTGGATTTCCTTCTATAATCGCCTTATTATAAATGTAACCATCAGTATAACAGCTAAAGAGAACTAGAACCTTGTACACTGACACACCAGCACAACTGACAAATATGTTGACAGTGCTCATGAATCAGAGAACGTACCACAAGGGTAATGTTATTCTCTTCAATCAAATCATATGCTTATGTTTCAACGTTAAAGTATTTGAAGTATGACGTTACCTACCTCCTCAGCCTTTGATAGTGTTCATTATCTTATAATAAAGCACTTTTACTTCTGACTGCCTTGGGTACTCCTACCCAGTGATTTCCCATGTTTCCCAGAATGACTTTCAACAACCTCTAGAGGTGGAAGTTCTCTGTAGCATATACAGCATGTGTAGGTGGAGAGAGCAACAGATTTTCAAGTCAAGGGAAAGTGAGAGGGGAGAGAAATTTCCCTCCTGGTGCTCTGCTCTGCAGTTCAAAATACAAATGAAAGTTATTCTCTCAAGCAAGCTGTATTTCACAGGCTACCAACACAGCAGCTTTGTCTTCTAGTCTACTGAGGATGGAGAAATTCTTTTTTTTCTCTGCTTCAATGGATCTACCCATGTAACAGTGATTAATCAACAACTAAAGGGTAGTTCTAGGTAGTACCTTTAGTTTTAAAGGAGAGCATAACCTTTATCAGTTAAATTTTGTATATATTTATTACAAATTACAGATATGTTCACTGTAGCTCCTTTCGACTGTTAAGCGTTCAGTAATAGGAATATCAGTTTGTCCATATGCCACCTATGCTTTCACAAGTTTATGTAGGAGTGCAGGTGTTTCTTGACTTTGACTATGAAGTCAAATTGGTGACCAGCTTTCAATAAGGCACAATCCTGTTTCTCCACTGCTACTGCTGCTGTCTCTGATAACATCATAGACAAACATCATCACAGTAACTCACCCCTTTCTGTAGTCTCTTCATCAGGAAGTCTGACCCACCAGGCCTCTGGCCCAGACCAGGATACTTGGCCTTTAGCTTGGCCTCCTCTGCCTTAACTGGGTTTGCATTCTTCTCTTGAGAGTCCTGTGAAAACCAAAACAAAGAAAAGGTTTTACCCTACTGTTTTGCAGAAAAACAGGGATCCTTTAAAATGTCAGTGGATGCAGCTTTGGGAAAGTTCAGTCACAACCGGAACAGCTGGTTACATGACAGGCACTCATTTCTGGCCACTCTGCAATTCTAAAACTTTTCCATTTCCAACAGGATACCGCGTTTCATGCAGCAAAGTGTACTGTGGAGCACAGGACCACTTCACTAAAAACACCAAACTAAAACTACTTCTGTTAAGTGGATTCAAAACCATGACCATGACAAGTGGAAACTTGATATACTTCATGATACAATGAGTCACAGCATGAGCCTCTCATAACACCATAACGCCTGACAGGAAACTTGGTACAAACAGAGACCTCAAAAAAGAACCTTGGATGATTTTAGAAGCTTATGATGGAAACTACCAATCAAAGCTCAGTTGGGAAGTCATGTTAATAAAGACCTTGGGACAAGAACACTGTTTACGCATATATTAGAACTAAAACTAGAAACTGAAGAATAATTTCTGACCCTCCCAAGTCTGAACAAGCTCCTTTAGCAAATCTGCTTATGTTAAATTATTACTATAAAACTAAGAAATCTGCAGCAGAGTCCATTACACACAACTGAATTCTGCAACTTTCCATTATTAAACAAGCCAAGGAATCAATGCTATTAATGCTATTGTTAAATCCCACTATGATCATATGATTATCCGGCTTTCTGGAAATGGGAACTATTATGTTACACAGTCATGATTTTTTTTTTTTTTGTTTTTAATAATGAAAATATGAAAATTGGGGTCAAGAAACTATAACGTGACCTTATGTTTAGAACCTAAGGTGGGCATTTTTTTTAAACAATGAAAGGGTTTGGCTGTTGCCTCTGACGAATACTAGTAAAACTAGTCAGACACTGCCAGTCAAGTACCTGACAGGTAGATACCGAGGCCACTAATTTGGGGCACCACCCTGTGCACATAGCAGGAGTCAAGCGTTTGACTCCATGTTAAATCTATTTCAGGAAACAGACTAGTGCAAGACTATGGCCGACAAACTCCAAAGGGCATTTAGACAGTCCTTGCACACACACCTGAAGTGAGCAGCACAGCGTAGACCTACTTCCACTATGCAGACAAGATAGGGCACTCAGCCTATAAAGCTTGTTGGGGCAGGGATAAAATGTGACCCAGGACACAGAAGCCGATGAACAGATTCCCTTAGGAGGAGGGGGTGTGTGTGTTGCACAGAGTGTGCTGATTCACTTGGGTCCATGAAGAGAAATTTATGAGCTACTATATTTGGTTTCAATGCAGAGAAACTGCAGAATCCAAAAACGCAATCTTTGTGTGCACACTGGAACTGATGTATGACTGTAAAAATTCTGCTTCGGAAGAACTGTACCTTCTTGTTCACTTAAGGCGAGAGAAAGGGTTAAGACCCCCTTGTTCAAAATACTGGAAAAGCTTAAATGCACAGAGTGTGTCACCATATGAAGAAAAATATTTGACAAAATATTAAAACGCTTTGCATTAACTTAATTCTCGCAAATTTTAAGTAACCATAATTTGTGATTTGAACTGATTTATAACTATGTCAACAGTCATAAAGCAATGCATGTCACAACACTGCAAACAACTTCTATTTGCTGCAACTTTTTATGACTAGGGGGACATGAGAATACAAGTAGACTGCATGGTTATGCATAGAAATCAACAGGCTTGTCATTATAAATCAATTTCAAACTCCTACCACCCACCTTGCAAAAGTTGGCCAACATTTAAAATTTCCAGATGTTGTTCTATTTCTTGTATTTAGATGTGTGAATTATAACAACAAAGTTGATAGTTCTTGCTATTGTTTCTAGAATACTTGCAAGCAGAAAACTACACTTTACATTTTAGCCTTTGGGTTTTACAGTTTAACGTTTGGCTCTTGCAAAGATAATAGATACTGACATTAACATTATCATCCACTAATCTTGTTGTTTCTACTTCACTGCTGGTACAGTGTAAACAAACCTAACGAGTGCCAACACCAATCTAACATATACTGACACAGGTAAACGTTCGATCCAAATGACAGATTGCATCACTGCTGTGCTTATAGCATAGTATGGAAATGCGGAAACACTGGTGGTCTTGCATTGAATGTGATCAGTCAGGAATCCAGAACCTACTATCCATTCAGGACAGTTTTCTATTAGAATTTTGCGCAGTTATCTTTACTTTCTCAGTATGCACTGAATGAAATAACCCAGTCATGCCTTTATCTGGAGTTTGCAGGCCACACGTTTCGTGTGTAAACCCCCCCACCCCCCCGGGTACAGACCAATGAGGCCTGAGCTGCTGTGGACTCGCCAGCCAATGACACCAAGCAAGGGACAAAACAAAGTGACACAGAGGCAAGGTGCTTCGTGTGGTACGGCAGCTACAACCAAACCGCTACCATAATACCGAGCAGCTCGTATGAGCTGTACGCGTCTTCCAGGTCTCCTCCCGTGCCTTGGTGCAGCGCTGAGGTTACTGCAAACACTTATGCTAACTGGTGCTAGCCGCTACTTAGCTAGCATGCTCAGTGGTTAGCTAACAACATCAAGATAGCAGAAACCCACCTGTTTTTCGTCCTCGTAGTCCACCTGAGTGTCCGAGTCCAGGTTTTCTGACGACATTTTGTGTGTGTGGAGGACAAGCAGGTGTCCCGTCGGTTGCCGGACTAACTCAAAGAGATGATTATTCAAGGTACCGTTTTGTGTACCTGTACTGAATCTAATCCTGCTTTTCTGAACACGACTGCGCTCCAACAAAAATGGCGTAACGACATATGACATCACCATTGGGGCCGGTGTCTTACTTGCAACTAACAAATACAGTAACCAATAGAAGACGAGCAATGGCCCACCCGGAGCCAATAGGATTACGCTAAATGTGTCGCCCGCTGTGATTGACAACCGGTTGGCGAATAAAATTACAAAATGAAGACGGGGGCGATGCGGGGGCCGCACTGCATCAATACAGACCACCCGAACAAAACAAAACATATATTTTAGATGAAACGTGTTCTTTACACTTTGTATCACATCTGAGAACAAACATAGAAAATCTAGTTTAATAATAGCTGTCTTTCTTTTTTTCTTTTTTTTTTCTTTTAGCTCCCTGCGCTGTGATTGGCTCCCTGCTGGTGAACCTGTTGCTGAGCAGAAACTTTGATTTGATGTGATTTGAGCGGGATCTTCTATTTTAGCTAACACAGCAAAAGGTTATCGTTTATTTCCTATTCTATAAAACGACTGTACTGTATTGTTTTGGTAAAAAAAAAACAAGTGTTATTGTTCCCAATAACAGATCATAATCTATAGGATAAAGTTTGATGCAGGTCAATCACAGTGTGCTAGATACAATTTTGGTACAGTGCAACATTAGTTAGAAACTAGAAGGTTGGCTAGCTAGCTGTAATTTACAGTACTGTTTGCCGAGTAGACTCCTGTCTGTTCTCAGATTTTATGTCTCTGCTTTGCAGCTTTTTATTTTGTTCTCGTTTTACAGTTTTACACCAAAGGCATGGCGTGCGCACAGCAAGTGGGAGCATCACAGGTAAAATGTATTACTTGAATAACTCCTTATTTTCTCGTTTTGTTATGCTGCAAACACTAAGCTGCTTAGCTAGCAGGCAAATACAAACTTATACAGTTTTGTACAAAATAGCGTTATACTATGCACACTTCTGTCAATATACAACAGCAGATTTGGAATCAGTAGTTATTGTATTATTACATTGCGATATTTTTATTTTATGTGACCTTTTGACATGGGAATACAGTATATATATAAGGCAAAAACAGAGCTTGTGCCGTTACAACCAGCTTGAAAGTCAGTATTTGGTATGAACACCTTTATTCTTCAAGACAGCCTGAACTATCCTAGGCAAGCTTTCTCATAATTTCTTTAAGCAGGTTTCTGGAATAGTTCTGGTATCTTTAAGTAGACACTCACTGTTGTACCTCTATCCTACATATTGATCATTATTTGAACCAACATTTTTTTAATTTGGATTCATCACTCCATAAGACCTGTTGCCACTAATTTTCAGCCCACTTCTTGTGTCAGACTTTTCTCACTCTTTCTTTTCTTTAAGAATGGCTTCTTGATAGGCACAGCCATTTCTGATAAGTCTTCAGTGAACTGTAGATGGAGTGCTTCAAGGGCCAGATGCATCTCTCAGGTCCTCTGTCAGGTCTTTGCTAGATTTATTTTCTTAATATTCTATTGCCTTTTTTTATTGTCAAATGATTCATAGGTCAGTGCTAAGTGGCTATATTGCCTTTCAAGTTTGAATTGTACAAACATTGTTTTTGCCTTATATACTGTATTTTCATGTATGTTTGCGTGTTTCAATAAATTGCTGCACGAGGTGGCTCAGGACTTTTGTACTGTACTACAGTATCTCGCACCCACCATAGAAATTTTGACCGTCCACCAAAGCAAAATGACCAGTACTGTGATTTTGTGAAGACATGTTTTTTTGTAAGTGGGGTGTAATCTGCTCAAGAGTAAAGTACATTTTTCTTATGATGTGGCCAAAAATGAAAGGAAAATGTTTACGTTTCTGTTAAGTAAGGTAGCACAAACAAGTGCCTTAACTATATGCAGACCAGTCATACTTATGTATGTACTTTGAGCTGGGCAAAACAACCTGACTTAAGCACATAATCATTATATTTTATATTCATCACATACAGTTGAGTCACCTGCTTTGCGATAAAATAGTGTTTGTCAGGCATGTTACATGAGTAATAATTTTAAGTTGCATCTTAAGTGAAATAACATCAAAGCCTTTTTTTTCCAAAATACCAAGACTTATAAAGACTTACACAAAAAAAATTATGTAAAGTGACACAGTATATTGAAGTCTATAAAGATTAGAAACATTCTGCTTGTATATGTATTAAATAAGGTGCTGTAGCCACTTAAATGCAGCCGTTGGATGTCTAGATTTCTAATAATTGTGTTAACTGTCACAACTAAGCAGTGCTGAGTCTGATTAATTCGTTTCACTCATACAGGCCACTCAGCTGTCTCCTAATCAGATTGTCTCGGAGCAGCAGTCATTGGTTGTTATAAAGAAGCTTCTGGCCATTGCAGTGTCTGGCATCACATACCTCAGGGGTATTTTCCCAGGGAAAGCCTATGGGACCAAATATGTGGAAGGTTAGATTACATATGAAACTAATTGCATGCACATCCCATTAGCTTTCAAATTCACTTTACCAGTGAATTTGAAAGCTTTAACAGTTCCAAAGAAGATTCTTACCTCATATTTTTTCCTCATAGATCAGCAAGTGATGATCCTTAGAGAGGAGCCCAGCTGTCCTGGTGTCACTCAGATTCTTCAGTGGTAAATTACAGCAACTTGACATTTGCTAGCCAGAGCTTTTCAACAGGGTCACTAAAGCCAACTAGAGACCATCTTGTGATGGAATTACATCAGCTCCTCCATTCTGATGCAACTGTTTTGATTTTGTTTTGAAATACTATTGCTTTGATAAAAATCTGTTCACCAGGACTATAGTTTACCATGATTAGACAAAGAGACCCACAAGATACAAAGAAGACCATCACATCTTTTGTGGGTGGATTGAACTAGATTGAGCTTGGTGATGTTTGTACAATATTGATCTTTGTCGGCATTAAGAAGATATTTACACACACTGAACAAATATGATCACATCAGTGCTCTATACAAAAATGATTCATAACACAGCTCTTAAAATCATGGAAAGTGAAACGAGAAGTATATGGTAGTGTTACATTGAGCGGTGGCTGGCTGTAAATGAGGGATAGGTTGAGGAGATTTTGAATTTTTTTAATGAAATCAAGAACTCTGATGTCGTTCCTCAAAGAGTTCTTGGTTCCTCGTCCTTTGCTTGTGTCATTCTTTTGTGTTTTAAAGTTACATGCACATAACAAGCCAGAGCACTTGGCTTTGCATGCGTTGATGATTTAGTGCTTACCAATTTAGTGCACTGTAATCATTTTAGTGGGAACATGTTGGCATACATGTGCTGTTGGCTAATTGTTTTTCCATTCCTCCAGGATTCAGGGGTGCTTTGATGCCATCCAGAAGAAATATGTAAGTCACATCTGACATTTCCATCAGTCAAAATATTTGTAATGTACACCTAGTTGAGTTGTTATGAATCAGGCAATATTAATTAAAATGTTTTTGTTAATTTGTTTTTTATCGTTTCACCTTATACAATCAAAATATTGTTGTTTTTTTCCTCCACCAGCTTCGGGCAGTCATTATGTCTGTGAGTATTTTACTAATATTTACCTTTGACTGTGTGTTCTTGAATAATGATTCATTGTATTAAAAAACAAGTTAGGAAAAGTGGAAGTGGCAAACACAAGAGCAAGTAAATGTCTGAAGAACTGTAACGCTCCCTCAGAGTTTAAGCCGGTGTGTTGGAGAATTTGGTCTTAAATTCTTCATGTCACTAACTTTTATCTATTTGGCCCTATTTTATAGATTTTTACTGACCCAGAGAACCCACAGGTAAATATTGGGTTGCCTTTTTGCAATATTTGATGTTTAACAAATATATTGTACATGCTGCATAGTTACTACATCATCTGGCATGTCATCCTTTTTCAGAAAGTGACTGAGATTTACCAGTTTAAGGTCCAATACTCTGCAGAAGGGGCACAAATGGATTTTGAAAGGTGGGCTGTGTTTATGCTTAGAAGTTACACTCGCATATGAGAAGGTAACTTGAATTTTGTTTTGATTGTTATTAAATCAGTCCTTTAAATTTATCTCTGTTTCTTCGGTTCACAATTTACTTGAAAGTTGAAGAAAGGAAGTGACAGAAGCTGACGTATATATGAATGAAACTTAAACTTTAGGTGCTATATTTTTAGTGCATTATGACAACAAATCAAAGACTTGAAAGAGTAATTATATTTGAATCAACACTAGGCTACAACTGAATTAAGAGGTGGCGTGCTAAACATCTCTGCCATAAAATGTGACTTCAGAGTGACTGGCTTACCTCAGACCACCCCAAGAACCTTAATGTATTTTAGCAGTCAATGTAATGGTTGCTTGGCAAAGCCACTGAAAAAGCAGGTGCGTTTAAGCTCATTTCTTGTCTTGCTTGCTTTTCTTGATCAGCAGCAACAACATCAAAGTCTCATCAATGTCATGTGGAAACACCAGGAAAGCCAGCATCCTGCTGGTGAGGAAGCTCTACACTCTGATGCACAACCTGGGCCCTCTGCCAGACAAAGTCTACCTCAACATGAAGCTGACTTACTACGATGATGGTAACGCTCACATTAAATTTATCATTTCTGGAGTGCAGCATTAATTATACAGAGCCCACATTTTTAAGGCTTTGAACATTTTTATTATACCAATCACCATAAAGACTTTTTAAACCCAGTGTTTTAAGCAGCGCTGCTTGATGTCTCATACATGTCCCAGCTTTGATCTTTTTTGGCAATTATCCAACAATGGCATTGTTCTTTTATGGTTTTTCAAAAGTAGACAAGAAGTCTAGCGTCTAGGTGTATATGATTTATACACAGGAAAAACAGCAGACGGTGCCCAGATGAATATTTCCATATTAGCCACTGTTCATTAACCTTTCTGTAGACTCACCAGTCACTTTGTTAGGTACACCTGTTCAATTGCTTGTTAATCCAAGTATCTAATGTCAGTGACATGGCAGCAACTCAGTGCATTTAGGCATAAAGAAATGGTCAGGATGACCTGCTGAAGTTCAAAACACGTAGGCAGGCAACAGAAACTCAAATAATCACTTGTTAAAACCAAAGTATGCAGAAAAGCATCTCTGAATGCACTACATGTCTAACCTTGAAGCAAAGGGCTTACAGCAGAAGAATAGAATAGAATAGAATAGAATAGAAAGCTTTTATTGTCATCAAACACGGAGTATGATGAAAGTGTAAAAGCTGCCACAGTTCAGTTCCTTTCCTTATAAAACTTAAACAAAAAAAAAGAAAGAAATATATTGTAAAACCAGTATGTATATGTATATCAAAGAACACAAGGAGTTACAGGGGAATAAATAAATGTAACAAATATACAAAATATACCAGATATTGCACAAATGCCACTTATTGCATAGAGAAGAGTTATGATATGCTGAACGTACTAATATAGCACAGGTATAATCAGGTAGTCAGAAGACCACAACAGGTCCCATTCCTGTCAGCTAAGGACAGGAACAGGAAACTGAAGCTAGAGTTCTCACGGGGGGGTCACCAAAATTGGTGAGTAGTAGATTGGAAAAATGTTGCCTGGTCTGATGAGTCTCAATTTCCACTGCAACATTTGAATTGTGGGGTCAGAATTGGGGGTAAACAGCATGAAAGCACCCTCGCAGATCTGTGGCAACTGCTTGATGCTATCATATCAATATGGACCATAGACTTCTAGGGGTGTTTCCAGCACCTTGTTAAATATTTACTACAGAGAATTGAGGCAGTTTTGAAGGCAAAAGAGGGTTCAAACTGGTACCTAAAAAAGTGATAGCTGAATGTATTTTTTATATTTGTCGGGCTGTCTTTGTGATTTTGATCTAAAAATTGTTTTTTGCTATTTTTAGTTTTTCTGCTTCGGTTCAGAGTTTTAAAATTGTGACAATTCAAAAACAAGGTGCTATATTATTAATGTCTGGTTATTTATATTTGGAACATGGCATTTTCTTTGGCTTCTTCATGGAGTAATATTAAAGTTGTCAATTCAACATCAGAAGGCCAACATGCCTCTGTCTTGTTCAGTATTTATGCTTGCTTCTCTATTTTCTAGTTACTCCTCAGAACTACCAGCCACCCGGCTTTAAGGAGGCTGACGGCAACACTATGGAGTTTGAGCAGGAGCCTGTCAGACTGACCTTTGGGGAGGTGGTCAGCCCCTACCACACTTTAAAGATCAACATGGCCACAGAGAGACACAGGCTAGAGCAGGTCAATTAAAGGAAGCATAAGATAGAGAGATAGAAAGGGATAATTCTCATTAAAGCACATATAAAGACTTTTGTGTTCATTTGTCATAAAGTTTTTGCTGTTTGAAATCTGCAGCATTTTTTCATAAGCATTTCTGAGAGCTCATTGCGGGCACACGGTTTAATGTTTGCAGGTGGAGGAGAGCGCTCAAGTGAAGGAGAAGTGGATCTTGAAGATGGAGGAAGAGGATGTCATCACCCAGGTCAGTGGACAAATACCTCAGATGTGTGGGGTTTTTTTTAAACTCATGAGCCATTCATAGTTTATTTTATATTGCACGTTTTCATTTTAGACAAAATAATCATTACAGTGGTTTAAAAAAACATCAATAAATAAGTTTTAGTTTCATCTCCCTGGTAAATCAATGTATTATATAACTCATTGTAATTTTTATATCAGAGTTTTCATTTTATTAACATTTATAAACATTTTATTTTAGAGTAATGATTGTAACTGAGATCACTGTACAATGCACTAAATAGCTCCACTATCAACACGCGAATTTGGAAGTACTAAATGATGCAAAGACAAGTGAGTCCGTGTCTGATATCAGCAGCATTTTGTCAGTGTGTTGACATTTTCCAGTCATGATGTTTAGATAAGCTGTTGTGACCCTATAGAGAGAAGTCCCCAAAGATGTGAAGGAGCCTCAAAATGAGAACAGAGATCTGGATGCCACCGGTAAAAATGCTTAAACATATCACTGCTACTATCTGTCACATTGGTAACAGAATCTTAAATTTCCTGTTAAACTTACAGATAATTATTATTTTAAGACTCTAGATAATATATCATCATATTTATTCAAGCTGAACTAAATGAAAATCTTGTGGTGTGTGTGTGTGTTTAATGAATTCAAGAGATCCCGCTGATTTGTGATGAGGAGATCAAGACTGGTGAGGAGGTCACAGAGGTATGTGTGACTACACTGACGATGCTCAACACATTGTGAGCAGATGATGTATAAAACTTTAAAGCTGTAGTAGGCGAGGCAGATTTGGTGCATCAAAATGCACCGAATCTGTCACATATGACTGTAACTTGATGCATTGCTGTTTCCTGGCATTTTGTGTTGATGACTCAAAAAATAATATCAAATGCAAATAAGAACTAGACAGGCACTCAGTGGAGCGCATACCTCGCTCACCCAGTGGTGTCATACGCCATCATAAATTACTAGATCACAAAGACTACAAATTAATTTTATTGGCTTTTAAAAACTGTAAAATATTATTTTATATTTTTATTATTCATTTATTTTTTAATTGAACAGATAATGGCTTATATAGTCTGGATATATTTTATTCAGTTTATGCATCCTAATAGCATTCTGTAAAAAAAAAAACTAAATGGAAAAAAAGAAAAACAAACAAATGTGTGTGATTTTTGTGTAGGGTTTGTAGTTCACTTTGTATTATTGTGAGTATTTTAATTTAAAATAAAAAAAGACAATAAATTATCAACAGTAATTATTTATATGTAAGTACCAAAATTCATCTCCATAGATAAAAAAATTAAATAAAAAATCAATGAGATATGAATTTAAAAATTTTGCCAGTGACAAGATAGGGAATTTTTTTCATTTATTTTTTGAAGATTTTTGATAACCTTGATCTTTGGCATTTGACCTTGAAAATGAAATCATAATGTGGGGCCCCTAAGGAATATTTCCACTGAGTTTCATAAAGTTTGGTTCAAATCCTCATAAGGTTAGATGCAAATATGTGAATATTGTCCCTATCTCTCAATGGTAAAAAATCCTTTTAAAAATTCCTGGATCCAGTCGCATCCCGGATCATCACCAAAATGTAATCAATTGTTTCTTGTACCACCCCAACACCTCCAGAAATTTTAATGTAAATCCATTCATAATTTTTTGAGTAATCCTGCTAATGGACAAACAGACAGGCAAACGCTACCAAAAACAGAACATTTCCACCTGTCAGTGGGCAAGGTAAAAAGCAGGAATGAGAGACTGATTGCTCTTTTAAGAAGTTAAAGGATCTATGAAACTTTGCATTTTGGTCTCAGAATTTATAGCATTTTCAGTTTCAGCTCCATCTGTTGGAGCTGAAAAAAAACCCTTTAACTTTAATCCACGGAGTTTAGGAAAAGTATTTCCATAACTATTTAGGAATTAAAGTCATTTTATACATAGTCTCTGATTTTCAGAACTTGTATCTGTTCACTGAAACTCTTGATAAGAGGTCCAAAGAGATGTCGATGCAAGCTAAGGAGACCATCATTAGAGTGAAAAAGCAAATGGAACAGTTAATGCAATACTTTTGTTAAACCCTTGAATGAAAACTGAGTGTCTACACTTTAGTCACATTTTGATTGTTTGATATAGTGATGTACAGAAGCAACACTACAAAAAAAAAACGAAACCCAAAACCCCCAAACTTTGTCATTTAGGCCTCTAACTGTATATCCCAAGGCTGTAAATGATAATACAAAAAAGTTAAGGACCTCTAATGTGCTCGAACACTAAGCGTACTTAATGATTGCTGGCGTCACGGGCCATCTCTCCCCTGTCAGATGGACTCTCTGGTGAGAAGGGCCTCTGATGTGAAGGTGGGCAGAAAAAGGACCAGGAGTGGACAGATCATCAGGTCGACTACGGTCAGTCTACCACTTTAAACTCAATAGATACAAGTTCTTACCTCAATCTTTTACAGCTTGACAACTCAGCCCCCTTCACACTAAAACACTGTAACTGTGTACAGCTTTTTTTTTTTTTTTTTTACCTATAAAGCCTTCCAGAGTTTGAAATCTTTTTTAACACAGGAAGATTTGTTGCGTTTTTTTAGGCAATAATTATATTATTGTATAAACCTAATGTCTTAATCACGCAGGTTTTCCTTCATAAATATGTCCCCAGTAAGGTGATTGCTGCTCATTCAGCATGTACTGGTCTTCAGCTGGGCTCTGAAAGCAAAAACAGGGATGTAAATTATCATATTGATACTTAAGTAACACTGTTCATTTCTTCTGGGAATCTGTGCTATTGAAAACTCGTTTTGTTTTACACATTTATGCACTTTTGTGTGCATAAATGTAAGTGTGTTTCTGTATGTGTGTCAGCAGAAGACAAACCTAAGTGTGGGTAAGAAGCAGCTTACAGCTATGAAGGACAAAATGGTGGGAAACCCCTTACAGCATGTGTGAACTCTGACCTGATCATATATAATGATATATGTATATATCAGTTTAAATGCAGATGATTAGATAATTTGTCCAAAACACTAACCTGTTGTCAGATGATTAAATGCGGGTGTAAGCATGTCTTCAGATGACCTATAACTCAGTTTGCAAAAGCACCATTTGATGTAAGTGATAAAACAGCAGTATTTGTACATAACAAAGATGTGTTCTGCAGATTTAGGATTAATTTTTGAACTGGAAAATGCGTAGGAACCCTGTTCACTTCACAGATGAGTCAACACTGATCGCTTTGGTTTCTCAGAGTGGGAGTTGCCTGTCAGTAGACACATAGCGCCGTGCTTTAGTAAATGTCAAATGCATGTTTTTAACGCTGTTTTCAGGTTTCTCAGTATGAGATTCCCACCACCCAGGAAACACCATCTACCTCTGTGCCTAAGAAGAGACGTAAGTTTAGCGAGCCTAGAGAACGCTACTGACCTCACACCCTACTGCTGATCCCGCAGTGATGTTTTTTATTTTGATTGCGTGTTTGATCACAAGTTCCACAGTTTGATTTTTGGAGGGTATTACCCACTTTTTTGGCAAGGTGTCAGAAACATTTTGAGGTTGTGACATTACTGTGAAATGGTTCGTTTTTTTTAAAAAACAGTTTGAATAACAAACAGCTCTGAAATGCATTGTTAAGTAATGTTCATCTGTGATATTTTAATACTTATACACAAAACACTGTTTGTTACTCTTTTAATGGTTGTTTGTTTTATTGTTACCATTATCAGTCACTTGTGTATAAAGCAGTACTGTAAACGTTAATTAAATGCAAAAATACTTCAAAGTGTAATCTATTTTTTCAGTAACTTGTCAGTGATGAGGAGGAGAAGGTACTACAAGGTACTACAAGTCTTTCTGTGCATTATAAAAAGGGTCATGACTGCGGTTTTTGCACGAAGATAAGAAGTTTATACATTTAGTTGTTCCATATTCTAAGGCTTTATACGTTTGCCTACCAACTGAAAGATCCCTGGTTCAATCCTGGGAGGAGACACAAATCCTATTAGGGTTGTGTGGGGAAGCGCATATACCAAATCAGATGTGCAGAGCTATCTGCTGTGGCGACCTCTTGTGAATGAGGTAGCAGCTGAAAGTTTTCTAAGTGCGGGCATTTAAAAAATTAAAATTATACAATTTTTTTCATTATGACCCTGTGGTCTTGAAAACGTGAATTGATTAATAAGTGCAGAAATGCATCTCTGGAAGCAAAAATGCTGCTTTCATCAGCATTTAGGTGCCATAAAAACCCTGTGCTTCTTGGATTGGAAACTCAAGAAGCACAGTCTACTACAGTTTAAACTTTGAACACTGTCAACCTCCTGTCTCTGAAAATATGTTAAAAAAAAACCACTGTCTGCACCCTGGAAAAAACAAAATCTCAATCCTTGAATAGACCCTGAAATGCCACCATTTGCATGCGAGGTGCCTTAAATGAAGCTGTTAAGTGAAAGTGGATTATATCTGTACACAGTGACCTTTCAGCCCAGATAAGAGCCCATCAGCAGCCTCCCGCCCAGCAAGCTGTGTGTTTTTAATCTATTGTTTTTCCCAGAGAGAGGGACATTTGCTGATAGACTGCCTTAACCCACTGCAGATCAATACTGCAGGAAGCCTTTGTGATGCATATCCAAGCAACCTGCCCCCTCTCCCCATGTCTGCAGCAGGCCAGAGTGGAGAAAGAGAGACTCCATCAAATCAGCCCTCACTTCCTAACTCAGGCATTGTCTTTGTCGTCACATTTATTTCATAGTCTTTGTGTTTTTATGGGCATTTCTGATAACAGGGAAGCATAAAGCAGAATGGACTGGGAAATCCATGGTGGACAATACCCACTCACCGATGCGTTGGCGCTCTTTATGAGCTGTGAAATGGATCAGGGTTACCTAACCTCACGGCCTGACTTGAGTGGCTTTTTCAGCACTTGTTATTGCTTTGACAGCGGGAGGGGGTTTCTTGCTGGTGATAAGTGATGAAATGCAATGACAACAAAGGCTTCTTTGCAGGTATTTTCATGTATTGTTTATAAACAATATCTCAGTTATAGACGTTGCAACAGTACAAAGGGCAAAATGCCCAACGGCCTGAAACATAAAACGCCCTGACGACTACAAATATTGAGAAGTTGTCTTGTGTGGCACCCAAAGGGGTGAATAAAAACTTTAATGCTCAGAGACTCAGATATGGTCCACTTTCAATCACATTTTAGTTGAAAATGTAGGAACTATATAAGGCCATGTTTTAAGGGTTGGCGAGTGTTCCTGTTAAGCACGTTCCAAATATCTAATGATAAAGGGCGGTAAAGAAATCTAAATTGCATTTTTACTTCACCTCCACCATCAATCCCTCACTCAGATCCTGGGACTCTATATCATTTCTGTACGCACACGTCCCCCAGAAATGAATTCTGAAATTAAATTCAGAGACACACGTCCAGCGGCCAGTGTTAACAGATCAATCACCTGGTCAAACAGCAGGAGGGGCCCACCGGACGGCTCTGCAAACCAATCACAAATCTGGGTTCGGATCATCTAAGTCGATAGCTCAGGTCCGGGGCTGCTTGTGTACGGTCAAGGCAAGACACACTGACAGTCTGATGGACAGACAGCCGCAGTCCATCCAGAGCTCCGTATAGATTAAAGCCAGCTTCTGTGAACCTATAGTCGCGTTGTGGTGATTGTGCCTGCAGGGCCTATAGGCCCCAAGGGGAGGCTGGGCTTTACAGCAAGGGGGGAGGAGTTCAGGATGGAGTGGACATCCAGCCCAGGGACCATGACCCCTTTGACCTTGCCAGAAGGGCAGCAAATGTTTCCGAGCTGATTAGCGCTTCCCCAGCAGAGTACCCTACTCACTGTTGAATCAGATAGTAGGCAGAGATATTGGATGAAATCCAGAAAACATGTCATTCACATATTTTCTCGAAAACCCAAAAATAAAAACCGTGAACCATGACTTTCTGTATTCTTGAGCCTGCTAATTTAATATTTGAGCAAATATTTTCATTTTTTTTTCCCATTTTCTCTATTTTACTATTTTAAGTATTTGCAAGAGATAGTTAATTTGCAGACAAGACTTTCCAGTAAGCTTTAATGGCAAATAGGATTAAATGTTAATGCATCTGTAACACTTATCTTAAATTTAAAATACTATTCAGAAGATAAAAAGTCATCAAAATAATGTATAAAACACAGGTTGAATTAAAAATGCACATATAATTTTAATATGTTATAAACAGCTGAAGTGCATAAGCAAAAAGTCTTAATTTGTGTGATGTAAAGAAATAATAGCGAGTCAAAAATATGTTAGTCTGGTTTGATTTGAAAATAATTTACACACTGTCTCACGTTCCTTCTCCCACAATTTGAAGAGCACTATCAAAGTTAGACGCTGAACCAGGACCTTAAACTTCTGAGTTTAGGTTGCTGCATGTGTCAGCACACCGTAATGATGTATACGTGTATTTTTGCAGGGCAAACGTTGCTCGTCTGTCACAAATTTAAAAACGCAAACAAAAACATTACAGCTACAGTGCAGTACAAAAAAAATCAATAAATAGGAATTTAATCTGATAAAAGATAGTGTGTAAAAAAATTTAACCTTTTTTGAAAATTACCTGGAAATTGGAGCAGATTTGTGGAGCTCTTAAAATCACATAATACCCGTGAATTGAGCAAAGTTTTGAATTTAGGGTTTTACCCATGCCAAGCAAATGATCTTAACACTTATCTTAATCTTTTTTACTATATGTTTACATACATATAACCATGTAACTACATAGAGTAACAGTCTCACCATAAAAAGAGAGGACAAATTTACAAGCAGGATTGAAATATGCTGACTATCCACAAGGGGGTGATAAGTAGCCATGGACTGTGCTGTGTGAATGAGGCCTACATAGATAACTCCTTGTGCCCTATGTCTTGACAGAAAAGCATCTTCTCTCTCATGCATGCCTTAATCAGCTCATACAGTTTGCTGCCACACTTTAGACAATTTAAAAAGCATGCGATCCTACTGAACAGCCAGCACAAGGCTATTCAACTTGTCTTTTGAGAGATACTGCAGTGGAGTCAACAGTATTGATCTGAATAAGGAATAATAAAAGGAGGGGAGGCTGAGAGCAGGTGGTAGTGGGCCAGCAGATTCAGGGATTTAGTTGCACACCGTGCTTGTATGGTCAGCGCTGCTGTGCAGTGAGGGGACCAGTACCTAGTAGAAACAGATGCTCAAAGCAATGGGATGTGCCCCCATTGTGATCAGAGTGGACAGCTGAATTGTTTATCACCAAAGGGCCCTTTTCTTCAGTGGAAGGCCCGTGCACAATGGGGCCCCCACCGTACTGACACACTGAGGATTTCTGCAGGGTGAAGCATAGGGGTGGGAGGGTGAGCAGTTTGTGTGCATTGAGTAATAGAGGGTTTGTAGGGTGAGCCTCTGTCCGGACCCCCTTTTTTCTTTCTCTGTGCTCAGATGGACCTCTCTCTGGCCCCCCATCTTCTCCACAAAGCCCCCCTAAATCTACCGCAGGGCAGGGGTTTAAATGTTACGCTTGGCCATCAGAGCGCCCAGCCCCCGGCTCGTGTCTCCTGGGGGAAGCACGCCAAGAGACAGGGTGAGGGAGAGAGGAAAGCTTAGGGGAGGGAGACACTTGCCCTTGCCCCATTGTCCATTATGATAGGCATGAGCTGGTAACTGACTCCAAATCAAGTGTATCCTCTCACCACGTGCCCTGGCCTTGTCCTGCTCCTGCTCAAACACAAAAGCCCTCTGTGTTTTTATTTTTTTAACCATCCATAGGTGAATAGCAGCTTTGGTCATGGTATGTTTGAACGAGCAGCTTAAAGGAGGCTGCAGAGTCTAAATTCAGCTGGCCAACGGACTGAATGATAAACACAATTTGTCATCCTGAGATGCTCAAGATCCATCCACATTGCACTCTGGTGAGCTCTAACATGGCAAAAATCAATGCTAACTTTCTGTGTTCAGTCACATAAGAGGGACTTCAAAACGTTAAAGTGAGTGGAGGTGGTAGACGGAGAGTGGATGAGGTGTGGGGTGACAAAATGTCAAGCTGAAATACAAGTACAGGACGAAATATACGAGCTACCGGCCAACTTTATCCCAGCCCAAGGTCCCGGCCCATACCTTACACACCCACAAGATTGAGTGTTTTATGTATCTATTTGTTCTAAATAGTGGCACACTTGACCTTGAGGCAAGATGTGTGTGGTTGCAGCTTGGCCCGGGAATCATCCCTCCTGTCAGAGACTGGAGGGAGTGACCTTGAACTGCCGAGGCACAGGCGTAGCTGAGTGCACAAACTCATTTAACTCCTGGGTTTGTTATCGACATGCTGTAATCGTTAACATTATGGATGATGAATAACTACTGACTGCCTTATACCTACGCAATATGTCGCTGTGCCATGCAGACTTTGGCCAGCTAGGGGCCCACAGTGGCATTCATGATGGTCAGGTGACTAAAGGGCCACATCACTTAGGCTTGTTTTTCTACCCAGTTACAGCAACAACTCATCAAGAGTCCCGGCGAAGCACACTGTGGTGCTTAAGGACATGGATCACTTCTGTGCTGTATGCTTTTCTCTCCCTTTTTTTTTTTTTTTTTGCGCACATATCTCGATGTGTACTCAGGAACACTTAACCTCTAGCATCAGCTGTTCAGGCATCTGCAGTGGATTTTTTTTTCTCTGAATCTGTATTGATTCTAAATGGTTGAATTTACTGTAGTTTCTGAAAAACCCAGAAAACGGACAAAGAAATTATGGTCAACACTGCCAGAGCTGGGGGCATGAATTTTTAATTTTTAAGCAAGTTAATTAGTGTGGAAGTCATCCGTGAGATGAGCACAGAATATAGAGACGTTGCAGAACACTGAGTTCATTTCTTTTAGCGCTGGAGTGATAACAGTGGGGTCTCTAATGACCAAATCTTCCAAGGAAGTAAAGTAAAAAATTGAAAGTTCCTGTGGGACTTCTTATTTGCATTCCCCCTGCAGTCAGCATTTTATCTTATTACTGTCTTAACAGGCAACAGAGACCCCCCCCACCCCCTCCAAAAAAATCATATGTCAAATGTAAGCCATCCTCATTCCAGCTTGAGAGAACTAAAATGAATAGAACTAAAATGTTTACAGTATGGCAGAAAAGAAATACTTTTCTACTAAATCTACAATTTTTCTACAATTCAGCTTTTAGAAACTCTAGTTCAATATCCATGTTTTAAGACATGCGAGGATACTCTACACTAAAACATAATTTGATAAGTTCTTTACGTAAATGTAAAGAAATAAATTGGACAGTTTTTTTTTTCAGAGTAATGAAAAAACGAGTAATTTATTTCTATATACTCAAAGACATGCAGTGCCAGATTCAGAATGCAGTAACGTTTCACAATTAACTTTACAAAAATGTAATAAAAATGTACTGCATGATGCAGTACCTTAGGCAAAGATTTTATGAAACTGCACTTGTCAAACTCACCATACAGTGAAATACTAAATGCAAAACCAGGTCACTGCTCTCAGGCAGCTTTTCACAAGTTGCTCAGAAGTTTTCTGTGGCACTGAATGCACATTTCATATACAATAACTCAGTTTTAACACCAGGCCCTCAGTTTGACCACACACACAATCTGCCAGAGGATACAAGAAAAAGTTTGGTAGTTTTTCCTCTCTCTCTCTCTCCGATGGCCTAAGGAGTTTGACTTCTGCCCTGCCAGTGTTTTTCTGCTCTCCAGGCTTTGAGAGCTTTTCATCTCACCAAGGTGCAAGGGCAGCCACTTCTCTCCACTCCCAGCCCCTTCCCGCCCATCCAACATGGATGTACACATGCGGATTTCCAATTCAGCTACAGTGTGAGATTAGCAGCTCCACCACCCCAAGGCTGGCTTAAGACGGGAGGGCAGACATCCAGCAGTGTTGGTGGGATGCGTGCGGGGGAGAAGATCCCATAAGACTTGTTTGAGGCCACTGTGGATTCTATGGATGAATCCTCAAAACATACATGTGGTTGTTTAGGATGAGCTGTGTTCTGAAGTGTCAATTTGTTGTCAACTTGATGACCTCACATATAGCTAGCTCTCCGCTGCATGGGGAAAAGACATTTAAAGGTGTGTTGTGTTGAAGGACGCTGTTTGATCTGTGGGGTTTCTTTGTTTTCATTACCACATAAAGCAATAGAGCCGTATAATTTTGGTTTTTAATTGTTGAGGTAGTGAATTGATCCGTAAAAGACAAAGATCTTAAGCCCCGCCTTACTGTTTCCATTTCTCTATACTGCTTAGTTGCACTATTTGCTACAATTTGTTATTGTATAGATACAATGGTGCTGCAGGTGCTCGTTTTTTCTTAAAATTGAATTCCGGATGATTTATATTTCTTTTATCTATTCTGATATTTTTCTAATTGTTCTGAATGAGTTGGAGCAAATCACAGATCAGGAAACAAAATGTGCTTAAAAATAATACTAAAATATTTCACGGCATGAACCCAGATGTATCAATTTTTATTAAAGGTTTAATTAAAATATTAATCAGTAGCATATTTCTTTTGATGATCCATACTTGTTTGTGTAGGCAATCAACAGAATATTCTTTTTTTTTCCTGCAAACTTTAGCTTCATGGACAATTAAAAGATGATTTGAAAGACACACTTTATAGGTAATAATTAGTAACAATATTTTGAACACCATGATATAATATCTCTTTTATGTCTGCTGGTGTGGTGCTAAAAATTTCAAACCTAACTGCACAACTACTGCTTTGGAATATTTTGCTGAACTCACCCTACATGCTTTACAACAGGAACAGACCCATTTATTTGAAAATATGACCCTGCTCTACTTAGATATTCACCATGAGCTGCAGCTGCACATTATTCTGAAAAGCTCTTAACAGAGTTCAACAGGCTTACATGCAGATCTATTTTAGTCAAGCAGCGATAGGACACACAGGCTATTTGGCCACAAACCTCCAGCAAAACCCATCAGATGGAGCGGGCATCCGGTAGCAGTATCACCCGTTTCAACTGACCCGTAACATGTGGCCCAACTACAACTAAATTGTGGCTGAATTATTGATATAGTGGCGTCGGCTGCTTTGCAAGTGGGGGCATGAAAGGAAGCCAACATGGGAATGGTCTGCTAATTTTATATGGGAGCCTCAGGGCACATTCCTACCACTGAAGACCAAACATATTGACATATGTGTGTAGGGGGAGAGACTGTATATAAGAGAAAACTGATTCTGAAGGAGAAAAAAGGACAATATGACCCTCCATATAGGCTCAACCTCATCCGCATGTATTAAATCTTCCTTCTTTTTTTTTAAAATAAATATCACTATAAAATGTGAAAATGGGAAAAGTGAGCTGGTGCATGAAAGCAGAATTTGACTGGTGGAGTAAAAATATATCTAATGTCCTTTACACTTTTCAAATTTCTTCCTAAACTCATTACAGCCAAACTGCCTGTTTCACATTCATTTGTCAGTGTAATATCAATACTGTACTGAGAAATGGCGAGATGAATTGTGATGTATGGGATCGAGTCGTTTAGAAGGGTGGACGGGGGGGTGTGTGTGGGCTGTTTGTAGCTAAGCCAAGGTTGTTGACCATCAGCGAGCTGGCCGGCTAATTTTTCCAGAAGGGCCAAAAGCCTTTGTGTTCTCAGCGCACTTTTATTTCCACCTTTCTTGGAATTGTGATGACCGTGCCTCGGGGCGACAGAGACACCTTGAGGAGTGCCCACCTTTAAATCTGCTGCTCCATGACTTCAACCATGACCCCTCGCTTGAGGGATCCCTCAGGCGAGATTTAAACGAGCTCCCCCAGGTCTGCAGCAGCTCCTCTATTCATCGTCACGTTTTTAAAGACATGAATTGGCCCTCTCTGATGGCTGATGGTAAAAATTAATTTAAATAAAAAAAGATTTAGGTAAATTGATATAAAAACGCATGTAGGCAAACGTAACGTGACATGTATGTGTAGTCTACCAGGGAGAAGAAAAGGGCAGATTTTGAAGTGACTGTGACAGAAGGACAGAAGGAATGTTGTCGTTCTCTGCAACTTTCTTTTCTTGGTTGCTTGTTTACTTGCTTGGGTAGCAATTTTCAGTATCCTTAATATAAATACAGCTTTACAGTATTTACATTTCATCAGACTCCAGACATTTTTCTTTTTATTTGATATGATCTTTCCTGTTAAATGCGATCGCTTACATTCTTTTCTGCCTCTCTCTCTCTTTTTTTTTTTTGCTATTATGGAGGACGAATGGTGAGAAAACCATACAATATACAGGCTATTGATCCACGCCCATCACTGCAGAAAAAAAGTCGGTACAGGGGGTGGGGGAACATAGGGGGACTGGACACAGCGATCGATAACCTACTCTATCAGCCGTTTCCATGGCAACCGGTCGAGCAAGGACAGAGGGTTGCCATGCATTTTGCACCTGTCTATTTCTTATACCTATCGTGATAATGAAAGTGTCAGAGAAACTAATGCAAAGGGGACATGGGGCTCCTGCCCAGTGTCAACTCTCACAATTAAAAAAATTATATAAAGGTTAAAAGCTTGCTGGAAATCAGTGGTGAAAAATGGAAGCAAGGGTAGTAGGCATTTCGGTGGCCCTCCTTATGTGGGTTGAAGGACGCTTGAAGGCAAAGTAGGTTGCAGCATGTTGGGTACAAATCCAGGTTCCTGGCTCTGTATTATTTTCAGAAAAACACACACAAATGACAGTTTGAAAATGGCAATTGTTTCCTGACACTGGAGACTTGGCCTCTTTTGTGGTTGACCCCAATTTGGAGGTCAAGCAAGCATGATCAATGTGCTGGTCATTAGCTTGAGGAGAGCAACTGTAGACGCAACAGCAGAGAATTATAGCGGGGTAGATACTGAAAGGGACTGAGAAGTGAAGACAGGCAGGAGGGTGGGAGCGCTGCTGTGGCCAAGGTTAGCCACAGCTTTCTTCAGATCAAAACCCAGCAGGCTGAGCCAGACAGACTGTCAGGAGAACTTGACACCCAGGCGATCACTGAATCTCTGTCTTCCTGACCATTGCAGGCACTGAACCCCGACTGAACTACAGGCTCCAGAGCCATAGCGCTGAGACAAGTTGGCCCTAAGTGAAGGTAACAGATATCATGATCTGGGGCCCATGTCGATCATATGCTGTATTGATCGCCAATCGAAACTACTGCTGAAAACGCAGGATTGTGAGGAAAGAGAGCAAGAGACATAGAGGGAGGGAAGGCAATCAGCTGTGGCTTCTTGCTACGGTCAGTGCTCCTGTTTCTGGCTGTTGTGGTTGCTGACATTGCCTCATAGGAGGAGATGGCGGTTTCTGAGCGTGTTGCATGCAACACATACGGCTTACGTGCATTTCTTTGCGGATTGCCCCTCTTTGCAAGTGTATTCTAGTGTTTTCATTGAGGCATCAGTCATGAATGACAAATCGCAAACTGCAGTGGATTTGCTTGAATGACAGCATAGAGAAAGTCGAGTGTGAGCACAGCATGTGGACGTGTAGCAGGCAGCACTGCTGTGGACGACACAGCGGTTGTCCTCTTGCACTAGAGGCATTCCATGTTTTGTGAGCTGTGACAGCGAACTATTGACAGGCACGTGGCTCTACACTGTTGTTCAGGGGTTACTGGCTACTGAGCTGACCTTTGACACCCCTTCCCTGATTGTTAGGGGTAGAGGAGGAAGTGGGAGTAAAGGGGAAATAGATGACCCTTGGGCTCCTAGTGTTTGGATTCTCCCTCCCCCACAGCCTCACCCCTCCCATCCTAACACTATCCATCCCTCCCCCCTTCCCTTACCCCCTCTTCCCCCATACACTCCACCTTATGCCGATCAATGACAGTTTCATGTGGCTTCACTGGGCCTGCAGTGACGTGTGTCCTATTGATTTATCGACATTACTCCAGGCAAGCAAACCCAGAAGCCCCCTCTCTCAGTAGGCAGCCAGGCTCCAGCCCAGCAGAGGCATACCTCCCTCTGCGCCGGGTGGGCCCATGCCAAGTCATCCAACTGTACCAGTATCTGGAAGCCGCAGCGCATTAGTTGCACACAACCGAACAGTATTTTATTGTGATTGCATGTGTGCGTATGTCATTGAGAATGCTTTTAAGCATCACCCCTCCCTTTCCCCATCTAGTTTCAACCCGTCCCCCCTCTTCCCTCCTGCCCTCCATGAGACATGTAATGGGGACAATGAGTGAGACACCCTGGCACTCACAAATGCATTTACTGTCGCCTCCAATTTCCAGAGGCGACTATTCCACTTTTATGGTTAAAAGGTTCTTTTCTTTCGTCCGTGTCAATGTCATGCCTACGTGGTCATCATCCTTGTGGCTATTGCTCTCATCTCTCCCTTTTTCTCTCTTTTACTGAGGGGGGAGGCTCAGACCAGCCCACCCTTTTACACTTTTTCCCCACCCCCCTGACTGCCCTGTGTCCAGTGAAAGGCCAGTGGATTCAAGGAGGGGAGAGTAATAGGGCATCTGGACACTCCCTGTGGCCTGGCTAGCCGGTGATGCGGGGGTTTGTAGAGGGGAGGCGATCCAACACCATTAGACTAGGAGTGTGGCGATGGCAGCTGGCCCTAAAAAAAAAAAAGGCTCAGAGATCAGTGACCTGGCCACAGTGTCCAGCTGGGGGGTCATTTCACAGCCCACCTCCGGCCACATGCTGGATGACCATCTGGGGATCTGGCAAACCCCACAACAGAGGTAGAATCATCTTCTTAGTTGCAGGGATGGACAACAACAAAAGTCAAGAAATCTGTCAGCCTAATCTGGAGCGCAGTGGGAGGGGGCACTGCAGCTGCCTGTTGTTGTTTGGTATTAAGTGTCCCCAACTACTTTTTAATGGTCGAGTGTTTGGATTTCCAGTGTTTTGCTTTTTGTGAATAAACGCAGATAAACTCAGTGTAATGTTGCTTTTTTTGTCAATACATTTTTCTCAATTCTGTCAATAATGCTTATATCGGTTGTATAATTATCATTATTTTCGAGACACCACAGATACCTTGCTTTGTCTAGCAAATCCAGCTTCCAAATTTTTTTGGTTTACACTCGTTAAAAACAGTGAAAAGCAGAAAAACTGAACACTCAAGAAGCTTCAGCCATACGGTGTTTGGAAATTGATTGTTCTTTGCATTTGATGCAACATTCATGAGTCTACGAGTAAAAGGAGGACTATAGTTTAGATATGACGGTTCTTAAAGATGTTTTTAGAGAGATTTAAGAAAGTGGAGAATATCACCGGGGAAAGGGGGGCGGCGGGGGGGGGGGTGCACCCCAGATGGAGTTTGATGACTCTGATCAGAGAACAGATTAGCACTGGTTTCTTGTCAGTTCCAACCACACCCCTCCTTCTTTGCCTCCACCCCTTCTTTCTTCTACATCCAAGCTCTGTCCTCCCCCATCTTTTCATCCTCCTCTCCTTCTCCCAGAGCCCTCTCTCTTAAAACTGTTTAAGGTGATCGAATTGTGCCCATCCTCTCAATATGTTGGGAAGGGATCAAAGGTTGCTCACCCCAGCTTGATTGTAAAGGTTGTAGTGAGGAACCTCCATAATAAATAGAGGTCCTGCTAGACAGATCTGACTTTCTAGATGTTTTTATAGGCTTAAAAAAACACATTTTTTTTTTATTTGGGGGATTGTGTAATCCTTTTAACATTTATCATTGTTCTGCTAATGAAAGTGATCTATGCGTTCATGTCTGATAGGTTTCTAATTAGATTCACATAGACCCGTGTGGAAATGATCCAAAAGATGAGCCATGGGAGGATTGGAGTGGTGGAGTTACTGCTCTCAGAAACACCAAAGTGCCACAATGTGCTGAAAGAAATTCATAAATGTGGTGGAGGGATGGGGTGGGCTGCAATTGTGCACCAGTGTAATCTTTGGTCAGCACTTCTTCATGGCCGGTACTGCGATAGGAGAGAAATCCTCTTCTGAAATTTGATTAATTGCTGTCTCTCCGCCTCTCAATCCAAACATTGGTGGAAATGGAGGCCAGTTGACAGGACAGATACATCAGCCTCGAGAGCTGCGAGCCCCTGGCAAGCAGAGGCATTTCTTATCCTGTAACAGGATATCCACATACACTGAGGTGTGGAAAAGTGAGAACTGCATCGTCTTCATTTGGCCATAACAAGGCAGAGGGGGAGGAAGATTGTGAGAAGGGAAGGTATGGGGAGGGGGGGGACAGCCAGCCAGCCAGGCAGGCAGCTCTCTAGGTTGGGCTGAGGCGTATCGATTGATTTCCCAATAGCCTCTGGTCCATGAGCAGCGAACTCTGGCCCCGGTTGCTAGGTGACCACACCATCCAAGATGGAGAGCGGGGTGATGAAGGGTGACAGCAGCTCTGAGGGTCAGTGGGGCCACTGGTCATTCTGCAGCCCCTCTGGGACACTCCGGACATGCAGATAATGCAATGAAATTGGACCTCAGCTTGCAGTGAAAATCGGGCAAAGCAGAAATATAGAAAGACAATATCAGAGAGCAGAGTGTTGTGCACCATATTTGTTGTACTCGCCTGTGATCGATGCACCGTCAACATTGCATGCATGTTGCTGTATGCATGTTCGTGACGTATATTACAACAAAATACAACTGGACAGCAGCTGTTGGATCAGTTTTATATGAGGTTTCAGGTTTCGTAGCATCTTCTGCAAAAATAGATTCCCTGAAAAATATTTATGGCACCGGTGTGATTTCACAACAGCCGCTGACCATATATGAAAATATTGATTTGGAAAACAAAAGGCTATTCAGATAGTCATTGTCCAAAACATATTGCCTAAATTTGAAAATGCAGGTTATTGTCTTCTTGCAGTCACAGTAAAATCACCACAGTTCTCATTACAGAGCAAAGCAATTTACTGAAATGTACAATTTACAAGCAGAAGAACCCGAGAAATTTATTGTCATAGTTCTGCCAACATAAATATGCAGCTCTGAGTTCCTTTTGTCCACGGAGCGAAATTGTTTATGCGTTGTCACTGTCACCTTAAATGCGGTTTATAAAATAAAGTGTTTTTTTCTTCTGCAGGCTAATTACAGGCGTGCAAGCAGAATGTTTTCCAGCTTTTTATTCCAGTTGTGGCTCACGATAAGGCATCTCCTCACGTGAACACGTGTTTGTAGTTATATAGTCATTTGCTTTAAATAATCAGTTAGTGAAACCTTCAATCTAAAAGCATAATAAATCTTTGCTACACACAAATGGTAAACAGTACAAAAGAAAAATACTGTAAACATGAACTGACCATAATCTATATCACATATTCCACAATGATACATGATACCGTAGCGCTTTTCTACATATCGATTGTTCCACTGCATGAGTGAAAAATGATACGGAGGTAAAAGTGAAGAAGAAGAAGCACGAGGAGGAGGAGGAGGAAAAAGAAGAAGTGGGAGTGGGGGGGGGGGTATAAACTGGGAGACAAATGTAAAAGGATCTATCTCACACTGTAAGCTTTGCACTGAGACAGAAGTTACCAGAAGGCAAAAAAAAAGCAGCACAGAAGGGGGTGGGAGGTTTGTGTGCGTACTTGTGTGTGTGTGTGTCGAGGTGAGGGTCATGGGGAGAAACCCATTCAGTCAGCCCTGAAAGGCCACCTTGCATTCTTGCAGTTGCCTGTGTTGTTCCTGTATGAAGGATTTCCCTTCATCCTGTGCCATGCCTCTAATGTCCTCCTCAGAAGGAGCCGGAGTGTTTTCATGTCTGTTGGAGTTCCATATCCTGAGGAGGGAGGACTTATGTGTCTTTGTGTGTGCGCCTGTGTATTTTCCTCCCTGCTATCTATTAATAATATTGGGGAGAGAGACAGGGAGATAGAAGTGGATGTTTGCTTTGGTATAAGGCGAGATGTTTCTGTTTGCAGCCCTAAGCTGTGCGAGTATTCAGCTCTTAAATATTCCCTTCCCTTGTGATTTCAAACTATCTTGTGCCCTAAAGGGATGCACGGACCTCCCTGGCCAAATATCCACATACCTTTAACAGCAACTGGCAACTGAATTATTTTTTTTTAAATGGGAGAATTTGGGCTTGGTGGCTGGAAAAAAAGAGTTAAAGATGAGGAAAAAATGGGAAAGAGAAAAGAGCGACGTACAGTGCTAGACGTTTATTATGAGAGATTGTTACCTTTAAGCCTCAAAACTCAAAAACTATAATAAGTGAAAAACATGAAAAGTTGGACAAATGTTTTAAATTATATGCCAGAAATCTTCATCAGTTTTTATTCCAGTCTCAGCTTCAGTCCAGTCACCCGCAGCTGCGGACAGTTTCCAAAGCAGCGCTTCACTTTCATCCGCAGAAAGTTACACACTCTCGTGTCCTGTCGCCTGGATTACTGTGAGTTTAGTGTAACTATCAGAATTACTTTCAGTTTCGTCAGCTTGTTCAAAACGCTTCTAGTACTCTCTTGTCTTCGTGACTTTCGGTGCATTATAGAGTTGATTCAAAAACATTACTGCTCGTGTGTTTGGCATGCATTTGGAAGTGCACGCCAGGTCTTCTGACCTGAAGCTGTTGATGTTTCGTGGTGAAAAAAATCAAACCAGCTGCTCTTTCAAAATTGAATGGCATAATGGCTCTTTTGATATGGCTCCATAAATTGCTGATATCAGTTTTTTTTAACCTACTAAAAGAACATTTTCTTGGTCCATGTGTAAGCAGCCTTATGGAAAAATTAATGATATATATGATTACTTTCTCATCCACTGACATTATGTGCGCTCCAACAACTTATGTCTAAAATGTTCACTCACAGCCAGGTGAATAGAGTTAGACTGTGCTGAGTGCGGGGTTGGGGTGCAGCTGAGTGTGTTCATAGCAGTGCAGCTCAAGTTTACTGTCTGAATTTGTTCATTCAAGGATTAGGCAAAAAGGATATGACCCTAAAAGCCACTGTTTTGACCTGACCCTCTTACCTGAATTTGTCTATCCTCCAAAGCCCCGGGATTTACCAACATTAGCACTTCCACTTTTACCAGTAGCCGTAATCTGGATGCCAGCAAGATGTTCTAGTCTAATGATCATGTTCTTTTAGGGCATTTGGACAAATAATTGATGCTCTTATTTTTCGAGGACAGCCTCTCTGCAAAGAAAACACATTTGACCCCCGACTGATGTGACTCTGAGAGTGGAAAAAGGCCTTGCTCTTAATATTACAAATGACCCTACAAGAAAGTTCTGCTTCAAAAGCATTTGAGCATTTTTATAAGTTTCCTTGTCAACTGGACCTGAATCAGTGTGGCCCAGTGTGCGTGTCTATATCACACACACAAGAAGAATTTTGACATAATTCTGGTCAGCCTTTGCTGTTTATAAATGTGTTTTCTAAATAAAATGACTTGAATAAATTACCACTAAGGGCCTCTGCACCCAAGACAGTGCTCCAGTTGTGTATCTGTGTGTGAGTGTTACTCTGTATGCGTGTGTGTGTGTGTGTTTAGCAGCACAGAGCGAGGGGGAGGTGGATGGAGATCGTATCAATCGCCAAGCCAGGCCATTGAATGTATTGATTAGTTACCTTTCTTATTAACATGCTGATTAAAGAGAGAAGGGAGAGAGAGAGGGAGAGGGAGTGAAAGAGAGGCTGCACACACACGCACTCCTTGCCTCAGCTCAGATGGACGGAGAGGAAGCAGCAGCATGCCGGGGAAAAGAAAAGGATGCAGAGTGGATTTAACAGCCGAGCAGGGAAGGAAAATCAGGGAATAATTGGGAAGAGGAGGAGAGAGGGAAGCAAGGAGCGGATGCAAAAGAAGAGGAGGAGGGTGAGGAAGAGGAGGAGGTGGTGGCAGGGGTGAGGGGGTGGAAGCAAATGGGAGGGGGGCAACCTGACTGGAAAACCAGGAAAAAGAGAGAAACCCTGCTGCCTTTGATCCCCCACCAAGTTACACTGGCTGGATAGACTGACACACAGTTTTCAGCTGGTAGACACACACTTTTACACCCACACACACTCGCAAGCTTACACACACACACACCTGCACTCTAGCTTAGACACACACATGCACGCACCCTTAGAGACTGACAGGCCTTGGCAAACGCATGCATTATCGTAGCAGAAAATAGCTGCGAGTTTTTATGTGATCGATATGTAGATGCTTTTTTAAATGGTATTTTTATCTGTGAGTGACCATGTTAAGCAGCGTGCGACAAGGGATTTCTTAAGATGCACACCAAGGTTGTCTGAGAAGGGGTGTGCTTTATTCCAAGAGGGACCAGAAGGTGTGGAGAGCAAGATGGAGGAAGGGAGGGAGGGATGGAAGGAAAACAGAGGATGCAGACTTGTTTATGTGCATGTTTGTGTGGAAGCATTTGAGTGGGTGTGTGTGTGTGTGTGTGTGTGCTTGTTCGTCAGTGATTTTGCATGGAAGAGAAGAAAGTGGGTTTCAGTGTTTCACCGGGCGGCTGACTCTCATTAGAAACTGACATATGCATGTTGTCTTGTTTAGAAAAATAGCTCCAGCTGTTTGCCGCATACTGTAATCTGGTAACAGCTTTGGTGATGCACGCTGTGTGCAATGTGGTTGTGACAGTACCTGCAGCCTGCAATGGTAACAATACAGGCCCAGGAATGCATGTGTGTATTTTACAGTAGGCCTTGTGTTGTTCTTGTGTCTGTTTGTCTTTAGCATGATCTCTGTGTTGAATTGTGCTAAAATTTGCTCAAAAGATGTCTCGCTCTGCCCTTACATTAATCTGACGTCCAATCAGAAAAACAAGTGGAAAACAACATCAACAAAACAACAAAACTTAGTCATTTTATTGCCTAATTACAAAATTATATAATTTCTGTTTTGATATGAAGGGAAATTGGATTTAAAATAACTGTCAAAATGCTTTTTTCCCCCCACAGTTTTACCATTATATGTGTTTGACTGATATTGGAAATATTCATGTGCTTTCATGTGACAGCTTGTTGGCTTCCATTTAACACTCAAACTCCAGGAAAAAACATTTGATTAATTGATACTAAACCTGCAGTTTTAGTAAGAGAAGCGTATAAGCAGTTGGATCTTACACAAACATTTAAACGACAACCAAAGTTAAAATTTAACATGACCGTCTCAATATGAGACGATGGATATGAAACCAAAGTTTCTGACTAAACTTGCATAAAATGTTGCTCTCATAAAGCAGCACATTTTAATCACCTTTCAAAAGTTCATCCAGACCTGTAAGAGCAGGGCTTCACTTCCTCCCCCTGCTCCATGGCTAATAGTGATCAGCGCTAATTGTTTAACTTTTAAGAACTTGTAATGAGCACTGACTCAGAAATAGACAGCGCGGGGAAAAAAACAACAAATAAACTCAGACGAGTTGCAACTTATCGACCTTTGCACCCCCTTGAGCTCCATTTTACATTTTTCTTTTCTCCCCCCGCAGACGGGGCCAACAGATAATTTCATTTACATAAAGAATGCAGAGCCAATTACAGAGGGATATATTTGCATTTTATATGAAAAATAGTTGTAGGGCAAATAGGAGGCTGTTTAAAATGCATGGATCGATAATGGCTGATGCGCGCTCAAGCAGGACGCGCGCTCACACACACACGCACACACACACACCTACACGGTATCCATTATAACTTAGAAATGAAGAACTTTATAAAATAAAAGCTTTCTTTTTTTTAAAATAAAAAAAATTTATGACAAAAATGAGCGATACTTTAAACACCTTAATTTAATGTCCCAAAGAAAATACGCCAAACTAAATAATTTCTAATAATTTCACGTTGGGTGTGCTTTTTGCAAGTGAAACTAGTTTTTGTAGGTTTTTTTTTCCTTGCGGCTGTAGCGCATTATTGGCTCATGAGCACAGGAGGCAAACGCAGTGAATTAAACGAGTGAATTTGCATTAATCGGAGATATGATCGATAATAACATTATTCACGCTGCGAAGTCAAGTTCCACATCACGGCGTACACGATCATTACTGCAACTAAAACTGCAAATAATAGACGAAAATAATGTGATTATCATTCATTCAGTTGCTCAAACTTTCCTGCAGCAGCTCCAGTGGCTATTTTACATTTTCGACCTGATGGAGGATGGGGCCAGGTGGACTCCACTGTGCCTCGAAAAAATGTATTTTTATTTATTTTTTTTGGTAATTAAAATATATATTTCTATAAAGTGAGGCATCTGTTTTGAACTGTAACGTAACCACCACTGAATATGGCGTGGGAATAAATAGTTATTGTTATTATATAATATTGGGCTTCTCTTTATTCATTTTACTTGATGTGAAATTGTGCGTTAATATTCAGGTAATAGCGTGTGTATTTGCAGCAGGCCACACACTGTAATGCAGATAAATTGCAGGCCTGCATGAACACACGCTTGCCCGCAGCTTATTCTTGTTTGTTTCGACCTCCTTAAAGCAGCGTACACGAGAAAAGGCCAATAAAAGATCACTCAGCATCATATTAATCATTTTTTTCATGTTGCATAACAGACCAAATGATGAAAGACCATTTTAATTTCATAATGACCCATATGTGTGTGTTGCTGGTTAATGTGTGCAGCTCAGCCACCTAAATGTGTTGAATCAATATGGTGGTTACATCTATGCTAATTTCTACCTTTCTTATGATCAGGTATATTCTCTTCATTTTCTTCCCCTTCAGGTCTTATCTAGGCAAATGTATTCAGTTATTGATTATTCACATTGTGATCTGTGTAACGCCAGGTCTCGTGGTAATAATTGATTCTATCGATTAGTTAGGGATGGGAAAGGGAAGAAAAGGCAACAACAGGGGGGTGAAGGAAGAGAAAAACAGTGCAGTGTCAAAGTGATAAAATATTATTATTCATTAGTGAACGTTTTCATTTAAAATTACAACACTGTAAATTTCGCTAATCTGCTTTGGGGTCAAAATTAAATATTTTTTTTACTTTTCAAACGCTAATGTATATAATTTTATTTATTTCTCTAGATTTTCAGATGTAATCTATTAAACGTTTAAAAATTACAAACATTGCCAGGCACATTAGTGAAATCCGAGTTAATAATAAATATATTTTTTAGAAAAAATAATAAGGAAAGTTGTTACCTTAATAACGTTAGTAATTGTAAAGATGTGAATGACAAGACCATTGAGACAAAGTTTAACTCTCAGTCAGCATAAAAAAGTTTTTATTTAAAACTTCACTGTAAAGTTTTAAATGTCAGTTTTAAAACGTCTGTGCCATCTGATCACAAGCGCTGACCAAAATCTGTAAAGTCAACTTTTTTAGGTTTGTATTCTACCTATAGAGAAGAAAAAAATTATTTCTGCTGGTAAATAATGCCAGCTATTTAATTTTAAAAGGCATCTGTAGTGGGATGAGGGGTTTATTACTTTATTAACAACTGTAGTTTTGATGTTTGTTTTTTTTTTTTTTATCGTTACCTGAAAGCGATACCTGCGCATGTTTTGTAGAGGAACAGGTGATACTTGTGTCTCACGGTTGCCCTTTCCTAATGATTTTCATCACAAAGAAAACCCTCCCTCCCACATATTTCTAACTGCCCTCGAAGAAATTAGTTTTATATTGTTTGGGTGTACATCGTATAAATACTAGTTGTAAATAAATGTGTCTAAATGTGCGCTGTTTGTAGGAAACCCCATTTAACACACTGGCGCTCGTGGTACCTTTTTCTAACGCAAAATATAAGTAAGAGGTAACGTAGCGGCGGTGAAATGAAAAAGAAAGTTAAACCTAATGAATGTATCTGTGAATATCCATCCATCCCTCTGTGAATATGATGCAGAAAGTTGCCATGATGGAAACGGGGTCACTGCGGAGCCGTGCACACCTGAAGCATTTAACTTTTTCTGTTATTTCCTGATGAACTTTGTTTTCAGTGCATGTATATTAAATGAAGCTGTCTGTTGTCATAAAAGAGTCGAACAAGATGAAAATGTGTCCATTTTCTAGTTTTCTTTCAAAGTAAGACTTGGGCAATATTAACTATCCAAAATACGCTGCTGTGTAAGCATTATTACACATGATAATAAACAGCTTGAAAATCAACTTGTGTTTTGTATTTATTGTGTAGAGTATGTGCGCTGATAAATTCTTTACGCACACACACACACACAGACACCTAAGCTAAAGTGAACATGCAAGATTTTAGATGTCACATTTACCAGTCATTATCGTGTGTGTGTGTGTGTGTGTGTGTGTGTGTGTGTGTGTGTGTGTGTGCTCGCGTGATTAAATGATGCATGAGGTCCTAGATGAGATGAAAACAAAAGGTCTAATGTTAGAACGAAACCTTGCGCCCTCCCCCCTCCTCATTATCATCATCATCCGTGTTTCCTGTAAAAAGATTTATTACGATTTTATATTTGACTATATTAAATATAAATTCATATGTGGAAGAATGTTTTCAACCGAATAGGCAAAATCTCAAGACTTGAGCCAACAGAATTAGAAGGATGCTGCTTTTTCTCTTTTAATCCTTCAAAATAAATTCCTTTTCGCTGACGCAGGCTGCATAAAATCGTCATTTGGAGGTTTATTTTTTCTTTTTCACGGCTGCGAAGAGAGCGTCAATATCTCATTCAAAACTGCAACCCTGCGCGTGCGCTTCATCCATTATCATTTACCAATAAGTGATCACGTTTACTCGGTGATTAAGCAAGGTTTGAGAGGCGAGTGTAAAGTGCAGGTTGGAACTGAAAATGTTGCTGTATTTTTCTCTCATCCTGTTGCTCCTGCAGATCGGTGTCGTGGACGTTTGCAGGCCGTCGGGTCCTGCATTCACAGCACGTCCATGGCTGCAGACATTTTTTTTTTCATTTTCTAATAAAATATGAATTTATGAATCTTGACAAGCCACATGCTGGAAATTCAACTGCTCGGGAGGAGCTATTTCTCTCCCACACCGACCTTAATCAGTGCAGCACAGAAAATCTGCCGCTTCTGCTACTTTGGCTTATTCTGTTTATTTCCTACCGCATGCATGGTCATTTTAAGGTCAGAGCAATGTCCTCTGACCCTTGACCCTCTTGTTATTGGCTGCTTGTTATATTGGCGTTGCAGGATTTGCTGCAGCCATATATGTCTTTCAGGAAACTTCAGCTAAACGGTTGCATTCTAAACAGGCTCAGCATTGGATTTAGATTAAAAACTCTTTCTCCATCCGCCGTATCTAAAGTAGGCCTAACTTTGATAAGAGCTGCTGTTAAATACTGAAACGCGAGTATCCCTCAATATATTTATTACCTGTATTGTAATGGGGAAATCCACCATTTCTTATCCTAATTCCTTCTGAGAGCATCAGCTAAATGGCTGAAATGTAAATGTTTTGGCTGCAGTGTTGCTGGTCCTGCTGCTGCTCTCAGTGTGAGGAAAGTGACTCTGGGAGCATCAGCTAAATGCCTAAAATGGAAATACGCTTATTACCTGTGATCAAAAGATTTGAAGCTTGAATAAATCAGATAGATGACTTTTTTTCCCATCACAACTTATTAGGCATTAGTCAGAAATATGAGGCTTTCCCTGTTTTGTTATGGCTCTGTGTGGCTGAATCCAAAACCCAGTGTTGACAAACCCACACCCTGAACATCCCGCTGGGTGTCAGTTTCCCCTCTAGGCCCGCTGCGTAAAAGTTGGGTGTCAGCCTGCCTTCTCGGGTTTTCCAGCCACAGAAGGTGAACTTTCACCCCGACCTCCGAGAGGACCTTTTATTTTCGTTCTGTAGCCGTTGACCATTTTTACCTCCAGCTACTTGCCATCCATACACGCATCCCTCCGTGCTTGCTGTGCGCGGGGCGGATCGATAGGGCAGCATCTGCTCCAGGAAGCCCGCGGTCCCACACCGCGCACCGCTTCGCTGTTTCCAAACGCCAAAACTGCTCATCTCTGAAAATTAAACTGACAGACAGATATGATTAGTATGCGCTCTGCCTCCCTGCTTCTGTCTGTCTCTGTTTCTCTCTGAGACCGATTCGCGCGCGAACGTGCACGCACAGGTCTTGCCACACAAACTAGATGTAATTTACGCCTATTGTATGCGCATGCAGGCACTCTCATGTAAACACATAAGCTACACAAGCTCCAGCATAAGTGCACACAGTCCTGTATGCACACATACATTAGCGCGCTCACACAAAAAATATTATACCCCCACAAGTAGAAAACCAGGCAGTGTAAGCACAGGTTAAATTTACACGAAATAGCTGCCATGTGAACACTTTTGCACTTGCGCACACATGCACGCGCTCCCAGTAGTCCAGGCCTGCATTATATGTGTCTGCATGGTGCTGCGACAGCAGCAGGTCGTGGGTCTCCTGAAAAAAAAAAGGGTCGCATTGATCTTCTTTCTGGACTTTCCAGACTGAAGTGTTGGCAGTGTGAGTGAATAGAGCCGCGTGCTGAGTGCTGATTAAGAGCTGGGCTAAACATGAGAGCCACTTGACACCATTTTCCCCCTAAAAGGTGGGTTTTACATTTAACCAACACAAGGACATAGAAGAAAAACACGCATAGTAATCTATGTACATTAATAATTTATAAAACTATATATAAACTTTGGCCATATATATATATATAAAGAGATGTTTACACTTTGTTGTGCGCAATATTTCCACCATGTCAAAGTATATACATATATAGGTTTATATAGTTTAAATTTTACCCCCTTAATAAGTTGATTCACATAACTACATATTCCGCCCCAGGGCCTTCTAGCTCTACACATATATTAGAAGTTAGGGGAAAATAGTAAGACTTGTTAGAAAAGCATGGCATTAATAAATAAAAATAACAATAATAATTTTAAAAAACGAAAGGCGATGTGTTAGCTGGCTACATCCCTTTCTATCTTCGTGATGTATTATTTCACAGCGACAAAAGGAGCAACGGTATTACTCGTTACGTAAAAGGGACAAAATGACATTAGCCACAGCCAGCAAAATCCATTGATCAGACACGATAAACAGGAAAGCGCAGCAGAATGACCAGGATGTGCGCACATAATTCATAAGTTGTGCTTGCAATCAGCTGAAGAAGGCTTAACCTGTGGGGTTATGAGAAAGAGAGCATCTCCACCTCCACGCCTCTCCCGCCTCGTCACCCCCTCCCCTCCTCCCCCCGGAGAGAAAGGGTTAATTGGAGTAGGAATTTCATCGCACATCTGTCAGATTTTTAAGGCCGTGACGCACTGAAAGCAGAGAGTCAATGTGAGCAAGGGGGAGGAGGAGGAGGAGGAGAAGGAGAAATAGTTGGTGGTGAGATCGATGAAGTGGCAGGCAGAGGGAAGAGGAGGAGGAGGAGGAAAATCTCACGAGATAATGAAAGAACAAGAGGAGAGCTGCTAGTGTAGAGCAAAAAACGAGGCTAGAACGGGACATTTTTGGAGTGAAAACCAAAGACTAAAAAGAAAGAAAAAAACAAGGAACGAAAAGACCGAGAGAGATTCGCCTGTGACCGCAGATGGTTTTTGTTGTCGGGTTTTGGTGAATGTTGCACCCCGGGGCGCAGCGGACCAATTGTGCGAATCTGCAGGGCTGCTCGGTGACAGAGTCGGAGAGATGCACAGGACGGACGAGAGTCGCGGACGGGCTCTGAGAAGTGGATAATACAGGTAGGATTTTGCACGTTTTGTAAAACCTGTGCGTGATATATTCTCCGATTCGCCGTCACGTTTGGTAGTTAGTTAACGCGTCCTACATGTGGAGTAAATATGCGAAGGAACTGGTCATTTACAGCGCTTCGCATGCGCGCTGTGGGCTACTTCTGTATTCATAACTTTGCATAAGAGAGAAAAATCGTATATTCCAAGATGAGATTAAGTTGAAGTGAATAAAACATGGGTATCGGCGTTTTCTGGCGCGTTCCGAGGGATGTGTGAGGCAGAAATCCAAAAGTGCTTTTTTGTTGCTGTTGTTGTTTGGGGTGCATTTTATTTGCCGTTACTGGGATGCTTTTTTTCCTCTGTAAGGACTGAAGTTTAAATACAGGGAATAACAGCGCCTGTCTTGTCTCACGCAGGCACAAAAGCGAGGCTTTTGCCGAGGAACCCAGCTGAGCACCAAAGAGACAAGCAGAGCGCTGATGCACAAGCGAGAATAAAATCACAGTTAGAGCTCCTAATGCTGTTGCAATCTCGTTTTCTGGGAGTTTGAAGACAGTACTTAACGTTATCAGATAATTAATTAGACACCCTATAAGCCCGGAAATCAATTAATTCACAAATCAATAAATCCATAGTCTGGTGTAACAAGAGACCTTACAGACTGTTTGCCCAGTTGTCGAAAAACAATAACAAGAGGAGACCAACCACTCACAGAGGCAAGAAATACAACTTTATTTGCTGAAATTAATGATGGATGGGAGTCTAGGGGAGATGTCCCTCCACAGCCACTCGGATCTGGCTCACAGCCAGGATGGCAGGGCCATGCTGCACTCCCGGGACCTTTCAGCTGCTTTCCCCAGGCCTTCCCTTGGGGGCTCCTCCATGTCTCTGGAACCCGAGCCCCGTCCACCAGGCTTTGACCACTCCATGTCAGCGCTGGGCTACAGTGGCGATTCTCCATCCAGCTCTGGCAGCACTTACACCACCTTGACACCCCTGCAGCCCTTTGATGACAAGTTCCACCACCACCACCATCACCATCATCCCTGTCTCCCTGTCAGCAATGTTATTGGCAGCTTTACCCTCATGCGTGAGGATCGAGGCATCAGCACCAACTTCTACAATCCTTATGGCAAGGAATTGGCCATGTCCCAAAGCCTGTCACCTCCATCCACAGGATCAGGCCTGGGTTCCTCCATGCATGGCTATGGCAGTCTGGGCAACAGCCCTAATGGCAACGGCAGCCAGATGCTCCCTGGTGGCTATGATGTCCATGGAGGGAGCCTTTTCTGCCGAACATCGGATTTTGGCCGAGAGATGTCACCACCAGGTTTAGGAGGAGGTGATGTGTCAGTGGGGCATCAGCTAAATAAAATGGAGACTCACCAGCATGCCCCAGGCCATCACCCACACATCTATACACAGCACTACCAGCCCCACCATCACCCGAGCCAGCAAGCCACCAAGATGGGTGACCACCTGCACTCATCGTCTGCCTCATCCTCACCCAGTGAGGGCATGCTGCCGGGCTCACAGGGCAGTGGAGGCAGCACTGGAGAGGAGATCAACACCAGGGATGTGGCCCAAAGGATCATCACTGAGCTGAAGCGATACAGCATCCCCCAGGCCATCTTCGCCGAGAGGGTTCTGTGTAGGTCACAGGGCACACTGTCTGACCTCCTGAGGAACCCTAAGCCCTGGGGAAAGCTCAAGTCTGGCCGTGAGACCTTTAAAAGGATGTCCCGCTGGCTCCAGGAACCTGAGTTTCAAAGAATGGCCTCGCTCAGGCTTGAGGGTAAGATCTGGCTTTACTCTGTATTTTCTTCGCACACACACACACACACACACACACACACACACACACACACACACACACACACACACACACACACACA
>JAVDPK010002452.1:110404-188963 GCA_034780415.1 Cichlasoma orientale
CACACACACACACACACACACACACACACACACACACACACACACACACACACACACACACACACACACACAAACCGAGACCACAACAACAGACGCGCTCACTCTCCTTGTTTTCCCCAAACGCCTCCCTTCTCCGTGTCTTTCAAAAAAAATCTTCTCTCCAGCAATCAGTATGCAGCTCAGGTTGATACATGAGTAAAAGCAAACGCATCATACTGATGTTTCCCTTCTTCACACCACTGTGAATGTACAACTGGTGTGTCTATGGTCTCATCAGCCCGGGTAACAAGAACTTAGCAGCACATTAAGGACAGTTTGATCAAGAACAGGCCATATGTGCTGTTCCTTTGTTTACTTTGCTCCCAAACAGCTCCTATTGATTTGTACAGTAGCTACAATAAAAAAAAAAAAAAAAAATGCCACAGACATTTGCCCTCCTCTTAAATGAACCATGAAGATCAGTGTGAGCAGCGATTGGCAATTTAATCGCTTTTGAGCCCACAAAATAATTTGCGCAGATATGCCATCCTGAAGCGATTGATTAATTTGAGCAGCGATTTATATCTGCTCAGCGCCTCACTCAAGTTGAGTTGGCAAGGTAACTGATGCAAATTAGACTTGAGCTTTTGCCAGACACCTTTTATCAACGTTGTCACTGAGGCAATTACTGCGAGGCTAAATACAAATGTTGTTCAGCTCTAAGGCAGCTCCTTCCAGGTCTGTGAGGTTTCTCACACATGGAACAGAAGAAGTCACTGCTTAACTGAGATGCATGTAATCATTACTCATCAAAATAAATAAATAAATAAAATTCTAAAAACGTATTTGTTTAATTATATAAATATCATAATAATAATAATTTTAATTTAATAATTTCTTGCAGGCCTATTACTGTTCATACAGCTTTCATGGCACATTTTGTTTTTGAAAGGCGCATTGTAATCTGCTGCCTGACATTTAATATTCTTTAGAGATGTGAACTGAAGACACGACAGCACGCCGTACAGTGCCGTGTTACAGTGTTGTCCCTCCACAGGGACCAAGGGCCCATCTGATACACGCAGCACAAAAAGAGATCCAAGTGAACACGGTAATATGAGATGAGCATAGACGAGTGTGTATCTGCGAGTGGGCTGCTCACTGCGGGGGTCTGTGAGCTGTACGTGCGTGTGAGCCTCCCCACTTGATCACTGCTTTTTTCATTTCTGTTGGCAGCTCGACTGATTAAGCCCAACAACACAATAGGGTTCATAGTTAATGATTGTGCGCTCTTGCAATCCCTTCACAATTATTGATCTTTGATTGTTCAACTCCGAGAGCACATGTGTACATCCTCCATTCAGCAAAACGTTACAGCAATCACAACCAAACCTCTTTTCTAAAGATGAGCCATCCTGGGGTTTATTCTGTAATTTGACCCAAATGGCGTTTGATTAATCTCATCCTGCAACGTGTGAATGCTTTGTATGCAAAACACCTTTTATCTCTCCCACAAAAAAAGCAGATCTTCATCGTGATAAATCAGCCCTTTGTTCTTTGGGACAGATTTAATCATCGTTCTTTCTTTATGTGCAGCATCCTTGTTTTTCTTCGTCGTCACAAACACAAACATTATTTTTAACGAGTCAGACCGCCAAGTCCGAGCAGCCGATCAATCAGGCTCATAAAAAATTAAAGTCCCTACACAGAGAAGTGTACTAATGTTTGACAATGCTCCTCACTCTCTCTCTCTCTCTCTCTCTGCTCTCGCACTCTCTGAAATTGCATATTTAGTTCTTGGCAAAGCCACAATTTGGACAGCTCGGCACTTTTCTACATAACCTACTTTCCGAAGGGGGTTGTTTTTTTTTTTTCTTCCCTCTGGCCAACCCCCTTTTGTTTAATTACAAGCCTCTATTGATTTCCATGGGAAAGAGCAGCACGCTTTGCCCACACACACCTCGGCCGCATCGGCAAATCGAGACTGGAATTAGAATGCGCAGTGCCCTGTGCTCCCCAGTCTGAAGATAGCTCAAGTGCTCTCTGCTTCACGCCTCAAGTTTTAAGATGATCCTCCTTAATGCAGCACTCGCTTAAACACATAGAAGGCCCTTTAGTGTCAGCCAGAAGCACTATGTTATTTCCATAACTGTCTCTTCTATAGAGGGCTGCAGAGCTCGCTCCAAAGCTTGGCGCACAGTAATTATGGAATGTAGTTGCTGCCATTTTGTATTTTCATATGACTGTCTTTTTGCAGAAACCTTTTGCTAAAATTGCTGTGATCCCTCGGATTTATCTGCAGTATCGTGCGTGTGTGTGTGTGTGTGTGTGTGTGTGTGTGTGTGTGTGTGTGTGTGTGTGTGTGTGTGTATGCTCTATGGATTACTGCACTGTATATGAGATGCATCTCCAGCCCAACCTCAGGCTGTGGAGGAGGCAATCAGGATTTAGTCAGAGAAGAAGGCAGGATAAAGACCACACAGCCTAGCTCTGACACTTAAAGTCAAGGAGGGGGATCAGAGACTATAACTTTAAAGATGATGGCCGAAGCCCTTGACTAAAGGTCTAAATGAATAAGAAAGGTCAATGCGGTTTACGTGTCAGCTCCAGTGCCTGCACCACCCCCACAGTAATGAAAGCCACAAAGCCTTGTCCACCTCTCGCTGCGTACAGTTCACATTTTGCTAGTGAGGCTCAAAGGTCAAACCCGATGCCATTTGCATATCAGGAATTGCAAACAGGCCGGCGTGACCTTAGCTGTGCAACATCAAACAAACAGTGTTGCTGTTTTTGTTGTTTTGTTTTTTTTTATCTGACTCTAGCCGCTCCCCCCACTCTGGCGCTGAAGGGGTTAACCAGCCTCTGTGGGTCGAGGAGTCTGAGCTGCACAGATTTAATCAATAATTTCTATCAGCCCCTGGCCCAAGAAATCAGCAGGGGGTGGGCTGGGGCTGGGTGGGGTGGGGGGTGGAGGGAGAGGACAGGGAGGGGAGTGGTGGTGGTGGTGGTGGAGGTGTGGTGGTGGTGGTGGGGGGTTGAGACGCCGGGGGGTAGGGAAAGGGCTTTCGATCACGTTTCAGCAACACGAGACAGGGGCATACATCATGATTAGGGGCTGTTCCCACGATCATAAGAAGCCTATAGGGGAATATTTATGTCTCCAAGAGTAGCCCCAGCACTGGGGATTTATAGCATGGTAATTGTGAGCCTTTTACACATGATTACAGTATAAGGAAGCATTTACTTAATGGCCGGCGTTATGATCGTCAGTGAGGGAGAGAGCTGAGGATAGGATGGAGGCAAGGAGGAGGAGAGCGGCAGGACACGGCAACTCCTTCAACAAGCCATAAATCCACACTACAAGCAAGCAGGCAAGCACTATCATGTCATTCCCTTCATTACTGCATGAGCTCAGAGTGCACCACTGTATATACATTCCATAGCTGAAGCCCGCAACCCGACCCCCAAACCCGAAATATTGATGGTGCTGATGGTGTAACACCTGTGAAAAATGCAGCACTTTGAAAAGAAAAAGAAAAAAATTATATATATATATATATATATATATATAATTTTTTATAAATACATTTCACTCGTGGTGATATTGACATGTTGTTGACATCTCGGCCTGTTCAGATTTTAATGAGACGCGGTTCGATAACTCTCAGAAATGCAAACGAGCTCTGGATGCCTAAAAGCTAACAGGCCTCTGTAATCTCAAGTTGACAAGAGTGCATCCCCGAGTCAAAACATTTCCTTCAGATAATGATTTTAGAGGAGAATGTTCACAGGGAATTCATGGGGAGATTTATTCGTGTCCAGTTGAGTACTTAAGTTTCAGAAACCCGGCTGGATGTTAGAGCAATCAAAGCCGGGCGGTGCAGAGTACACACACACACACACACACACACACGCACGCACGCACGCACACACACACACAACCTTTAGACCCGGGTCTAATTCTGCTGTTGCGATGGCACTCTGTGGAAAAGATGGCGGTGAGGTCACACTTATTCCACAAGCGCTCTGCTAATGAGAGAAATTTGCTGCTGTGCGTCTGAAGAGTGAAAACACAGCCATACAGTTAACATCCACAGCACCCCGCACTATGTGAGATGTTTCTCAATGGGAAACTATGAGCCAATCAATTGGACGTGTCAGTGCTGTTGTGAGAGCAAAAGGCAGCATCTGTGTTTTAAATAATGTATGTTTGTAGCATGTGTGAGTTGGATTGTGTCTCTACGTGTTAGGGTTTGAAATATTGGATTTAAAGGTTATTGCTAGGAGATATCGCCGTATAATCAAGTATTTTTTTTGTCAATAATATAACTTTATGCACATTTTGTGTGTTTTCTTAATACAAATCAAAAAGCAGCAGGATTATTTCAACCAGCATCAACATGAGTGCAGCTGGTTGCTTGAAAAATGGTCGATCCTAAATCTTAAAATAAAAGGAAAGAAAGACTTACTCTTTTCTTAGATTTATGCAAAAAAAAAAAAAAAGAAAAAAAAAGACATGTTTGTTATATTCGAGGCTGTTTTGGTTGGTTTAGTTCTAAAAAAAAAAAAAAAAACCTCAAGATTTTATCCTTCTGAATCTGGGAAAGACGTCTAACACATACCTATTACAAGAGTTAAAAAAAAAGCAAGAAAAAAAAGAAAAAAGCCTGAAATAGGCACTAATCCATCCATCCCTCCTCTTTTGTGTGTGTGTGTGTGTGCGTATCTGTGTCTTGGTGTTTTGTGTGCACATACACCAGTGTGCTTACACTTAGAAATGCATTTGATACCATCAGCAAAACAGTCTCCCAGCAACCACACAGTGCTGATTGAAACCTCTTAAAAGTGTGCATTTAGGTAATTGCACGACTCCCCCAAATATGTTTTAGTCCACTTAAGGCTTCTAAACGCCCTGGGCAATGCTGACTCTGCTTGTTTCACTCACCCCTGACGTAACCTGCCTTTAATAGAAAATAAATTAGTTCCCCCTAAAGTGATTATTACTCACTCACTGCCGCCACATGTAAATGACTTTTATGAGAAACTAATGATGTTGAAGTGTCCACTAAGGGGAAGGAAAGCGAGGAAGTGGAGGGAGATGGGCAGAGAAAGAGAGCGGGATGGAGGGAGGGAAGGGAGGATAAGTTGGCTCGGTACACAAAGGCAGAGGTTGGTGTTGTGTTTCCTGTAAATACAGAATTACAGCGTGTTAGAGGTGAAAGGTTCAGCGATGGATATGCAGAGGAACATGCAGCCTGAATTCAAAATGCTCGTCTGATTCTCAAAATGGATCTGAGCTCAGCCCACACGCGTCAGGCTATTTTTCTCTCTCACTAAACAAAACTGTTCTTTGCAGGCTTTTTTTTTCAAAATAAATTTCAGACTTTTTCATGAGAAAATATTGATTATGTAATTGGGCGGGCTGCCGCGGCTACAGTGGTGTTTAACCCAGACCCTGAGATTTTATTTTGTGGTTGGTGAACGCAAGACTTAGATTAAAAAAAGAAATTACCAAAAGACTGAACTGTTGCTCCTCAGACAGTTTGGATATGGACAACTTTGAGACTGAACAAATGTTGCTAACGCTTTTCATCTTCCGAGGACTGAAGATGCAGAAATATACGCATATCAATTAAAGGGAAATTTGAAGAGGGGCAAAAATGTGGCATTTTATGCGATAAAGTACATTTAATATGCCTATTTAATTATTCTCGTTTGCAAAAATTGTTTTGTGTCTGAATTTGGTTATTCTTTGGATGATGTCATCATTATCAGCGCACCACCAGAATTAGTGCTTTGTCTTGAGGCCATATCTGAGTAAACCTATAGACTGTTTTCCAAAACGTAATTAAAGAGAAGAATGAAAACCATCATGGAAAACTTCAGGGCTTTGGTCTGGATGTAGTTCTATGTTTTTTCTCCTCCCTGGCAGCTTACAGCAGCTCACTGGTAATAAGATGTGATAGGTTGAACATCTTGATTCCTTTACTGCACAATGAAACAAGTTGCTGATTCATCTCTTTTAACTAATCAAAGTTGCTTAGCTAATCTGTTTTCTTTCAACAAATCCACTTTCCCTCAGCTTAATCCATTTGTCCTAGTTAGCCAGCCAGTCTGTTAGCTAACCTGCTTCCCCTTTTCTTTTTTTAATTTATCTTTTATCCATCTGCCTGCAGCCTGCAAGCGTAAGGAGCAGGAGCAGAGCAAGCTGGAGCGCAACCAGGGCCCGAAGCGCACCAGGTTGGTGTTCACAGACCTGCAGCGGCGTACGCTTATGGCCATCTTCAGGGAGAACCACCGCCCAACCAAAGAGCTGCAGGTCACCATCGCCCAGCAGCTGGGCTTGGAGCTCTCAACTGTCAGCAACTTCTTCATGAATGCCCGCCGACGCAACCTCAACAAGTGGGCAGATGAGGGCCGTCCTTCTTCCACCGGTTCCTCGGGCTCCAGCATTTCCTCCTCCGCAGTGTCCTGCAGCACGGCGTGATGATAGACCGTCGCGGAGGTGCGGTGGGTAGGGCGCTGAGGGAGCAAGGGGGCACATAGACTGGTCTAGGCAGAGATCAGCCGTAATAAATGTCCTCCTCGTTATCAGAAGGAGGGATGAGCCAGCTATTATAGATGAGTTTATGAAGATGAAGCATTTTTTTCCCAAACCAAAGTCGATTGTTCCCTTGAAAAGGAAGGGGCAATGCCTAGAGTGATATGATTGCAAGATGTGAGGTCTTGCCTGTATAGTCAAGGGTGCAAAGATGATTTGACTCAAAGAAGAGTCACACCCTTACATAGATACCATCTCATTGCATTATTTTGATTATGTAGATTAGAAATAATGAGGGTATTACAAATCAGGAGGAAGCATATTTTGGTGTACCTTCAAAGCTATTCTCATCTCTCCAAACGTGAAGAATCAAGAGGTGCCGTTTGCTCACATCTGGAGAGCGTCATTGTGTAACTTCTTAATCAAGTGATCACCATCATCCAAAGACATTAATCCTTCCCCAATGTTCTTATGGCCCTTTTTTCCCTCCAGAATCAAGACGAAAGAGGAGGAAGAGGCACTTTTTTTAAATTCTCGTTTTTTTCTTGGAGAACTGAATTCCCTTTTCTTAGCATGTGTTTCCATGGTAATGGTTCCCAGGACCGTATGGCTTTGTTCCAAGTTCGGAGCCTGGAATAATCAGGAGGGTTCTGTAGCGTCTGTGACTCCCAATTGTCAATCATTTGCCATCAGCAGGAGCCTCTTCTGTATTGTGTCAAGATGGTCCCACCTTGAATGAATCAGAGTTTTCAAGGGGGGAACCGCAGCGCATCTCGCCGTATGCCAGGACAGAATCAATAAACACGAGCAGGATGCAGAAACAGACTTGTTGGTGCAGCCGTCTAGCTTTAAGACTCTCTGAGCTTCCAAATGAAAGCTCCATAGCCATTTTTTTGGACTCAAAATCAAGCCAAAAATAAAAAACCAAAAAAACAACAACAACCAAAAACAACATTTGAACACAAAGGCTCCCGGGAGAAGAGGTACACCAGACACAATGTATAGTGACATTGTAGTATTTTTTCCACTCATTTCCAAACAACTGTATACTCCTCCATTACAAAATCTTTTTTTACAGATGTCTAGAAAATGGAGGAATGTGATTCTTTCCAACCTTTTTGTACAGATTTCAAGCACATCGCTCTATTTATAGAAACACGTTGGAAGCGCGGGGCAGTTTGTTTCAGCCCTGCTGACGTACAAGGTCATTTTTTTGGTCCACAAAGGAATGGCTTTAACCATGCCTCCTTATAGCCAATAGATGAATCAAACCAAGAACTTTTCAAATGCAATTAATGATCTGATCAACATATTTATTACTGCATTTGTGTATTTATTGATTTCCCTTTTTCCTTTTCTTTATTTATTTGGTTGTTTATTTATGCTATCTATATACTGTAAGTATTTATTTAACGATGCTCTGTATGTCTGTGTGAAACTGAAGACTTTTTGTGATGGGCACTTTTAGCTGTAGAATCCCATCGTAATACCAAAGATTAACATTGCCTCCCTGAATGTACGGCCTGAATCCCTAAACCCAGTTCCCGATCCAACCTGATCCAGCCCGACCCAGTGATGTTACGTATCTCTCTCTCTATCTTTAAGGCCTGGCCGTTTTTGTTTTCTTTGTTTTTTGTAGAATTATGGGGAATTCTTTACTCTTGCAAATGTCTCTGCTGTCAGCTCTTAACGCCAAGGCCAAAGCTTGTTTGAATGTTGTGATAATATTTATAATTAATATTACTATGAATAATGACAATAATAATAATAATAATAACAAAGACGATGTGGCATCCCATAGGTTCACAAGTTGCTTGTAAAGTTGTGTTCAGACCAATGCCATCTGGTAGTGTGTGTAAAGTGTCTGGGGACCCACTTAAAGCGCTGTCTAATGTTGCGCGTGAATCCGTTGGGGTCACGTGCAAACATGCGCACCGTGCATACCCATCTCCCTCACCTAACCCCTTCCCCAGTGCAGTGCAGATACTACTGTCTATGTCCTTCTCAGTGTGATCTCACCGTCCACCACATGCCAAGGCTTCTGCTAGTTGTCTCAGTTCCAAGACATTTAGTAGGATTCACTCCTGACTCCTACCGTGTTTTCCTCCTCTTAGAGGGAGTATTGGAGTTTTTCTCTGGGTTCTCAAGGTCTCGAGGTTTGTTTGTGGTTTTACGTGGTTCTTAAGGTTTGTTCCTCATCTTCTGGGGAATTGGGTTTATGTACCTCTGGTTCTGAAGGTCTTAGGGATGGTTTCTGTCCTATCCAATGGCTCGTCCCTGGTTTTGTGGTGTTTGTTTCTCATCTTCTGGGGATCTTTAATTTCTTCGCAAGGTTCTTTAGGTTTTTGAGTTTTGTCGCTAGCCTCCGAAAGTTCAGTCTTTCAGAAGTCTTTGATTTTTTTGTGAGGCTTGTGGGGTTTGTCCCTAGCCGTGTAAGAGGTTCGCTGATCTTTTATAATCATTTGGGGTTTTGGAGTTTCTTCTAGGTCCTCCTTCCTTGCGTCTGAATGGTGGATGCCTAAATCAGAAGAAGTCACCCAAGATTTAATTCTCTGACTGCTGACTAAATGCTGCCCAAGAGTGGGAAAGCTAGATTGGCCGTTTTCAACATTGACTCTTTCTCTGTCTCGTTTTCTCTCCCTTTCTCTGTCTTTAACGTTGTAAGGGGCGGATTGCCGGGGCCCCCTTCACAGCGTGCACTTGAAAGACGGGTGGTCATGAAAGAGGCCATCGACTTTTTCGTGGACTTCAAAGGGGAGGCTTTTTTCATCCCGTCTCCTCTCTGGGTATCTGGTCTGGGGTCTGCTCTTGGCCAGACCTGTGGGCTTTAGGGGGCATTCAGAAGGGGTGGGGGGAGATCAGAGAGGAGGCTGAATCATCCAGAATGGGGATGGTGGTAGCAGTGTGTGTGTGTGGAGAGGTAGGAGGGGGGTTGTTTGAGGAACAGGAGGTGTTGGAGTAGTGGGGCATAGAACTGAATTAAACTTTAATGAGCAACAATTGTAAGCATGCTGAGAGCTAAGGGGGGGGGTGCTGGTGGTGGTGGGGGTGCGGTTGAGTCTGTACAGGGGTGAAAAAAATTAAAAATGAAAGAGCTTGAAGGCTTTCTGCTGATCTCTGCCCACTGCTGTCATTGTATCAAAGCTGAGGTGACACCTTTCAGGTTTTTCTTTGTCTCTCTGACTGAGAGTCTAAAATGGAGACAGCGCTTTTTGTATCGAGCCACCCTCTGCTCCGTGTCAAGCAGGGAAGCTCTTCCCTTTCTGTACAGAGGGTAGGCGGGAGGGAGGAGTGAATCCAGTTGGCTGTTGCAGGTGATCCGCATTGCCATTTTAGCCTGCGGCACCCCCTAGTGACTTTTCTAGAAACTTGACCCTGAGACAAGCCTGGCAGCCGAGGCCATTGCAGAGCAATTCTGAGGAGCGCGTTAATAATGAAATAGCAGAACTGAAAGCTAATATATACTTAAAACATTAAAAAGACCAAAAAACTACTGTTTTTGATAATGTTTGAACCAAAAACCAACAAAAAAAAAAAAAAAACAATAACCAAAGATTGATGGGTAACTGCTGAATCATTATGTATAGTAGGTAGTTTTAGCAGTTCCCTATCAGAGCTACCGTAGCACTCAGAGGATTCAAAAAAGCACCAGTGGGGTTCCGTGTGCTGGTTATTTATGTTGCAGAAAACAGTATTATGTTGAGCTGGAACTGAGAAACTGACATGAAGCAGCGTCTTCAGATGAAAGTCTTTTGACTCCCCAGTGTGTCCCTGTCTGTCCCCCGTCTTCTCCCGTGTGCGTACATGAAGACTTTACCCATCTACCTCAACTGTGTGAGATGTTGTGTGGCAAAGATGTTCCTTAACCAAAGAATCCATTCTGTCAGGGTGTCTGTCTATGTATCTATCTTGTCTGCTCATCCGTCTCTTCTTCATGCCTTTTACTTCAAACCGAATGTGCTGGAATCAATCCGTAAAAGGGGCTGAACGAGGCCCCTGTCCGGCCAAAGCTGAAGTCGAGTATGCTAGTGTCCCATTGATCCATGTTCTGTATATAAATAAAATCATTCTCAAGACCAAAAAAGAAGGAGGTGACAATCCAAGCAAGGAGGATCTTGCTGTAATCAACGTTGCCTATTCCTTGTTTTCCAAAAACTAGAATTATGTGAATTACTGTAATACAAAAACCCCCCAAAAATCAAGCACTCATCCCAAAATAAAGGTCAGAGGAGACAGAAGCTATTTTTCCACATTTGTAAGCCACCCCTCCCACCTGTTTTTTTTTTCTCAAAATGTTTAGTGTAGTTGAAATACTGTTCAATCCCACTGTTGTAAGTAGGAATTAATAAGATCCATACAAAAAGCTTTAAACGGGGAAGAGCTGAGGTAAATATTTGACTGAGTCTGAGTTTCCTCAGCTTGGACTCGGCCCACCATGCTTTATTGTGCCATTCTTGTCCATGTGTTAGACTTACTAATGAATGTGGCTAACCAACCAAAGGCTTAAAAAAAAGATATACAAAACTTTAAACGTCAATCATGGTGGGACATTTTGTATCAACAACTAAAGAAAATCCCTTTGAATACCTCATGTGAAAATTGTTTGTTGTGATGTTGCACTAAAAAAAATAATAAAAATGACTCATTTGTAACCCAACACTGCAGTCCGTTGACTTTATTCTGACCTTGTTGTTGGTGTTAGCAGGAAAGATCTCCGGGTTTTTAAAGGCCAACACCAAATCCAATACGTCTCAAAAATGCTGGTTAAAGTGTGCTCCGGAATGGAATGGAATTTTCTTTTTGTCCAACAGAAGCTAAAAAAAAAAAAAAATCACCCTTATTAAACCAAGGCTTCTTTCTAAATGTAGTTTTTGTATAACAAAAATGCAGTATAGTAATTGTGCATATACATTTTTATATATATGCTGCTCAAAAAAAATAAAGCAATACTTTCAAAACACATTATATAGGAAAAAATCTATCTATACTGATATGAGTAGTGTGTTAGGAATGAAAGGATGCCACGTTGTTTGATCTAAATGACAGAGGACTGTATTTAAAGACACCCAGAACATCAAAAATGATGCAGCAGGCTGGTTCATTTTACTGGAAATTTCATTGCAGGAACCCAAAATGGTACTCAGTAGTTAGAATGTGTCACATGGATCGAAACATATTGTCCTGCAGGTGTTCTATTGGATCAGTTCCTTCATTCAACCGCCCGCATACGCTCACCACATGAGGTCGGGCACTGTCGTGCACCAGGAGGAACCCAGGACCCACAGCACCAGCATGGGGTCTGACATGAGGAACACCAGCATGGGGTCTGACAGTGGGTCCAAGGATTTCATCCCAATACCTGATGGCAGTCGGGGTGCCATTGCCTAGCCTTTAGAGGTCAGTGTGTCCCTCCATGGATAAGTCTCCCAAGATCTTCACTGACCCGCCACCAAACTGGTCATGCTGAACGATGTTACAGGCAGCATAAAGTTCTCCTCGGCTTCTCCGGACCCTTTCATGTCTGTAACGTGCTCAGGGTGAACCTACTTTCTTCTGTGAAAAGCGCAGGGTGCCAGTGGTTTCATGTTCTGTGGCAAATGCCAATTAGACTCCAAAGTGCTGGGCAGTGAACACAGGTCGCACTAGAGGACATCGGGCCCTCAGGCCACCCTCATTTAGTCTGTTTCTGATTGTTTGGTCAGAGACATTCATACCAGTGGCTGCTGGAGGTCATTTTGTAGCGCTGGCAGTGCTCATCCTGTTCCTCCTTGCACAAATGAGCAGATACTGGTCCTGCTGATGGGTTAAGAACCTTCTATGGTTCTTTCCAGCTTTGCTAGAGTAACTGCCTGTTTCCTGGAATCTCCTCCATACTCTTCTGACTTGGAGACACAACAAGTCACATCGATATGTGCCATTGCCAGAAGGTTTGCCTGGAGGAGTTGGCTGTGCAACCACTCTATAGTCCAGGTATGGCCTCATGCTACCAGTAGTGACACTGATTCTAGCCAAATGCAAAACTAGTGAAAAAATGTGAGTGGCCTCCACCTGTAAAACAATTCCTGTTTTAGGGGTTGTCTCATTGTTGCCCCTCTATCAACACCAAAGCAGCTCAAGCTGATTAACACCCCCCCTCTGCTACTAAACTGACCAGATCAATATCCCTGAAGTTTAACTGACTTGATGCTGTACTCTGATTAAAAAGTGTTCCTTTTTTTTTTTTAAGCAGTGTGTATTCCCCTTAAATAAAACAATTCCATGTGCATTATTTCCCGAATAAGGAGCCACCATTAAAAGCAATATTTCGAGATTTTGGAAAATATTTTATTTTAATCCTGAGATTACATAATCAGTAGACAGCAAAGCAGCTGGTAAGCTTGTAATCTGAATGTAATCTGTAAATCTTACTGCACCATGACAAATAAAATATATGTTTTTAGCTTGACGTGTTCAGTAAAGTCACAACAATCACAACTTTTTACACTTTAGCCTTGGACAGTTACCCTAGTTAATGCTAACTACAGGAAACATTGTCGGCTAAATATTTTTTCTTTAATGTTTGAAAAAATAAATCTGTTAAAAACAAATGCTGAATCTTTCCTGTTAAGGGCACTTTTTTAGAAAAGTAGTTTGAGCTTTGAAACGAGGGCCAGCTGGAAAAAAGACTTTTCTCCTTATAAAATGTTACAGTTTTAAACAAGGACACAAATCTAAACCCTAACACAAGCCAAAGACAATCAGTGATATAATCACTCAGTGAAATAACCATAATCAGTGTGGAGAGAAAAACTTGATTCCTCCTCAACAAATAATTTTACAAAAGAAGAACCAAGAGATTCTGGTGTGAAGATGTAGTATTTGAAGACTTGTAGTACAAAAAGTAATTATAATGAGGGATTCAGGTCAGCTCCCTCTGCAGCTACATGACGGGGTAGCAGCCATACAGAGCAATGCCACACTGGTTGTTCTTGTTGCGCGCCATCCGGATGTAGCCCTGATCTCCGAAGGAAGTTCCCCAGCTGGAGATGGAGGGTAAAATAAATAAATAACTTAACCATCAGCTAAATGTATTTAAATGTTTTTAAACCCCATATCTTATTATTAAGGCATTAAATCATTTTTATCGTGTTTTACTATTATTTGAAATCTTTTTATTATTTGAAATAACAAAAAATTCTCAAAGGGAAAATGAGAGAAAACAAAACAGGGTGCAGTGGCTGATTAAATGCTTGTTCATCTGACAAAATTCTACACATGAACTCGTCACGTTCTTTGTTCTAATCTGTGAACAACACTGGTTACACAGATCAGCATCTAATATGAAAGGATGTATAGAAACTTTTAACTGGTACTGTATTACTTTGAAGTTGTGGTCTTTCTGTGGATTAAATAATGTTGAATGAAACTTTAATTAATGTAATGATGAAGGCCAAATGTAGAGCCACACTGTCTGGAGAATCAAGTTTAATTTAAAGTTAACCACTCCTGTCAGCAAAAACAGAATTGAACAGAATGTAAAAATCTGTCATTGTGTGTTGATTTAGTTTATTGAAAAGCCCTGACTTCCCTGTTTCACTTCTTGTTTGTCCTCTAGAAGCATTCAGAGTGAACCACATAAGTGAACTATGTAAGAAGTTTGTATGTGTGACCCAGATGGGGATTCATGTGAAATCAGGACAGTGAAAATGTCTCACCTGTTCTTTACAAGCCAGTAGTCCTCTCCATTCAGAGTGCCATAGCCCACAGCTAAGACCCCGTGGTTCACATTCTGTGTGCATGATGAGTCATCATACACTCCTGAAATTATAAGGAGAAAATACCAATCTCATTATAATTTTCAAAGAAGTTATAGATGATAGTTTCTAAGAAAACTTCATTAACTCAAGCTTTTCTTAGAGAAAAATACAAAAACTCTGTCTTCCCCCAACCTTCTTAAAATTATTTTTCCATCTCTATTTACAAATTAATAATAAGAAAAATAGACTTTGCACCTGATGATGTGTAACTTACCGCTCCTATAGAAAGTAAACCTGGGCCGCTTGGCATCAATCGCCACTGAAATGGGTCCAATGGTGGCAAGTCCCTGCTTCAGGGCATTCTCGTCCCCTTCAGCCAGAAACTGGTAACTGGAGCAGTTGGCAGCACGGGTTGATGGGTTGTAGCGGCACGTTCCATCCTGAAGTTAAAGGACAAAATGTTAAAGGATTTGATCTGATCAAGGAAAGAACTTCATAGATATTAAATTTTTTTTAAATTGTTCTTGCTTTACAACATACAGGCCAGGCCTCAGGCAGAATTGAACTAACTGGGACCTCATATCCACTAGGAGGAGCACCAACAAATTGAAAACATGAACTTCACTGCCACTCATTACCTAGGTTTTTTTTTTTTTAAATAAAGATATAGTCCTTGAGCTTGCTCTAGTGACTCATAGTGATGCAACCTTAGAGATATGATTGATATTTTGGTGAAGCTGTGCTTTATTTTGGATTATGAGCTGCTCTCTGTTGAAGCCACTTTGTTCTGGTGAACTCTGGTGAACTGTCCATTACCTGAACTGCACCTCAGTCATCAAAGGAGTAAGTCAGTGGTGTCATAATCTGAACTTCAGGGCAAAACTAAACCTAAAGAGTATAAAAATACCTACATAATGTCATTGTGTATGTGTTAAACATTTTTGAGTCCCGAATTTCAGTGGCACATGATAGTCACTGGGTATTTCATATCACAAAATTATCTTTTGGTTAAAATTAAAAACACCACCACCTCCGCGAGGCTGGAACAGTCTGTCGAAACGGCTCGGGACTGGCCTCCTCCTCCACACAAACAACAGCAAACTACATAAAGCCTGGAGGACAAATATGTTGTCCACTCCGATTAATTTATTGTTGCTCCAAAGAGACGTTAACAGCTGACCACAGACAAGTGTGAGCGTTGCTGTCTGCAGCCCGAAGGGTCGGACTCAACTTCTTGCTGGTGTTCATACACCCACATTGGTGTCTCACTCATACAGGAATTTGTAAAGGCTGTGTTTAGTCTTATGTTTAATGTTCTTTTTAAACTTGGATATAGTTGGGATGCTGTGAACAATGTAAATAAAACAGAATGTAATGACTGCATATCATTTAAACCCTATATTTCGATTGAAAATAACATAAAGACAACACAAACTAAGAAATGTTACTGTTTTTTTTTAATGTAATCATTTTGAATTTGTTCAGTTTGTGCCAGCTTCATGTCCTGCAAAGAAAACTAAACTTTCAGAAGTCTTATGTTTAACACCTGTACCTTCCCTACTCACCTGGAGATGATACAAGGATGGTGACAGGGACTGAGGTGATTCACTTATTACTGTTAGCTGAGTTTTTTTTTTTAAATAAGCAGTAATTTTTTTTTTTTAATAGATGTGTGCATATTAGGCCACACATGCTTATATGTTTACTTACATATCCTGTATAGGGGTAAGAAGCATCAGAGTCGATTCCTTGGTTGTCAATTACATATTGGAAAGCACGGCTCATAAATCCTCCATTACAGCCATGGTTGCCATACTTGCTAGAACAATCCACCAGGTTTTGGGGACTGAGATCGACCAGCTTTCCTGTAGTCTTGGCCAACTGGCCCTCCAGGGCCCCTGCAGCACTGAAGGCCCAGCATGATCCACAAGCACCCTGAATTAAAACAAAACAAAACAAAACAAAAAATAAAAAACTAACAGCCTATACATAATCCAAAATACAAATATGTTCATATTCTCACTGTTCTTCTAAATCTCCACCTAATAGCACTGAAGCACTTTTTACAGCCCCAATTCCAAAAAAGTTGTATAAAATGTAAATAAAAACAGAATGCAATGATTTGCAAATCCCATATTTCATTCACAGAAAAATAAACTGAGATGTTTTATTATTTCATGAAAAATATGAGAATTTTTAAAAGTTGGGACGGGGCAACAAAGGGCTGGAAAAGTAAGTGGTGCTAAAAAGAAACGGCTGGAGGAACATTTTGCAAATAATTAGGTTATGGGCAACAGGTCAGTAGCATGATTGGGCTTAAAAAGAGTATCTTAGAGAGGCAGCACTGCATTACAAACGAAATGACAGAGGGTTCAGGGTCACCTGATCCAGCCCCAAATATAACTGTGATCAAAAAGGGAAGTTTTAAGCCTAATCTCAAAAGTAGAGAGGGTGTCTGTCTCCTGAATCCAAACTGGGAGCTGGTTCCACAGAAGCGGGGCCTGGAAGTTGAAGGCTCTGTCTCCCATTCTACTCTTAAGTACACTAGGAACCACAAGTAAGCCAGCAGTCTGGGAGAGAAGTGCTCTATTGGGTGTGATATGGTACTAGGAGGCCTTTAAGATGGTGGAGCCTGATCATTCCAGACCTTGTATGTAGTTAATTTATGATATTTAGGTGAAAAAAAAAAGCAAACTTAAAAGTTTGAGGGTTTGCTACAGGCAAGTGATCTTGCACCTTCTTTGCATCAAAAAAACAAAACAAACCAAACAAAGACGTGGGAAATAACTTGGTAGAGACTGTGGCGTTGACTTCCTGCGCAAACATGAAGTGACTCAAAGAATCAGGAACAGGGTGAATGTTGGATATGGTGACACTGCTGACTGTGTGGTTGTGAGACATGAAATGTTTCTACTTTCCTCAGCAGCACTGATACATTCGGGAGAGATTAAATGTCCTTTTTACCTGCATCTTGACGCTGGTGACACAGCCCTTCTCTCTCCAGTCCATTGTGTCGGGTATGTCAGACCCTGATGCCCCTGCAAAGGGAGATGGCGCCCTCTGGATGTCAGTGGGAGGAGTGAGAATGCCAAAAAACTGCGAGATCTCTTCTTCTGTCTGTGAGGAAGAAGAACACGTGATGAAATGAGAAACAGAAATCAGTTAAAATTGTCACACAGTTACAGGATCAAATGTCCATATATTTTGTAAAATGTGGCTTATCACCTATTCCAAAGTTCCCTCATTTTAGCATCTTTCAGCTCATTTTTCTTTTAGGGAAAGCAACTTTATTGTTTGGGTCAATTTTACTGAGTTCATTAGAACCATTTTGATCTACTTTCATTCAAAAAGTACTAAAAAGCCACTACAGACAAAAAAAAAAAAAAAAGGAATATTGGAATATATAAAGGAATATATATATATAAAGGAATATATTTAATTACATATTAATAAAAGTTTTTCTGTAACCAAGAAAAAGCATGTGTCATTTGTTGATTGCTGATAACCTGACCTGGACAATAACTACCTTTTTAACATTAATAGAATGGAGAGAGCAGTCAAAGTGCATCCCTGCTGTTGCATGAGATTATATATAAATGAATAACTAAACATATCAGATTTTTATGAGCACATACTTTAATGCTCAGATAGCATCTTTGACAGTACAAAGAGTAAAGCCAACACATTAAAACACAAACAGGTTTCATTCTATGCTTCACATTCAGGATCACGTTTCTGTCCTCTGAGCCGAGCGCCTGTTCACTTTGGTTTTAGTTTTTCTGGAATCAGACGTATTTCTTGTGGTATAGATGAAGCCAACAAAAAAAAAAAAAAAAAATGGTCTTCAATTTTTTCTGAACACTGCAAAGCACAGACTGAGGTGAAGCAGGTTAAAGGACACAGATCAGACACCAGTTAGTTAAGATTCCAGTATTCCAGTCTGAGCGCTTTGGTCATTCGTTAAGTTAACTCTGGAATGTACTGTAGGCTATTGACTACTGGAGAGTGAATCCTAGTCAGCCTGATGAGTGGCCAAGTTAAGAGGAGAAATCATCTCATTACTTCAGTCAGGTCTCAAAGGGCAGCACCAAAAATCTGCAGCTACTTAGGAAAAGAAAGGTCAGAGGAGCCAAAGGGCAAAAAGATAAAGCAGCAAAAGTTACTAATTTAATTCTGCATGAGGTTAAAGCAAAATAACTAGAATTAATTTTTTAAATTATCATCAAGTTTTTTTTAACTCAGTTGAAGTGTTACAGCAAGTTTTAATATGATTTCAGCTCTAATTTTATGAACGCTAACTGAATAAATTAACACACTTAATTTGCAATGTGAAAATATACATTTGTGGCCCAATATGTGTTAGATATTGACCTGCTTGACATAGAGCAAAAGAACAAAGTAAACAGAAAGAGACGGTTGTTCTGTTCCCTTTATTTCCCATTCTTTTCACAAAGGAGGGAAAATAAAACTAAGTAAAACTAGAACAAGACCCACAGGAAAACACGACATCAAATTCAAAGAGGAAGTGACCAAAAGACAATTAATACCAACAATGAAGACACTGAAATGTGCAGACTCACACGGAACATGAAGACAGAGAAAGGGGAACACAACAGAAAACTAGATACATGAACGGGCACAGCAAAAACAACTCGTTACCCAGACCGATACCATTTGAATTTTTAACAAGTCCCATTAAAAGAACCAAATTAACAATAGATTAACCTGTCTATCATTTCTGTCACTGCCTTGAGTAAAAACTTAAAAACCGATTACTTCAAAAAAAGCAAAATATTTCTTTCTTTTTCAAGTCAACATGTCTGCGTCATGTCCCCATTATTTAATTATTAAAGCACCTTTAATCTTTCATTTCCTAAAGCAGCTTTTCATCTACATGTAACTCAGTTTCTGTCCAAATGGCAGACAGCTGAAGCTGAAAAAAAAAACACTGCTGCGTAGCAAGTGTCACTCCAAGCACCAACAGGAAGTGCCAACAAGAAGACCAAACGTGTCACATGACAAGGCGGCTGTTTGTTTGTTTTTTGTTTGTTTGTTTTACTTAAGATTTCTCAACTGAACAGTCATTTTCCAGAGCTACGCCTCACCAGATTATATCTGTTTTTTCCATTTGTGGGTCATAAAGCTTGAGATATTTCTAGCTCTAAACATCAAGCCTTTCCACTGGCTTACACATGAGAGACCCCCAGAGGTGATGAAAGGGTACTAATGCAGAAGCTGAGAAGGAGCGCTGCAGAAGCCTGAATGCACATGTGGGAAGTGAGTGAAAGAAGTGTTTTAGGGGTACGGGGAAGATGATAATTAGGGCCGTTGGCACTCCCTGTTGGGCCTTAACACAGAGACCTTTGAGCCACTTGTGGGTTCAGTTCTGCCAGTAATCCACCATATGTAAATAAGACAAATAAAAAAAAAAGCTACACTTCAATATGCATCTGCTTTTATCCTGCTGACCTTTCAACATCATTAATACAATCACCATTAATGAATAGAAATGATCATGAATCAAAAACATTAACGAAATAGGAGAGTGTCTCACCAAGTCTCCCATGTGGTTCATGCCCAGTTCATAGGTGTGAAGCCCCATCGAGGCCTCCAGGTTGTGCAGAGTAATAAGCATCAGGTTCTTCTCCCACAGCTCCCTGCGACGCACGTTCTCCACCTCACATTTACAAAGAGCAGATGAGGTCAAAATGCTGTATGTGTTAATCATGAGAGTATGTAGAGTTTGTACAGAGTTACAAAAAGGACACTTTTTATTTACTGCGACCATTTTTTGTCACACACCTCATTTATGTAACTCTTCCCGTGTGTCTTCTTCCACAGCTCCCAGTGGGCTTCTAATTTGCCATCAAACATGGCTGCTGCCCCCGCGCACAGGAAGACGAGCAGCAGGCTTCCCAACATCAGGCCTGCAAACAACACACACACACACACACACAAAGGAGCCCATGAGAAGACAGGATGTCACCTGACCTTTGATGGTCGTTTTCTCGCTAACACGCAGAGAAACCACCTGCCTGGCAGAGATTGAGCTTCAAGCCAGAAGCAGACGAGTGACTTTCCCCTCACAAAAATGACACAAAGTGAATCAGCTGTTCAGGCACTCAGGGATGGCACATGTATACATGGTCCTATTTCCCAAACTAGGAAGTTTTCCTTCTAATTTCATTGTCTTCATCTGCTTCTCAGTCAGAATGGGGAAACAGCACGACTGTAAATATTGCTTTACATCCCTTATCAGGATTGCTGTTAATAAGTCCAAACTGAACTAATCTAGGTCACCTTTGCTTTTCAAAAGCAGCACCCAGAATACAGAGCTGAGTTTAAAGTCTTTGACCTCAGCGTTTAACTGGGGTTCAGGTCTTAGTAGTAGTGTACACGTTATAACTGCGGTATGTATTAGTAATGCACTTTTTTTTATCAGTTATTCAGCCCGTCATTTGCCAGGCTTTAAAACATAAAAAATAATATGTTTGAGACCCCTTCAGCTCATTTCGCATTAAAGTATCCTGAACAAGCATTCAAAAGTTGTTGCTAATCAATTAGCAGATAAATTGTTGCATCTATTGACATGGTCAAATATATGTATTAAGCTCTGGAATTCATTAGGAAGCAGTTTATTAGGAATAACAAGCTTCATATGTTTACTGAGCTGCTGATGTTGAGGCTGTGATTGGCGCCGATGTTCTCATTTACAAAGTACGAGGCACTATTAAAAACAACTTTTTGCACATCGCTCATAGCACAGAGTCTTCATTGTGTGGGTGGCAAAAGAGGGCTGTCCTTATGGGCAGCAGCAGTCTAAGTATCACTTCCACATATTTACGTTTGTGCATGAATTTCCAAATGATGCCACAGTCACAAGACCTGAAGTGAAACTAATGAACAAGCAAAAAGTGCAAGTACACTGATAAGCATGAAGGATGAACAGAGACACCTGGGAAATTTCCCAGCTAGGGAAAGGAGAGAGGATAAGAATTGTATTCTAGAGCACAGACAATACCCTCAGTCTATGTGTAATATTTTTAATCAGAATTTAGAACTCCGCAGACTTCTCAAACTAGTGCGAGTGATTAAAGTAATTTAAGTAAGCTATCTACCAAAGTATTTCCTGGAGTTTATCCAAAGAGGACCTTGATTGGCTTTTTTTCTCTTTTTGTTGGCAAGTTCATAAATAATGCCATGAAGATAAAACTTCCAGGTTTTTAATTGCTTTTAAATAGCTATAACACACAAATGCCGCAGCCTGTAGTACAGGACAGCCTTCCTACCTATGATGCAATTACAAGGGGATAAACTAAGAACACAGCGACTGTATTTCGATAGTTTTTTTTTCATCTAGTTGTTATTGAACATCATAGACACACTTTGCTTCAGTGTGATGATGTTATAACAGGGTTACAATGTTTTTCTATCGAGTGGATAAACACACCTGCATCCTGAACACAAAAGAAACTTTTTGAAAAAGAGAAAAACGAAAGTAAAAGTAAACTCAAGTCCACCTTCAAGATTACCAGTCATTAATATTTCGATTAAACCCGTTAATTTCGAATGACGGCATTAGTGTGTTATTGGAAAGCGTCTCACTTGCCTTGTTTGGTCGGACTCATCATTGCTCCTGCGCTGAACCCGCTCTGACTTTCTTTTCCTGGTTGGTATTTAAGAATAAGACGGTCACATGGTTTGTCGCAGTTCTTCCTCTTTTAAAACCGAGAGCTGTCACACTGGTGTGTTTGGTAATCGCCTGGAGCATAAGAGAGGAACAGTTTAATACGTAAGAGAGACATAAGAAAGAAAGTAAAAAAAGTGCTTATTCAGAAAAATTTTTAGAATAAAGCACTTTCGGAAAGTACGACATGCCTACCTACTCAGCATTTTTAGCTTGCTGTACATGATGCAGAACATTTTGGGGTGACTAAGGAGTTCAGGAGGGAGAGCGGGCCATCCACTAATCGAAGGTTGGTGGTTCGCTCAGTCTGCATCCCAAAGTATCCTTGGGCAAGATACTGAACCCTGAGTTATTCTCCGATGTGTGTGAATGCTAGATAGAGCGCACTTCGGCACAGAAAAAAAAAAGTCGTTGGGTGAATGAAGCAAGTAGAACCAGTATAATATAATAAATAAATAAATAAATAAAAAAGTAGACCTAATTGTCACAGTTAGCCGCTCCTCTGCACCTTATGAGCAATCAGGTTTTGTGGTTTTCATTGGGTTTTTTTTTCCAGTTCAGTATCAGTTCCATTTTGGTATTTATTGCACTGAAATTAACATTTTTATTTTATTTATTTATCTATTTTTTGAATTGTGGCGCTATCAGAAAGGTCAGGAAGGTCATTAAAATGCTCAGGGTATAGCTGCAAAGATCTTGGAAGTTTATTCTACAGTTCCAGGAATATGCAGTTCTGGACAGAAGTGAAGGTCAGGAAAGGTCAGGAGGTCACAATGTTTTCAGGCAGTCTGTTGGTGGATGAACACAGAAAACTGAAAGAAGAACACAAATCTGACCAGATCATGCATTTAAGTCATGAACATATACGTTCTGAACAATGGTTTAATCATACTACATGCTTTTATAGTCTAATTCAGCACCACACACATTATAACCATTCAAACATGACCGAAAAAATACAAATATTCATTTTCCTCCATAAATACGGTCATGGGGGTCAGGGTTGGGGTGGTGGTGTGCATGCATCTTATTTCCAGAAATATAGAACTTTTGCACAGTTAATGGAATAATTCAATTATAAATATACACTCACCAGCCACTTTATTAGGTACACCTGTTCAACCAGTCATTAACACAGCTATTTAATCAGCCAATCACACGACAGCAACTCAGTACATTTAGGCATGAAGACATGGTCAAGACAATTTGCTGAAGTTCAAACCGAGCATCAGAATGGGGAAGAAAGATCATTTTAGTGACTTCGAATGTGGCACAGCTGTTGGTGCCAGACGGGCTGAGTATTTCAGAAACTGCTGCTCTACTGGGATTCTCCCATCTCTCAAACCGTCTCTAGAGTTTATGGAGAAGGGTCTGAAAACGAGGAAATGTCCAGTGAGTGGCAGCTCTCTGGGCAAAAATTGCTTGTTGATGTCAGATATCAGAGGAGAATGGAAAGAGTAACTCAAATAGCCACTGATTATAACCAATATATGCAGCAGTATATATTCAGAGATGCATAACATGTCAAACCTTGAAGCAGATGGGCTAGAGCAGCAGAAGACCGCACTCGTGTCAACTAAGAACAGAAACTGAGGCTACAATTTGCACAGGCTCACCAAAATTGGACAACACAAGATTGGAAACATGTTGCCTGATCTGATGGGTCTAGATTTCTGCTGGCAGGGTCAGAATCTGGCATAAACAACATGAAAGAATACATCGATCTTGCCGTGTATCAGCGGTTCAGGCTGCTGCTGGTGGTGTAATGGTGTAGATGATGTTTCCTGTTACATGTTGAGTCACTTTGTACCAACTGAGCATTGTTTAAGTGCCACAGCCTACCTGGATACTGTTACTGACCATGTCTATTAATATATGACCACAGTGTACCCTTCCAGCAGGATGACACACCATGTCACAAAGCTCAGATCACTTCAAACTGGTTTCTTGAACATGACAATGAGTTCACTCGACTCAAATGGCCTCCGTTTGAGTGCAGTGAATCACCAGATCTCGGTCCAATAAAGCTCCTTTGTGGAGCATGGGAGATTTGCAGCAACTGTGTGATGCTATCATGTAAATATGGAACAAAATCTCTGAGGATTGTTTCCAGCACCTTGTTGAATCTATGCCACAAAGAATTAAGGCAATACAAATATTTGTGAATTACTGTGCAGATCTTTGCTGTGTGGTGTTTTATTTAGCATGATTGTCTGATGATAGGTTTTGAGCCTTTTTAAAGTCCAGTGCTTTTGTGTAGCAGCTATTAGGAATAAAGAACTGGGTCTTAACTGGATAAATGAAGGCATTTGAGAAAATTTAAATGTTTTGATTTCCACTGAGTTTCTCCCAGGCTCAGTGAAAGCAAACATGCCCCTGACTTTTGCTACAACTGTTTAAAGCTGGCATGATTTCAGGATTAGCTGCCAGTGTTATCTGACCTTATAATTTACCGAGATGACAGCAACTCATTTACAGTTTTTTAGGATATGCGGCCATTTAGGAAATCTGCCAATTTAACATGCAGGGTTTGTGTATGTAATATAGTTAATAGTTATATTTCATGGTGTTTTGGTGTATCACAGTTATTGTATGGTCAAATCATCCTTTCATCTGACTTACTTTAGCATCCATATGGTTTCGATCCAGTGGAAAAAACATTATCACAACATTTCCGGTACATATCCTAATCTTTACTGTGAATCACTCTCGTGATGTTTTTTTGTGTTGGCATGAAACAATTCCAAATGACGCAGTCAAATTCAAAATGAAACCTTTATTCAAGTGCATAGAAAACATCTGTTTACAATGTAATCATTAGAAAAGTGCTGAACAGTAAGTGCCCGTGATCAAAAGAAAAAAACAGTTAAGATTTATAGGAAATTACTCTCTACCAGCAGGAAAGGAGTAGCTCCCATTGCACAGCAATGTTTCCTGTCTGTTTTCGCACGAAAAGTAAATAAAAATTAGGGACTGAAACTCTCACCGACTACCAGCCAAATACTGTAAAGTGGTTACTTGCCACTTCGGCATCAAACCAGCTTCAAGATAACCAAATGTCCTGATTTAAAATTTGTGAAAGCGCTAGAACAACATTTAACACGATTTCACTGACGTTGTCCAAATTCATCTCCTGTTTGAAAAATCTGTGTAAACAAAAATATTTTACTGTAGTGGTTCCTGATGTGTTGAAACGTTTACTCGGAACATTTCCAAGTGTATTTTTGTCTTTGTAGTAGTCTGAGCAAAGCCCCTTCGTTTCCCCTCGTCTCTTCACACGATGGGGTAGCTGGCGAGGTTGGCGATGCCGCAGAGGTTGCCACGGTTACGTGCCATCAGGATGTAGCCCTTGTTGCCCCAGCTCTCGCTCCAGCTGAGAGGAAAAAGAGAAAAGATGGGATCAAAGATGGAAGGATGGAGACGATGAAGCATCGCCAGGAGTCAAACGGCATTTCAGCTTATCATTTTGACAGAATGACGTGAAAGCAAAACTATATCAACAGACAACCGTCATTTCATTTTAGTGGCCTTTTGGGCCACCTGATGCCATTCAGATAAGTGACATGTCCCACCTGTTCTTGACAATCCAGTACTTCTTCCCCTTGGTGTTCACTCCATAGCCGACTGCCAGTACGGCATGATTGATGTCTTCTTTGTTACACTGACGATCGTAGTAAATACCTGTGTGCGCGACGGAGAAACACAGAGTGAACCAGTACGCAAACTTTCATACAGCTTTTATACTGAAAATCAATTTAGTGTAAGCAAACACTCCAGCATTACATTTATCTCGTTTTTGTTGGCTTTTTTGTGTCCTTATAAACTAATTTTATGGTATTTTCTGCAAGGTTTATTTCACAACATGAAGGCGCGAGCTCCACATTAAAGTGACTTCACATTTAATGAAGAAATCCTGACTAGATTCAAGATGTGAAGGGCATTTACACGCTAGGAATTTGTTCCATGCACTTTTTCCCCTTAGTATGAAGTAGGCGCGGCTAACAGTTTCATCACAGCAGCCATCTGAGCGGCTCACTGACCGTGCTTGTAGAACTGGAAGCTGCTCTGCGTTGCATCGATGCCCACAGACACTGGACCGACTTTAAAGAGCGCGATAGCCAGCGCGTTCTCATTGCCCTCTGGGATCACCTTGTAGCCTTTGCACTGCGCTGCCATGCCTGATGAATTGTAGCGGCATGGCTGCTCCTGCAGATGAGCCAAAGGAGGAGAAAATGTTAAAACTATTTGTTTCTGATTTCAAAAGTGGGAATTCTTGATATTTAAGATTTTAAAATTCTACTGTGTGCAAGCAAACTATACACACATAGCCATGTTTAGGGAAAAGATGGAGACAATGAAAGGCACTGTTATGGTAACAATGGGGCAAATAACACTGAATCAGTGTAGACCTGCAACAATAAGCCAAGATGACTAAACTTGAACTTCATCTACTTCTTCATCAAGGCTCTAATACCCTGTGACTTTTCTGTCATGTGCTTTCATCGCATATGTTTGATGCGATTCCAACCGGCCAAACGATGGGAGGCAGCAGATTTTAATCATTACCAAGCAGATGAACTTCCTCCTCATGTTAACAGATGACTAAAGAGGAAACTATGATCACGCTGTGGGAGAGTTTCCCCTTCATCGTTTTTGCCGAATCACCTCCCCCCGGTGAGATATTTGCAGGTCTGCTACTGTCACAGTGGAATATTTTCTTTTCTGCTGTGTGCGGTTGGTGAAGCGTGTGAAGTAGGGAACTGTTGACTTCTTTGGTTTCAGTATGCGTCTGTAGCTGACAGCTGATTTCTGAGCATCATTCATAAACACCAAGTTAAAAGATTTTTTTTTAAAGTTTGCAAAGCTTTTTTGTAAGAGTGCCTGCTCAGCAGGAACCTTCAGCTTAGCTTAAATACTGGAAGGGGTGGGGCAGCGACTTCCTTATTTTAAAAAAAACCAAATAATAACTAAATTATACATGTGTCTTCCTTGTAATAAAACTGCTTGATTGCTTTGCACCATTTTGCATTCATGTGTTTAAGACAAGCACCAGTGCTTTGTCTATAGAGCATTACGTGCATGTTTTATAGACAAAAAGAAAGCAAAATTAATGCATTATAATTTACAGTAAATAATGAACTGCAGTGAAAGTCTAGGATTAATAACATACTTCTAGATTAGCTGTATTTGGCAGGTTGGGTTTCTTACCTCTCCAACGTACGGGTAGGCCGCTTCAGAGTCGATGCCTCCGTTTTCATTCACATATTTGAAGGCATTGGTCATGTATCCTCCCCCGCAGCCGTCGTTCTCTGTGACACAGTCCACCAGGTTCTGAGGACTGAGGTCAATGAGCTGACCCGTCTGCTTGGCCAACTGGCCTTCAAGGGACCCGGCAGAACTGAAGGCCCAGCAGGAGCCACAGGAGCCCTGTCGGTTTGAAAGAAGTTTAGTTTGATATGTGCACATTACCCTTACTGCACTGTTGCTGACAACAGTAAGAGGAGATTATACTGGCAAGTAAGATACAATCAACAGAAATGTCTGAAAAATCTTTGATTTAGGGTTGGGGTCAAACCTGAGTTTTGACCAGAATTGGTATGAAACAAGAATAAATGTGCACATTATACAGAAATATAGGCCGAGCTTTTCTGAAGATCAATTATTTCTCAAGCAAAAATGCCAAAACACTTTTAGATCCTCGTTTGTGGCGATTTACTGATTTGCTTTGTTTTATGTGACAATAAACTAAATAATTTTGGGTTTTGGGTGATTGTAAATAAGAAAGTCCTGGCACTTTATAAAATAATAATTTAATCAAGAAATAATAAAGGAATTGATTAATTAATTAATACTGAAAGCAACATATTTAAATCATGTTTAAATAGATTAAACGGAATTAAATTAAACAAATTATGAGACATCAACATTAGAGCAAATGCTGTGTCTTCTCCTGTCTGTCCACTGGGTGGCAGATTGTGACAACTTTGCCAAAGAAAGACGTTTCTGATTGCTGAGTGAAACAATGTAACTGCTGCGAATTTGGTTTGTAGATAAAATTGGCTGCTGGGAAGTTTGTGGTAGGCAGTAATGCTGAAACAGTTTTAATGCCACAGCAGTGAGAAATGGGCTGTTTTATTGGTCTGGACTGACACATCCTGCACTAATAGATCACAGACACCACCACTGAATGGGGACCTGCTGTAAGATGGATGAGCATATATGTTGAAATTAAACCAAAAAGCTCATTCTTGTTACCATGTGACGTAACTAATGCCTGAATAGGGACAAGCCGCTCCCCTACATCATAAAAAGAGCCCGCCAGGAGAAGTGCATGCACTAGATTAATGCTCACAGCTTTGGGACACTCAGGTGTCCACGTACATTTGGCGATAAATTGTCTCTAGAAATAGAGAGATCCAGTTCAGCCTTATCCCCTACTCAGAAGAACAGTTTCAGCACTTCTTTTGTTTTTGGACTTCACTTAGTTAAAAGACCTCTGCTGCTCCACCTCAGGAAAAAAAAAAAATGCTGCTGCTGCTTAGGGTTGCCCCAATTATAACCTTTGTAAACCTGTAATCACATCAGTTCGCCGGGGAATGTTCTGACTGTGGCTTTGAGCTCTGCTATAACAGACATTTGCCTGAAATGATCAAAACATCAGAACACGATTCAGCCATCATAAAAGGAGCTGAGGATGAGGCAGCAGAGCTGTTAGTATGCAGAGACTGCAGCGAGTCTGTTGCATAATTCATGAACCACAGGAAGCAAAGGAAGAGCTCCAAAAAAAAAAGCGTTTTTATGGCTGCATATTCACATTCATCCGCCAGGGGGGGACAAGGTAACACACAGCAATCTGTCAAAGAATGCATGTTTCACTAATTTATATTTCTGATGATCAAACGCTGCTTACAAAGGTTATCTATTTTCAGACACTAATATTATTCTATGAAAATAAAGATACAGTTAAAGGTTGTAAATAATTTGTTGCAAATATATCTACCATATCAACCAGATTCAATTGTTCAATTTGCTCATAACGACCAGTCACACCTAATAACGAAAGCCATTCTTTTATTCTCAAAGCCCGAAACCAGAGAAGAGCCTGTTTCTTTTACCATGCCTGTGCATGCAAGTGGAAGTGGTTGTTTTTTAAATGTTTTAAAAAAAATAATTAAGTGGATTTTCTGAAGTACTGCGTTTTCCACTGGATCTACAGTAGAAAATATTCTCCACAAATTATGAATCACGTTCAGTCTTTTCAAGGAAACAGACTGCTGCTCCCTAAAGAAGGCCACTCAAACATGCTGCATGTTTCTGAATATTTCCATTTAAACTATAGATTAATACGAAGGTTTTTCACTGTCAGATGTAAACCTTTATTTTTCATATTGTTCCTGATGTCAGAGGATACATTTCTTAATTCTAGAGTCATACATCTGTGTTTTGACTTTGCATAATTATGTGCAGATTATACAGCTGAACTGCACATAAAAGTAATTTATCATATAAAAACTGAACTAAAATCCCTCAGTATCCTTTACATGTGCTATTTCTAACAGTGTTCCCAGCTGATGTCATTATTCTTGCCTCTGCCTTGCACAGTCACATTTCCCCACAGAAATCACGGAGTTTTTGTGTTTCACTCTTAACATTTTGCCTGAAAATAGCCTCAGGAACTTTTCCTTACTTCTCCACAAACTTTCAGACAAACAATCATATGCCAAAGCCCGCAGGATTCCTAACTGCAGATTACTCTGTTGTTTTTCCAGTTACTGTTCCATACCACGACTATGACAGGAATAAAACTTCTTTAAAAATCACACAAATTTCCTCCAGTAAGACACCTGCTGGTCCAGTTTTGAACTATGACGCAGCAGATTCTCTGTCCTCCGTCCTGCCTACGTTAAAAGCCGGTTTGGTTTGCCGAGCTTACTGATATGCAACACTGCACTTGATCACATTGAAAGTTCCCATTACACAAGCTATGTCCTCGTGTTCTCGCTTGTTTGTTGACTCACACGTGTCATTTAACCGCCACAGCACTTGATTGCTACCGCCGGCACCGTCACCATACCGAGAAATCAAAGTCTCGGCCAGAGGATGAGCTGAGCCAACACGTTCTTCAGCTTCTCTGAAACTCAGCTTTTGTTTTTGTTTCCCTGTGTAGAGTTTATTTACTTATTCAGATTTCTGATTCATGTCCTTCTTGTTAAGCTCCCATTTATTTAACAGATGTTTGGCCAACTTGGACAGTGAATAAAGGTTGTGGAAAAATAAGACTAACAAATCATGACCTTTACAATTAAAGCTGAACTTTAACGGTTAAATAGTTGCAAACTGAAAAGCAACCTGTGCAGGTGATATTGAATAACGACATGTCATGTGATGATATTGATTCATCCAGCAACCCCTCCACACTGACAGAAACCATTCAAACATTATTCTATTCTGACCTGATTCTTCACTGGGGTCACCATGCCCTTCTTGCGGTAGTCGACAGATTTGGGAATTCTGGACGGCACGTCATCCAAGTCCATTGTCAAACCGAGCTCACGGTTCATCGGGATTTGCAGGCCAGTCATCTTCTCAACAACCTCCTCCGAGGTCTGCATGAACAGAAACACAGTTAACGTTTTTTTAAATCAGGTTCCACGTCGCAGGGATGTTACTGAACGTTTCACTCGCACGATTTCACAAAACGAAGGATGTTGTAGTTAGGGGTCAGAGGTCATACCATTCTGGCAATAGGGTTCTTGAATAATTGAGTGAGGAAAAATGTTCTCGGCTAAGAACAAGAGAAAGGGGGGGCGGGGTTTTTTTTTTTTTAGATTTAAGACAGAAGTAAAATAAGATATGGGAAAGGGAGGATTTAATTCAGCAAGGTAACTGAGGATGAAAAGTGATTAATGAAGACATGGATTTAACAGGTTTTACAGAGTGTAGGGACGTTTTCCACTGAACAACTGGGATACAAAAAGAATCATAAATGTGTACATGACAAACTTCAGATTTGTGATTCTTTTTTTACTGTTTGCTGGCTGCCACAGTGGAACTTCTGGTTATATAATATTTCTTTTAAAAAGAAATCCCCACTTTATTATTGTCTGGATTTCCCCAGGGCTTTCCTTACAGCTGAGTCTAAAAGCAGAAAGATCATTAATGGAAGAAATACAGGCCATCTGTTAATTTCTTTCATTTAATGTAAGTGCTTCCAATCAAAATAGAAACGCAAAAACATCCTTCATTTCCCACCACCTGTTCTTTCATAAACATGAAATTGGCCATGTTTCAAGAATTCATATGCGCCGCGTACTTGTTCTATCACTAATAAAAGAGCTTGATCCCCGCCACGCTGCGCCTCATTTCTGGAGCAGCCTTTTAAAGCCTCTTTGTGTTGATGGAAAAACAAGCATCAGTCATTACCCACGCTGGCCTGTCACTGACACCAGCTGATTTAAGGACGCCAAACCCAGTTTTTCATCGAGGGGCTTCAGCATGCACGAGTGAATTAACAAAAAGCAGACATGACAACACACTGCAGCTACAAAAAGACAAAACTGGTGAGGAAATTGTGAATATTTTCAGGAAGATTTACAGTAAAATACTGTAAAAAAGCAAGCAAAAAAAAGTCCTACACATCTGGCGGTTCACATGAGCAGTTCTCAACAAAGTCTAAACTAGTGTCCTCAATTGCGATGCACTTCATGGAGTAAAAAGTGTTACCTGGCATTTGTCATGATTGTATGCTGGACTGGGATATTATTAGGCTGATATCCTTAGTTGAGGCACTTGGTCTGGAGTGTACTCTGGACTCACCATGTCTCCCAGGTGGTTCATCCCCATCTCAAAGGAATGAACGCCCAGAGCGGCCTCCTCGTTGTGAGCCTCAATCATGCGCATATTCTTCTCCCAAATGGCCCTGCGGATCCCCTCTTCACCCTGAGGGAAATAAAAGTAGATGTCAATTCAAAAAAAATGAACTCCCTGCCTTACGCAATCAATCATAAGCATTTTCCTTCTAATTTGAACATTAGGAATGTTCTAACTTTCTAGGATGATGATGAAGCCTCACTTTTGAACTGGTGTGAATTGTTTTCAAAATCTACAAAAAATAGATTTTTTTTCCAGTCTTAAAGTTTGATTTTCCTGTTTCTGAAATCACACACAAACACCTGACAGCTGAAAGAAACTAATCTGGGCAAAGAGGGCAAATTTGCATTATAATTAGCAAATTAAAAAAATAAAAAAGCCTGTCTGTGTTATAGCCCCATTTCATTAATTAGGTCAATTAAACCAGTGCACATTCACACAACAATCCTCCCTACGGCTTTTACACATGTGGGTTAAAACATTTCTTTGTCCTTTATTCACAATCCACCACTATGTGTCATTTATGTGCCAGCTGTTGATGCTCTGCAGTGTGGCTTAAAGACACAATATGAAAATGAGACACAGCTAAGTGAATGGTATTGGAGAAAAACATGTATGCGCTACTTAGTATTGGTAGTCTTAGCAATAATTAGCATAACTATAAGCATTATTTCCATCTTGATATCCATTCCAGTAATGGAAAATGTAAATACTGCAAGGAGACTTGGATTATTATTAGATTAGTGATGTCAGTTCAAAGAAGGCTGAAAGCCCCCCTGTGCATGAAAACTGATTAAAATCACCATGAGAGAGAAAGATGTTATTTCTGCTAACTACACAACCAAGTATAATAGCAGACTCACACGCACACTGTGTTCATGAATCAAAGCACACGCAGTGCTGTAAATAAACTGCACACATGTATCGATACACGCACACACACACGCACGCACGCACGTACCCCAGCTGGGGAGTGCTGACCTCTAGCTGGAGGTGAAGAGCAGAGGGATAACAGATGCTCAGTGAGCATTTACAGAGTGAATTCACAGTCAGTGATGGTTTAACACCAAGTAGACTGCAAAGTGAAAACATCCCCTTCTTCACAGCCAGGAACAGAAACAGAGCACAGGAAATTTTTAGCAGCCGAGAAACCGAAAATGGAGGGGGGGGGGGCTTTATTCATTTCTGATATGACACCATTAGGGTAAAAAGCTAATGATAAAACTAAATTAGAGAATAGGCTAGGAAGTAAATGTTCTCCTCTTCATTCATAAGCTCATGAAATAATAATTTAAATACCCATAGCTGCTGAATTAATCCTTTAAACTGAAAACTCTTGAATCGCACTCAACAAAAAGACAATTAAAAGTCATTTTAAAGGAGGATCTAAACATCTACTGGCTGTGGATGAGAAAGCTGAACTCAAAGTAAATTCTCATTGTGCATGCCCTGCTTTAGTTTAGCTTCTCTGTTCTTTAACTCCATCTGTCTAATTTACACTCTGGGCCAAAACAAGGAAGTAGAGCAACCAAGGCTGGCATCACATCTCTTGCTTTAACTGTTTCCCTCAGCATTTACATACAAAGCATTTTATTGTGTGGCTGGCTAAAGAAAAAAGAAACATTTTGATGATGTAGAGTTTATGAAAGACTGTGAAGAACAACTGTGGACAGCGTGCGCACACACAGGGGGAGACAGAGAGAGAAAGAAAGAGAGAGCGCGAGCAGAGAAATGTGTTAATGGAAATGCTTCCTTCTGTGACTCTATTGCTTCACCTGCTCTGATCGCGCTGCTGCCAAAACAACAACAAAACCAAAGGGCAGTTTAGTCTGTACACTTAGTCCTGGGCTCACATGTGGACTGTGGTGTGTAAATAAAATATGAGCTTTTACCACATATGTACGCACATTTATTAAATGATGTATATGATAAATAACTACATGTTGCTGGAACTACATGATTTTTTTTTCAGTCAGGCATAGCATGGTGCACTCATGGCTCCTCCAGCTGAAGGAACAAGTCACACCAAGAAGAGAAAAACAATAATATATGAAAAGTAGTTCTGTGGTTTCAGACCGGAAAACAATGATTTGCACATTTAATTCTGGGAAACTGCACAAAATGGTAAATCTTTAAAAGCAAATGTGCATAATTTTAATCTCACAGTCTTTATCAAAAGCTTCAGTAATCTTTCAGTAAAGTTTCGGTAGACTTAGTGGCCTCTGGTTAGTTTCAGTGATGGACAATCAGTTTTTAAAACTGAATTTCTATCTCTTGATTTTAACACCACTACTACAAATCAATATTACCTACAGCGGTAACAGACACTCACCAGGCCATTGTATTCTTTCCTGTGTGTGCTCTTCCACTCCTCCCACTGTGCATCCAAAGAGGCTTCGTCAAAATGGCCTCGCACCGAGGTAGCCAGCAACAACACACACACAAGCGCCAACATCCTAAAAGAACAAAAACAGACAGGCCTTCATGTTTTTATACCAAACCCAGAATGAGATGCTTACCCAAACTGTTTTAATTATTATGAATATGGACTTAAGGATTTTTTTTTTACAGTAAAGTTTCAGTAATAATGTAGCACAATGTTAGTTCAATTAATCTCACATTATATTGTAAGTTGAGGGCACAACATTATAAGTAGAGCAGGTGTATGCAGCTTACTGTAAATGTCACAATATCATAATAATCTCTTAAGCCTCCATTTATGGGTGTCCACTAGAGGAGTTACAGCATCATCTTAAAAATTTTACTTTCCGGGGGAGCCTGTGTAGCCCACCAGGTTGAGTAGGTGACCATATGTATTTTCTGGAGAGACCCAGGTTTGAATCCACACCAGGCCAAGAGCTCTCATATATATATATATATATATATTTTTTTTTTTTTCAGTCACAGCACTGTGTTTGTGCAGAGTGGTTTACTGTACCACGTGACGGTTTCATTACCTCGATCACGTGAAACAAAGACAAAAAAAAGGAGGGAATTTTGGAGTGAAAACCTGCATTCCATGTTGTGGTTTAAGACCTGTTTTCACTGTGACAGGAAACTCTCTGGAAAATTCTTATCTGATTTTCAACAGTTTTTACTTTCTTTTCCTGGGTTGAACAACGCTGGATGTAGTTTGACAGCAGCTTCATACCAAACTCCTGAATAACTGCGACAGGAAGAGGACTCAAACTCATGCGAACTATCCTGAGAAAAAGTTTCCTCGCTCTCTCATCAGGGATTTTAACCGTGCCCTTTTTTAAGTCCAGACATTTTTTCCCTGCCTTTGTTTCTCTTTGGTTTCCTGAGCGCCGCCTTTTTGTGTTTAATCTCCATGTGTGGAGATAGTTTCCAGCAAAAGTTGCTGACCTTGGATGTTTTCTTAACTAAAAGCAGAAACCAAAGTTTCCTTTTGTTTTCGGGATGTGTGTGCGCAGCATGTCTTCACCTTTGGGTGCAAATTCATGTTTTAAATAGCAAATCCCACGATACGTGCTAATAATTCACCATATGTGCACAGTGCTGTGTATGAATCACAAGCATTCTCCAGGTAATGGTTTAGGTTTTCAAAATAAATGTACATTTTGCATAAAACATTAACATTCACATCCCCTGATGCGTTTTCCATGGCTATATCATAAACTGCCTACAGCTCAAATTGGCTCTCACTTAAGGTCTCCCTCTTCCAAAAATGACTCCATTAAGGTGCAATTGGGTCAGAATTGTTCTCTAATCCTAATCTTTTTAAAGCTAATTGCTTTCTCGGCTAAAAAAAGTTATGAATTTATATGCACCTAAATATTTAAGTTTTAAAATTCAGTGCCTGTAATGAAGTGAGCTTGTGTCTAACTTCAGTTCAGCTTAGTTGCTTTAACTTTAACAGAAAAATGTCAGAAAGCAGCAGTTCATTAAACTACCGTTAAATAAAGAACAAAACTGAAAGTAAAACTCAGTGTTAGGAAATCAGCAGTGAACAAACTTACCTGAGTCCAAAAGTTGAAGAGTTTGGAGAAGTCGTCTGAGTCTGACTTGGTGTTCCTCTGCTGTTGAAGTAGGTCAGCGGACGAGTTTATATCCGCTGAATTTTGAGGAAGTGCAATGGGAGCTCAAGGTCTGGGGAGGAGTTTTCTTCTTCCATGCAGGGAAATTACATCTGGTTTCACTGAATAAACCAGATGATGTCAGGTGTCAGGTTACAGAGGCATGTCTGAGGAGGAGGATGTCGCACTGCTGCAGTCTGGGCTGCTGCTTAAAAAATAAAGAAGGCTCTTGGATTTTTAATAAAAATGACTTGGAACTTGGCCTTTGTTCTTTTCTAAAGTCTAACATTGATTAGCGTTTATATCAGACCAGGCTGTATGCTGTGTTCAAGAATCAAAGTGAAATCAAAGAGGAAGCCTTGACCGTTTATTCTGCTTTCAACTCATTCAGCTCATTCTGAAGAATAATACCATAATGCTGTAATGGACCCGAGCTCTAGTCTCATGATTAATTATTAAGCAAATACTTTGGTTATCCCAAAAGGAAGGAAGGAAGGAAGGATGCAGCAACAAAGGCAGGTGTGAAAAACAAGTATGGTGCACGTGTGTGCAATGTAGTGATTGTCAGTCACTGTACTGGATCATTATTGTGTTACACAGATTGGAAATCAAAAGATGAGTATTAAAAATTCAGCTGTGGATTCAGCAGGAGCTGTTACACCAAAACATCTCCCGCAACGCGCATTTATTATTTATTTAGCATTTAGCATGACTGATATTATTATTCGTGCCAGTTGAGTGAAGCCAACATGATAAATCAAAAATGTTTTCAAAGTTTTGTTTCAGGCCATAAGTGACTGAAGAATTCCACAAACTTTTCCAGTGGAATTTCTGTTGTTTCATATTTCATCATCTCAGGTCAACACTGGCATGTTTGCCTGAGATGATCAAGATGCGAAGAAATTAGAATTAAACTCCAAGATATTAACGGAGGGATTTAAAACGCTGTCTTTGCAGAAAACAGAAATGTTTTTGTACTTCAGATGAAGAAAATACACTAAACAGTTTTCTGTCTAAGGAGGTTTTACCACATACACCTATACAGTACTGATACTTTATATAAATTGTGACAGTGTGAAATTGCTACATGCTATAGTCCACTGATTTTTGAGAAAGTTATGCCTTTATTCAAGTATTTTCTTTAAAACGGACACATTTATGTTCATTGTGTCTTATTGGAAAACTGTTTCTCTCCTTGAAGATTGATAACCAAACATGCTTCTTTTTTTTTAGAGCCGTTTTTGTGATTAATGACACGAGAACAAGTGTAAAACCTGATCATGAGTAGCAGCTTGCTAAAAAAAAATTCCCACAGCAGAAGCCAAATAGGGCTTCACCATATTTGTATTTGCTCCAATTTCTGTCTGTTTTGTGGTACTTCCCCATGTTGTTAGTCATGTGTGTATATATGAACATGTCTTGTGATTCCTATAATCATACTGCTGTCTAGCACATATCTAGACACTGAAGTAAATATAGGAGCATCCCGTGCAGCTCAGATGTCCAGTGATACATGGCCGTGTTGCTGCAAGTTAATCAGACATGTAATCATGTAATGCATGAATAATAAAACTTGTTTTAATGGAGACGCTTCACTAATACTATGGCTAACACTAACTTTACAATTACAACTACAACTGAAGTTTCTTTGTACAAAACACATTCATATATATCATATTATTCATGCATATCCGTATGTTATGTTCTTGTGATATGGACAAATATACATTTATGCTGGCAGTGAAACTTTAAGATGTCACTATGTCATGTGATTAGGTTGACTGACATTTTTGGTGCAGAAATAATTGGTTAGACTCCCTCATCATTGGGCACTATTTCCTCATTCTTATGTAAATTAAAATCTTTATTGGTTGCTTAATTCCCTCATCAGTATTGACTATGTGATGTAATTTCAAGTCCATGCAAGCAGCACGGAAACAAAAAGAGGGAAATACCAGTTTGGTTTGTCTACATCAGACTCCTGCAGTCTCATGTTAACGTGAGCTGAATGTGTGGAGTTTGTTCCATATCAATGATATTGCCATTGCATTACAGAGGGATACCTTCAGGTGCTAGAAAAATACTATGAATGCTCATGAATGCATTTATTGATATAAGATGGAATTTGAAAAATACATATAGATTTTTTTTACCTGATAATAATGATTGCATGACAGTTGTACATTCATGACCCTCACTACGACCAATGAAAATGACCTTTCCATTAATATCAAACACCCATTTACACAAAATAATATTAAAATCTAATCTGAACTTGTTGAAAATTCATGCCGTTGGAACTACATAGGTTCGCCTCATATGCCTGGTCTGCCACTCTGAGATGAAAAAATCAAACTTCATGAAAATGTAGGCATTTAGAACTTTTTATTAAGAGCAATAAATGAAGCCACAGTTAAGAGGACTTACACAAAAATGCTAAATGGCAAAACACAGTCTAAAAGTTTTAGAAATAGACATAAATCATATGCTTTTGTTATTACTCTTGTAATTACTCGTTAGTTACACAGGTAGTTAAACTTTGCTAACAGTGGGTTGCAGGTCCTATCATAGCAGTGAGACCTCTCTGCAATCCATTTTGATTTTAATGATGTTCATCTTTTGTAGATTATTTAGTCAGATTGTGATATTTACTTATTTTAATCTTCCTTAGAATATGTTTTTGGTTGGTGAGATTTAAATAGAGGAATTTTTTTGTTGATTCTATGATGTTAGTGTTGATGATGAGTAGGTTCACAGATTGATTTCTTAGGAGGGAAACTTAGTTGTCTTTAGTTTAAATTTAATTATCAGGTGATTTTATTTTAAACCCTGGTGAAAATAGGACAAGTCAGAAGCAAGTTCTGAATTCATGACATCAAAAATTAGTCTCATCAGCATATATTAGTCAAAAAGCAAAGGACCCAAAGTGCTGCGTTGTGGGGCTCTAAAGTTAAAAGTAAAACCATATGACTGATTTGAACCCACTGGAAATTTTTTGATAGGAGGAGACCATCATTATCAAAGAAGAAGAAAATGTAAATGAGCAGAGTTTTTTCAGCAGAATCTGATGATTTACAGTTTCAAAGGCTTTACCAAAAAAATTCAAGGATGTCATTCAGTGTACAAATCCCGCTATTTATCTCTCTTTTGCTGCTTCACTTCTCCTCAAGGTGAAAAACAATCTTGGGTGCTGTTCTAAGATCCCTGTTGAGTTAAGATCTCTAGTGCGTTAAGTGCGGTGCAGGCAAGCAGCTCTGGGCAACGGCTTTCATCACTGACAGCTCACTGTCTAACTGATCGATATTTTTTATATCTAAACATCTGCTCACTGGATTTCACCAGGCTGGAGAGTGCGTCTTATACCTCTGTAAAACTCCACGAGGTTCCTCTTTGGCCACTTTAGTTAATGAGACTCATGAACGGTAAAGTCTTGATTGATCCACCATGCAGCACTCAACCCCCGTCTTAGCATCAGGGAGCATGCCATCATGCAGAAGGGTCATGACCTGTGTGTAAATGTATGCATGTGAGTACACAGATTGATTATCCAATGTTCTTCACTAAGGTGGCTACCTAGCAGGTACTATTTCCCCCTTTTTTCCCCTCTCTTTTCTCTTGAGTGTTTAAACAATCTATTAATATCTTCACGTGGGGCTGATGCTGAGGAGGCATTTCTACATTTTCTCATGTGAGCACTGGCAGCCATTTTTTTGTTCTAGTCTGACTCTTCGTTGTGAACGGTGAAAAGTAATCCGAGGCCCAGCTCAACAGTAAATTCCTCCTGTCTTCCCTTTTTTTCCCCCCTCCTCCTATTAGGTCACATCTGTTTCCCATCTCAGCGCATACTCAAAACTGGAAACAGCTTAGCTCCCAGAATCCTCTGCCAGTCATATGATCCACGCACTGACTCACACCATCACGGGACATCAGCTTTTGCCATTACAAAACTGAACTGGCTCTGCAATAGCAAGAAATAATCTTGCATCACAGTGTTTAGGTACTGCAGAGTAAGCTGAATGACATCTAATTTTCTATATGCATCTATAGGACTCTCTCAGGGGACAGATTATACGTCCCTAATGCTGTTAGTTGTTGAAATCCACTGGATTTGAGCACCATAGAGCATCAGGCTTCATTCAGATTCTTTCCCCCCCGGCAATCTACTGAGAAAGCCCAAGAGGCTTTAAATTCTCATCTGAACTGTGTGCACTTTTCATTGACCAGTTCAGAGATTAGTGCTGCAGACACCAAAGAGGTTTTAAAGGCTTGTTTTGATTCCAACAGATTAGACTGTTGTCTTTTTTCATTCCAAGCTCAGATTGTTTATGGCGGGAAAAAACATTACGTGCATGCCGAGTTGTTGTTGTCTGAGCCGTGCTTGTCCTGATTTCTCTACAAAAATACGAGTGTCAGAGTTTTACATTAAAAAAAAATGAAGAGAAGATGTTTGGCATGCTTTAAAACTGACATTCAATTTTGCTGTATACTTCTGTCAGTTATGTTCTAGAAATTAGGATACTCGCCTGTAGTCTACAGGTGCATCTTTGTATTTGCGCTACTATTTTTCTTGAAAAAGAAAAAGATAATCAGTTTCACAGGCAAGATTTGGCACTCCTGAAAATTTGCTTCTAGGGGATACTCAGCACCTATTGTGAAGACAAGACTCCAGAAGGTTACTGCTGCTAGTCAACAGAAAAAAAAATCCTTACTTCAGGGTTTTTATTTTATTTTAATTTTTAAAGAGAATAAGATACAAATTCTTAATCAGCAAGCATTAGTAAGCACAAGGTACTTTGCTGCTTGTGATTGCATGAAAGCACCCTGCAAAAATAGTCTCCATTTCTGTTTCTGAATCTGATGCAGATCTGTGTTTTTTATGGAAATTAGGCTTTTAATGTCATCAAGAGCAGAGATGAGTGAGGCTCTTCTGCTTCTGCTATTGGGTTTAATGCTGACTATGATAATAAAAATTATTTTCCAAGAGTTGTACCAAAAATTTCCTGTATCACATGTTTCAAATTCAAGGATTCAAGGATTCTTTATTGTCATTAGCATCACATTTACATGTGGTGGAACAAAATTTCTGTGTTGCCCTTAAAGAAGAATAAAGAGAAATAAAAAGTAACAAACGAAAGAAGCCAGTCAGTTTCAGCACAATTCATAAAGCTCATACAAGACACTGACTGCAGAAAATAAATGGGGGAAAAATAAGCAGCAGTAACAGTAATAGAGGGAACAAATTAGTGCCCCCTGGTGGCTGGTTGTGGCTTCTCTTAGAATTTACAGTTAAATTCAAATGGTCTAAAAATTAAGTAAAAATGTTTGTCTTAAAAGGGGGAGGGGCATAAATGTGACCTACGGTTCAACATAATAAAGTGGTCATAAATTTGTTGATTTGTGCCAATGCAGCATCTGCAAAATAATTTCATAATTTTTCACACTCCATTTCTTTTATCAGGACTTCTGGCCAAACAGATCTGTATCTGAGAGCATCTCACAAGAGGTGGCTGAAGACATCCTCCAATGAGTGCCACTTCAGTGTTAAACCAAAGTCAATTCATAAGCTACTTCTACCAAAGCCAGAGACTTGAGGTAAAAGAAGCAGCATTGGGAGGATTGTGTGCATTTTGCAATGAGTGAGACATCAAAGCAGCCATGAGCCACTGGGGCTTTGCCTTAATACCATATCACTTGTATCACTGATATAATGTCTGCTGTGACCTTCAACGTCATTTGTAAGTTTCAGTAACCTGCCTTCTGGGGAATGTAATTATTCCACACTGTTGTGTAGCTTTTACTGCTGATATTGCTGACTATTTCTCCCAGGATATAATCCTTTTGGCCAGTTTAGAACATTCGAGATGAATATTTGCCAAATTTAGAAATAAAATACCAATGAATCAAAAATCAATGACCCAGAGAGCCAGACCTCAGATTTTAAAGAGCTGACTCTTTGCCCAGCAGTGATGATGGTTCAGTGATGTATCGTTAGTGGCTGGGAATAATTAAATAAAGGTAAAGACTGAAGAGTTTTTTTTCCCCCCCAAAGGCTCCAAACTGACTTCATGCATTTTAAAGTTGAACTGCATAAAGAGCAGGATATTTCGGTACGTTGTTCTATGCTGCCTGAAATTTTTTGCTAACATATGAATGAATGAATAAATAAATAAATGAATAATTTAAAAGGAAAACACATTTTTGATCTCAGGGACTTTTCAATAACAGCTAAAACCTTAATATCTATTCTGGTAGAAAACAAGTTTGTTTTTTTAAAAGTGCTTCTACTTTGTTCCTGTTTGTTACAGCGACTCATTCAAAATGCTATATTTGGATAACTGACCTCTTTTTGTAGATTTGTGATTTCAGACAAACTGCAGTCACATGAATCAACGTGCAACCAACATAAAGTTTAAATTAAACAATACAGTAACACCCTGCATCACCGCGGAAGTTAAAAAGGTTCCCAAAGAACTTCAGTGGAATGTAAAATGAGGTTGATATAACGAGCATGTGCTCAGTAGGTTAATTAGCTGAATTGCCGTAGAGGAGATCCAGCAGTTGGTTTGGCCACAAAGTGACTGTGGAGGGGAAAAACGGAACAAGCAACAGAAAACAGACAGAACCACACAACACACAAAAGAACTGCACATGTGTCTGAATCACATTCACAGGGGTTTGTTTTTGGCCTTAACGCTGGCCTGGTTTTTCATATCGCTGCTGTAACTGTTACTGTGGTTGAGGTAAAACTGTATAAACTGATTAAATATACTTTGTTTCATTAATCAGGGTTCCCGCTGACCTGTGAAATCTAACTTTCTTAAACGTAATGTTAATTTCAATTTCTTTTACTTCAAAAAAAAATTTTTTTTTCCCTATTTTTTAAGTCATTTTAAGTGGCTATACTTCAGAAATGACTTCAAGAAAATTATGTTTCAAAGCCAGCTTCTCATTTCTTGGTGGGCTGTGAGCCAGCCTGCAGATCACTAGGTTTAGATGTTGTGGACTTCACGGCACCTGCATGTGAAATACCTCCCTCCACTGGCAGTGGTCTGCACCCTATTACCTGCTATCCAACCAGAGAGACATGCTGTCCTCTTGCTTCTGGTGTTAGTGGTCCTCATTCAGTTTTCATGTAGTCATATAACTAAGGCGCCCACCAAACAGTAAATCATTCATTGGAGGAGGGGAGAGCAGCAGATGTGTGCAGGCTATGACAGACTTGTGGAGTGGCCTCTAAATATAGTGAGGGCAGCCCTCCAGCCTTTGCTTTATTTCAGGTTGACCACAGTAAGGCCTGGGGCGAAGGTGAAAATCAAACAATCCTGAATGAGAGCACTGACATAGAGTCTGGTGTGGTTCACTGATTGATCATTTGATACTATATCAGTGAGCCACATTCTAAAATAAATACACATTTTTTTTAAAGTTTACCCCTCTTTTCTCCCTTTTTTGCAAAAATTGCAACCACTTCATTTGCATGGCATTCAGGGTCAAGGTCAAATCAATGCTGGCGATCACTTCAATTCAGTTACTAATTCAGTTATTACTTCTTATTTTAAAGTGTTTAATATAATTTAGGAAGTGTGAATTTGCAAGATAAATCTGCTTGATTTTTTTCTCTCTTCTGTCATTCCAAAAGTTCCAGCTGGTTCGTGAACATGTACTGAACAGCTCTGTAGACCTACACGTAGAATGGTGAAGTGTACATGTCGGCCAGTCACTAAAGACATGCCCGGTAGCTGCACAGTAAAATGCATCTCGTCAGGCGTCTAACCGAGTCATCAAACTTTGACCAATATGACAAAACAAAGTTGATGGTTTCTGAACAGTCATTGCAATCTTAAATAGGCCTTTTAACTTCTCTGCATACATTTGCAGCTTCTTATCTTTTCCATCCATTCCAAGGAATTTGCTGAGGCTTAGGGAGCACAACATTTTTTGGCAATTTAATAATTCTTACATCTACAGTATATGAAAGGTTTTATGTTAATGGGAACCCTGATGGATAATGATATCCAACTCTAGTTTTCAGGCTGTTCTAGCCAATATCTTAGGCACATTTCACGGAACTCATTAGCTAAATTTCCAGCAGCAGACAGATGTTTTCAACAAACTGAAAGAGGGTTGATTAACTCACTGAGCAGCAACATACTGTATCTAACATAGCAAGCGCAAAAAAAAATAAAAAAAATCTGACTTTTAGTAGCTACAGAAGAGTATCTTTTTTCTTAGGAGCTGATGGAGATCAAAGTGTTTACAGTAACATTTAAGCTGCAATATTTTCTCAGGACATGGATTGATATACCGTCTCAAACAGCTGCAGGACGACGGCACAGAAGACAGACAGGTGTTGGCTTTAAGCGTATTTATTTGAATACTTTTGCTGTCTTCCTGACTGTATCTGCTTTGTGTGGAATTAAGACGATGGTGATGGTGAGCCTGTTCTGCATAAACTGGAACAACACAGGTAAAAAATAAACTACACATGACTGAGACGACTTCTTAGGCGCAGCTGTTATTGATGGTGCACTTCATCAGAAACTCAGAAACTCTTTTACTCATACATACCCTACCATCTTTATTTATAAAAGCACTTTAAAACAACCACAGCTGACACAATGATTTGCATTGGAACATACAAAATAAATCCCCAAAAACATACATATAGCAATAAGTATACATATGAAAAAAACATACAACTACTAGGTCCTGTTGGGGGGGCAAGGAAAAAAGATATTTATAAGATGTGCTGTGAAGAGGCCTCTCTAACGTGCAAGGGCAAGTTATTCCATAATTTAGGAGCAATGATGCAGACAGCCCTGTCCCCTCTGAGCTTCCTTCTGGATCTCAGTATTTCCAGGAGCAGCTGGTCAGCTGACCTGAGAGACCAACAAGGTATGTAGGGGTGAAGAAGCTCAGAGAGGGACGGTGGGGCAAGATGGGGAACAGATTTAAAAATAAACATAAGAATTTTAAAATGAACCCTAAAATATACAGGCAGCCAGCGGAGTGAGGCTTCTCTTGTAAAAGATTGCTTATCTCAATTGTTTCAACTGCTTATAAAATAACAAAAAAACATGTTCCTGTTCAACATGTATATTCAAAATTATTTTATTCCTGCTGGCATCTTAAATATTTCAAACCTGCAGTCTTTCTGTGTGGGTGATCGGAGTCTCAGGATAAGGAGGACAAGCACAGTATAAGTGAAAAACAATGCAATGCACGGTACAAGACATGGCACCCCTACGCTTATGAATCCATAGACGTTGCATCCAAGATGGTTTTTGCCACCATAACTTCACCAACCCGATACTGGACTCTGTTTGCAAAAGCTGATATGCTTGGTTAGCAAGTTGTTTCCATAGACGATATGGTGCATTGAACACATACACACAAGAACATGCAAATTTTGCTAACCAACTAGTGCAAATAATGCAAATGAAATAAAAGGCTTTCACTCACCATAACACAGACTTATTGGATGCGCACAAAGCAAGCCGTGTTATTAGTCAGCTAATTGCAATAAAAATGCTCCGAAATGCACCAGCAACAGAAGATCAGGTGTTCCAATTCAGTGACTCCAATTAGTTCATCTGACAAGCTAGCTGCTGTAGCCACCTGTGTTGTGCTCTGGAGTTAAGCATTTTAACATTAGTGTCTATGAGGAATTGCTCCGCTTGCAGCCAAAAATAAGAAATTGCTACTTTGACACTTCCAACATAGCTTAATTTTTCACTATAATGGTTGGTATTTGAAAGCATCCCCATTAAGCATAACTCTGTATAGTACATCAGATGGTAATGTGGTGATAGGTCTGAGAAATGACAACTTTGCAACACCTATGGACCATTAATCTAAAGCAAAGAGGGAAAAATCACTGATCAGATTTTGCAGTGCCATCACGTAAGAGACACTGAGCTGTAGTGGAGATGATTATAATGAAAAATGGCAGGGATTACAGCGAGATGTAAAGGAAGTTATATTTTGCAAATGCTTTACATTAACTGAGTCTTAAAAATCTATTATAGAGAACACCTACTCCGTCAACCTCAAAAACAAATTTAACAGTCTTAATTCATTCATTCCCTTTATACAAACTTCTGAATAAAGTATTTCCTTTTGACTTTAATTTGCATTGACGTTTCTCATCAACCTTGAAAACAGCGCATTTGTGTTTTATAATCACGAGCGGGGCTTATGTTTACGAAAACAAAAGCTTATCAAAAATATTGTGGCATTACTCCTAAAAGAAGGCTGACTTTGTTTAAAGAATTATTTGTAAACTGACAGCAGGCTCCTAAAAAAAAAAACAGCCACTGATTCTAAGCTAAATAATGCTTACTGTATGCACATTTTTTTTAAAGACTTGAGCTCTATATAAGATTATATAAAAATCTACATATCACTGGATTTGCTTAATTTTTTTTTTTTAAAAAAAGCACCTCACTCTGAACCTTCCCTTTCTGTATCACATGCTCATGAGAAAATCATCAACGAATCTCACCATAAACTGGCAGAAAAACAAAGTCATTCATGATTCCTGGCATCTAATCTCTTTACATGGCCTGGTTGCTGTGCATCTGTGCTGTCCATTGATGCACACATGTGCTCTGATGTTTAAGGGATTAGTATTTATTCTAAGCAGAGAAAACCCCACATATCACGCACACGGAATTGAAAGCCCATTTCACAAACAACCTGCCAGCACACATTCATAATTTTTCCAATGGTTGATCTGTCACGTGCTGATCCGTCTCCAAGTTCGCTCTTCAGGGATTAGCAGCCCACACGAGGCTTTAAAGTGCTGCAGTGGCTTACTCTTCTGTCCTTTATATTTTTAGGATAGGGTTATGCAAAAAAAATTGCTGATGTGCAGAAATTAAATGAGCTCATGGCTTTTAGCTTAAGTGACACCCTCTTTATAGCAGTGCCAATATTTTAACTCTGAAGACTACTTGAGTGCTCAGCATTGTTTAGACTCTCAGCTGACACCTCAACGTGGATTAAAATGCTGAAAGGACTGTTTTTGCTTGTTTGCTTTGGTCTGTGAAATGGCATTAGTATAACCTTTGCATGAATGAATGAATGAAAGCTGCGACGAACTACCAACTGGTTTCAGAGATTTATATCAGAAGGTTTAGAGAGGTTAATTAGCAGAAGCATCAATACTTCAAAAAAAGAGGCTTTTTAAAAGGTTTCATAGATCATCAGATAAAGGGGAATTCAATATTTCACTGCCACCCTTTGTGACAGACCCTCTGCAAGAAGAACAAGGTGCATTTGCCTCAGTTTACTTTCATAAAGCAGCCCCATTTATCATAAAGATGACACATTATTGAAATCACAGCAACTGACATCTTTTTTATTCATCAGACAAATTATTTTTAAAAAACCCTATTAATTAAGGAATAAATAAATAAATTATCCCTATGTAGTATCCATGGTTATAAGAAGACACCCAGCCTGTGGATGGCAGCAGGAAGACCAGATGTCGCTGGCAGCCATTACTGAAAAGGATAATCGCTTGAGAAACCCTGCTTCCTCTTCAACAACCTGACAGGAGTTCCTGTTGGCTAACTGTGCTGAGATGCACGCTGGGCAAAAGCCAGTGTTGGTTCGCAGATACAGGCATTTAATTAAGCATCATAACAGCTAGTCAGCACTGTGGAAGAAGCTTTTCCTGTACTTTAATAAGCACATGGGTCAACCTACCTAAGATGTTTGACGTTATTAGTTTCTTTCTTGCGAGTACAACCCACTTTGTACCAACACATCAGACAGAGCTGACTGCTGCCTGCATACATAAACATGAAAGCTCACAAACACAAGGGGAAACAGAGAAGGGCCATCAGGGGTAACCAGGCCCACAAATTATTCTACTCACACGCGTATGGACGTCAGATGTTTGTTTTTGTCTGGCAAACCTCGTGCTGTTGAGAATCGAGTCACGTTTCTGCTTAATCATGCAGGATCTGCTTTTGACAAATTACACTAATTTAAAGGACCAGGGGTGAAAGCAAACTGGGTTTATAGGTACAGTTCAGCGCCAAGGAACTGATATACAATTTACTGTTGATATTTACAATATCACACACTTCTGAATCGACTACATAAAGAACAATGGCTTTATCAGTCATGTCTTTCTTTATCAGTGTTGCTATCATTTGTAGGATTACCACAGGAATTTGCCCTGGGGGCCAAAGGTCAGACTTCATGATTCCTCTCTCCTAATTAGCTCCACTTCCCATTGCTCATCTCATGTGGTGCTGATCCTTCTTGGGAGGTTCTATTCTAATTAAACCCCGGAGAACAGCATACCACTGTCATTTGAAAACACAGATGGATGCGTCTTCATTTGTAGAATGTCAGTTCACTTTCAGGCAACACTGTCCTTTCAATATACCATCATTGATGAGCTGTCGTCTCAGATTACTGCATCTTAAAAAACTATAAAATAAAAGTTATGCCCTCCTAGAATGAGGCTCGCACTGTTTTATTGTTCACATTCTCTCTAGGCCGTCTTTGTCTACATTATTCCAACAACACATATTAAACATTCACATGTGCTGACTGTCGTAAAACTTCTCGTACACCTGCCGGTGTATAAACTGCTGACTTGTCCACCAAGAGCATCAACCTGCTCAGCAGATGGTCCGTCTTCTGCTGCAGGGAAAAGAGGAGGATGCCCTACTCTGATCAGAGAGCCAGAGGCAAAATGGACGAGAATTAATTAAAATGGAAAGTGAGGTTAAGCCCCAGTCAGACTCCTTTTTGGGAGCCAAAACTGAGAACTTCAAGCATCCTGAAAATCTGCTTAGAGTCTGAGAAAACAATTTCAGCGTTGCGACGAAACTAATGTTATTCAAACATTTGGTGCAGCTGTTCTATTACCAATAATTTGCTACATAAGTCAAATAAACATCCCATTATTATTTCTTCTTCTTCTTCTTCTTCTTCTAAACATATCTTAATCATCATAAAGTGTTCACATTGTACCCAAACAATGAGATCAGGAACACCTTAAAAGTTAAAGGTCATTTTTGTTTTCTTCATGCTGATCTAAAAGCAATGCATGAAGACAAAGCAAAGCAAAAGTGTTTTACTCTGGTATTATTTATAGCACTAAGTTAAAAGCTAAAATATTGTTATATCAAACTGAATGTTTTTGTTGTGTTCTTAATTGTGACTATATCAAAGAGGATACAGTTAATAGTAGCCTATAAATGGCTTTATGCTGATACCTAACACTTAAGTTTATGCAGTTATATGAACTGACCTTAATTTCTTACATTTATATATACACATGAGACTCGTTACATAGTTGCAGAATTTATGTTGCAGATATGTCAGCAATATTGTTACTTAAATGTCTCACAAGAGTGCAACTGTCCAGAGGACCTAATGGCCGGGTGGTTGAGTTACATATCATATCAGTGAAAATTACCAATCCCCAGTCTGACTCCTGCTCAGACTCCTGGCAGCATGTTGTCCATTTACTCTCTTCCCCTCATTTTCTGTTTCCACACCTGCTCATCCTGCCAGCTGAGAACATAAGAGTCTTTGTCAGTGTTTAAAGTTCTGACTGACTTCTTGGCAGTATATTTTAAAAGATAACCTGTTCTTTTAAATGAACTTTGGGAAAATCTGTTGTTTCAAAGCCACCTTTTTAAAAATGAGCTCTTATAAATTCTGCCCATTTCTAAAGCCAGTCTCAGCTTTGGCTCTCTGCTCTCACTTGGTACCCATTTGCTTTTAGTAGGTTGACTCGTCTGTTCTATTACTCACGAAGGAAGCTCTGACGGGCACACGTGGTAAAATCCGGAGGGAAGGTCTCTTTGGATGGGTGACTTTCCATTTTAGGCTGGGATGCATTCACTGTGAAACATTTTCTGCACCTGTTTGCAACAGCTGAATGCTTGAATAGTTTAGCAACGGCCTTTGAGGTATGTTTGCTCCCATTCGGTGGCTGCTTTGAGACTGAAAAGCAATGCAGCTGCGACAAGCACCCAATGAATCAGTCATGTTTGAAAACACGGAGTACCAAAGGAATATGAAACATTTAAATGTTTTTAAAAATTTTGTGTTCAATGATTTTTTTTGGGGGGGGGGGGGCACACATAAGTATCTATTCTTCTATTCTGTGATCAGAGATCCGGTCTCGTGGCAGTTTGTGATACAGTCAAGATCTGACTATTTATTCCACTATAGAGTGGAATAAGGTAAAATTAAAGGCCCGAACAGCTTCATATCACCCCCAGGATGGCATAAGGCTGTTATACAGAATCTGCAACCCACTATAGTTAAAGAAAGGTTTGACTGACTTTTCCCCATCACTGGTAACTTGCTATTTAAACCCAGATCTTCCCTTTTATCTTTAGCAAGCATTCCATGTGGTATTCTTAATGCTTGCTGGGTCTCGTGCGTGTTCCTTTTATGCAAAGGATCAGAAACCCTACTTCACACAACACACGACATCAGTCACTTCTTGCACGAGACACTTTCTGAAAGTGGGCTCCATTAACTGTTTCTTGTCCTTGTCCTTTTACGTTGTATCTCTTTATGACAGCAGGCTTCCATTAAGAACTGTTAGAATACTTGCTCTTTGAGTTGGTTGCATACCACCTAGTCTCACAGTAAGTTAGATGTGTGTGCGTGTGCATGTGTGTGTTAAGAACGTGAGGTCCCTGTTAAACAGGTTTCTAGCCCACGGTATGGAGCGTCTCTGTTCTGACCAGAGAGGGAAGGTCAGTCTGCTTCACACTAATAAACAAGAGCTGTACACGTTCAGTCCACTGACTTCTCTGTGCGAGCGAGTAAAGTCAGTATAATTATGATAATCCTGGTTTTGAAAGATTATTACCTCACAGGATGACTGAACTGAGTTGAACTGAAGTGAGATGTTTAATGGATGCCATCGGGGCCATTAATGTTTTAAAACCCTTTTTTTTTTTTTTTTTAAATAGGGGTTGTTGTGTTTATCGGGGCTGGCAACCATACTGATATTTGTGGAAGAGACAGTAGGGGTTTTCTTCATCTTTAAAGCATCCAGCTGTTGTTTAATCTAAAGATTTAGCTGACCCATACATATCTGCACATTTCTACACACAAGCTTTCATAGTAATGCACTGCCCTGGAAGTGTGCCAGGCCTCTCTCAGTGTAGAGAGAGAGAAAAAAAAAAACACAAATCCCCTCAGAGCTGACAGCTTGGGGATTTTTCCACCCATATTATTATTATTTGCACATCTCCATCACCCTGGATGTGTTCTAACAGTTACTTTGGTGACAGAAAGCTGCTTTTATGCACATCAACCTGTTGGGAGTACAGCTGTGTTCTTAGTAAGGCACTACATTTTTTTTAACCCCAGTGAAATAAGAAATCTTATATTTTATCTTTAATGTTTTTTTTAAGCTGGGTAAAGGCACAAACACCTTATAAAGGAATAAATAATACTGGTGACCTGTTTCAGGTTTACTCAGGTTCTCACCCAGAGAGGCTCCACTCCCCACTTGGTTAAAAAACATAGGTGATTGCCCCTCCCTGAGCCCGGTTCTACTGGAGGTTTCTTCCTCTTAAAAGGGAGTTTTTCCTTCCCACTGTCGCCAAGTGCTTGCTCATAGGGGGTCATTTTGTTTTTCTCTAATTATTGTAGGGTCTTTGCCTTAAACTATAAAGTGCCTTGAGGTGACTGTTTGTTGTGATTTGGAGCTATATAAATAAAATTGAATTGAATTGAAGTGGTTCAATATGCATCTGCCAGGTCCTTGGGGATATTTTGTTGATTTATTTGTAACGCTCCAGTGAGATTAAAAAGGTCTAAGTATAACCCAGCAGAGCACTGTAGCTTTTTCTTCTTTATAATAAGAAGAGATTTGTTTTTATTAAAGTACAAAAATTAAGTTTTCATTTTAAGATGTTCTGTTTGTCAAACTGCTGGCACATCAGCCTTATGATAAAACTTTGAACATGTACAGAATATACAAATAAAAGCATGAGCAGGAGCACGTTGAGATGAAATGTAACTTCAAGACTTTTGTTTATTAACCAGGGAAAGTGCTCCTTATTAAAGTGACTTTCAATTTGAATCCTAAACCAGATAACCCCACACACCAAATATATCTTTAGAGAGAAACTCGGTAACTGCGGGGTAAAAAAAACATGTGACGCGCACGTTTTTGAGTAGTTGTTATAGAAAGAACAGACGCGCACGAAAAGTAACCCATTTTCGTGTTTGCTAGAAGAGTGCTAGACTTCGTTACACTACTCGTTACGTGGGGATTTACGGCTCCGACGCATGGCACCGTTCCAGCCTTAAATCTGTGTGACTTTTGCTCCATGGGCTGAGCAGAGGTATGGAGATGCGGAGGACACAGCATCAGTAGCGCTGTTAGAGCGCAGCAGCTTCTCTACAGAATCACCGCTCACAACAACACAGACAGAGACGGAGTCGACCTAAATTATTTTAGTAGCAATTATTGGAAAACTCCCAGAGGTATTCGACAGTTGGAAAAGGAAATTAATGAAGAAGGAGGGCGAAGTAAATTGCGCGACTCCGGCGTGACAGATGTTGGAAAAGTCTGGCTGAATGTAGACCGAGAGAAAAGGGAGAGGAGGGAGAAGAAAAGCGTCCTGAACAAAGATGAGCACTCCTTTCTGGCGGAGATGGGCAGTGAGAGTTGAAGTGCGATGATTCAGGTGAGTTTTATTCCAGATACTTTAATTTCTCACAAACTAGTTTTTAGTGTTTCATGAAGCAGTTCTGTAATAGAAATAGGCCATACTATGAACTGAGTCTGCATCGTAGGCTACTCTGAAACGAGCCACTGTTGACTTTATGCTTTATTTTACCGCATTTATTCTCATGGATTCTTCGTCATCTCTGTAGATGCAAATGACTTGCTGCGTTTCTGTTACATAGCTTGTTGTAATATTTCCTTTTTGGATGCTATGATTCAAAAAAGGACTGCAGGATAATGTTAGATATGTTTCATTTTGTGAGGCAAATTTGATTTACATTTGGACTGATGGAAGGAAATACAATACAGAAGAAATGAGTTGCTGGCACTGATTTAAGTTTTCTGTTTTTTGCTGTTTGGTGTTGTTGTTATCAAGGTCAACTTATTTTGTTGTTCGCATATGTGTAGTCTGGTTACTTCATGCTTCTGATGTCTAGTCCAAACCAAGTCTGTGGGATGACAAATCAGATAATAAATAATGCGATAATTACATGGTTAATAACTTTTGAATATTTATTGTGAGTTGTTTGGGAGCAATGCTGCCAAGGCTGAGTTTAAACACTGACCTATATTCGTACTTTATTCCTCATGTTTGCTTTATGTATTTATTTATTTTACAACTTGAACCCATCTAGAGACCTAGAAAAAATATGCCATTAACATTACTTTAATTTTCAGCCAAGTTGCGAGTTATTGCTGGAAATCTGCCTTTTTCTTGTTTGTGTTGCGGAGTTAGAGTGTCCATGGGAACAGTAATCCTCAGGATAGTTTGTTCTATAAACCTAAAAAGGGCCACAGCAGACTGTGTTTTAACAGTGTTTAGGCAGGATTACTGACAGCTGTAACCGCAGCCTCATTTCCCTCTGGGACAGTGCAAGCCCATGTGTTTGTCTTTATATTCTGTGCTACTTTATAGTATACACTATAGTATATTCAGCACTATCACTGAAAGGTCTGTTTGTTACCCATAATGCCACCATTTAAGATATGATCATCACCTCACCTGTAGCCAGGATCAGCATTTCAGTGAGGGTGCAGACATGAACTCAGACCAGCAGCAAACTCTTTGTCCCCCCCTCCTGTCATAATGAGGACACACATCACATTGGTTGTGGCTCAGGAGGAGCAGATCACCATCAAGGGAGAACCAAGGATTTGACGCTTGGGATTCTGCCAAATGGGCAATTTAATCAGAGGGCACTTTATGCACAGGAAGTATGTCAGTCTCCTTGTTAGGAAATGATTTATCTGGACTGTTATATTGGGCAGCTAATCCAGACCTCAATTGATTGCAGCCGTAGGCAAAGAAGTACAAGATGAGTTTTTAACTGTGTTCTTTACTTTTATTGGCTTCAGTGGTACACATATGTAGCTGGGCCTTGAGGTATACATGCTGATTAGACAGTAAGCTTGCCTGCTAATGCTATGGTGCGTTTATACATTGATCTGCATTATTCTAGCAGTGTAGCTTGCATGACATTGTGCAAAAGAAATGTTGAATAATAGCAAACATTTCTATGATTGCTGCACAATTAAAAGGTAAAAAAAAAAAAAAAACCTTCTAATTGACACTTAAACTTTCAAACTTTCCAGCACAGCTATGAAGATTATCAAGTGTTTTTTGTTTTTGTTTTTGCACTGTAAGAAACTCAAAATGTGTAGACTTAAGTTTCAGGTCACATTTTTGGGTAAGGTTACAGAAAAGGCTCCCAGGTAGAGTCCAGACATTGATTTTCTGTCTACTAATGAAAAGATAGTCAGATAAACTCTGTAGTGGCCCCCACTGGGTGAAAAAAACAACCTTATCACCCCAGTGTCCCCCATTTTATAGGTGATGGGAGTACTATTACTTCAGAGTAAGCAAGGAGTACTGTAAGTAAGTGAAGAATGCTGAAAGGAAAGCTATATCATATATTAACTTGGGCTTGGTGGTGCTCACATTTAAATATTATTTTCACTATAATTTGAAGAAAATATAATTCTTTGTCTGAAGCATTTCGACTCACAGAAAGATTGAAATGATTATCAGTTTAAATTAAAACTACAGAGTTTCTATTCAGGATCTGTAAAAAACAATGGAGACCCAGACCACTTATTTTCTGTAGTACAAATTTCAGAAAGGTTTTTAATTAATTAAAAATATGTTGATAGAAACAGAACAGGGAAAACTTTGAATCAAGGGGTCCAAGTGAGCAATGGTCCACTTTGCCTTCATTCAGATCGTGGCTGTGCTGTCTACAGTGCTACACTTTCATTAACCCAGTTTGGGTCAGATTTGACCTGTTTGACATTTGGCAGCAGCAAAAATACCCCAAATTTTATTCTTTTAAACTGAAATTTTATGATTTTTCATGAAGTGGCCCAAATGACACAAAAGTGAAAATATTTGAAAATTTCATACTGCTGTACAGCTGCTACAAAATTTTGTACACTGAGCCTCTCCCTGATCAGATTTGACCCATATCTGTTCAGATGGATTTTAGAGCACCAGTGTGGGTCAAACAAAAAAAGAAGGTGGTTTTAGGGGATCCTGAAACTGTGAAACTGTGCATGTGATGTCTGTGTGTATTTTTATGGGACAGTGGTGACAGAGGTCAAGGGAGACCTTGACACTGTCACTGTGAAATTGTAAAACAGCACAGGAGAATTTGGATATGGTGCACCACATATTTTGTGTACAGAGGTCAGAGGGTGCCTAGAGAGATGATGCCTTGACATGAGATCTGAAAGAGGGTGTCACAGCGCTGTAGTGGTTAGCACAGTCACCTCACAGAAAAAAAAAAATTCTGGTTTGAATCCCGGCTGGGGGCCTTTCAGCGTTTGCATGTTTGAGCAAATCCAGAGTACCTGAAGTGGGTTTTCTCCAGGTACTCTGGCTCCGCCCACAGTCCAAGGACATGCATATTAATTGGTTAACTGGTGATGCTAAACAGGACATGGATGGGAAGCAGATGAAATGCTTGAAGCATACATAATAAAATGCTATATGTATGAATAAGATTATAAAGTCACCTGAGCTGCCATTTCAGTGATTGTGGGAAACACGCAGGGTTTCCTACCATGCATGTTTGCAGTAATGAAGCTTTGTGCTCTAAGTGTTAATATTGTATTAATATTCATAGTAAATGAAATGATAAATGGTAGTTATGAGGATTTTTTTAATGATACAGAGGTGAGGATAGTGTTTATGGTCATGTAATAAATCCCAACAGTTCCAGAATGTCCTTGCAATTTTTGCTTTCAATAAACTATAATTCAGTCCTTATTACTGTTATGTTTTTGTGCCTCAGGTAAAACAGTAAATGATATTGTGTGCTAATACTGTAGATAATTTTCTCCAAAAACAAATGTAAAACCTAATAAACACTCCATCTGCTTTCTAAAATATTAGTTAAAGATTAACAATAAATTTATTAATGTCAGAAAGTCTATTTATACATTCTAAATTAATTCTAGTTCAAAATGTGCTGTAGAAACTTATTACTGTATTGTGCATATTGAACATTTTAATCTACTGCGTATACAGTACCAGTCAAAAGTTTTGAATGGGTGAATGGGTAAGGGTTAATATAGCACCAACATGTTTTTCAGTTTGTATTTGAACACAGATATATCTCACCCTTTTGGAAAAGCAAACACTGAATTGTACATTTTTGTGCATTTTATTTTGCTCATAAGTTTAATGGAAATAAGTGTGATTGACCTGTACTCAAACATTTCGGTTCAGCGTCAGTGAGGGTAGCTTAAAAATACCTCACAGATGTCTTCAAAAATACATTTTCATAAAAACCTTCACGAGAAAAAAGACAGAGACCTGGTGGTGGGAGATTATTTCACTGCAGCTTTGATTTCTTTCCAACATCAGCTCCTTAATACCGGGCTCCGCCAAAGAGCTGTCTGGGAGAAGGTGAACAATGCATCCTCACATCCCCCAGCCACATTTTCAATCTTAACAGCTATGAGATTACCATCACAGTTTCATTTAGTACTTCTGTCTATTCTTTCTCTTTTTTTTATGCAAAAGCTAAAGCTCTTAATTTTCACATGAGGCCTGTGCCATGTGCGCTTGTTTGTCTTTTCATCAGTCTTAACTTATCCTGCTTTTGGAGGGACTGCACATGAAAAACATTTACTGTAGTGTATCCAGGGCAGAATCTCCACAGCACTTTTGAACTCATCGCGCACACGCACGCACTATTCAGGCCACATAGTCATTTGAAATCTTTTTGTAGATTAATAGAGCCATCACATGTTCCCTGCCACAGGAGGAACGGAGTCAGGGCATGAATAAAGACATGAAAGCCACTGGCCCGTGGCTTGTGTCAGCAGCAGCCTTGTGTTGTTTGGCCATGAAAAAGAAAAAAAAGTTTTTTTAGAGGGTTTCTTTCATGCTACATGTTTTTTTCCAGGTTGTTTCCATTTTCATGATGCATGTGTCCATTCCAGTTTATTCTATTAATTTATTCATCTGTAAGCCATTAACCCATTTCACATGTCAAAAGTAACCCAACCTCCAGCAGAGAGCAAAGCCACTTCCTAAGCTTTCTCCTTGCGGCTACGATATTGTGAGAGTAAAAGATGAGATCAAAAGGGGCACGTTTCAGCATGTTACTCTCATTTTGTTTATGTATTTTTTTATGAATGATGTTTTTGATCTACTTTTATTTATAGATTTGTCAGTCAGTGAGTCTGCTCACAAATGTAATTAAGTAGTTGTAATTCAAAGCGCTTCACATAAGCAGAAAAATGCATCATAAAAACTTACAAAAACATGATAGAGATTATTATGCTTCAAATCACTGCAACTGTATGTGTTTGCAGTGATTAGAGGGAAACTTATTGGATGGTCAAAGCGCATCAGAATCCCCTTCAACAGTCTTATGTCTACTTCTTGTTTGCTGTACGGAGGCTGAAACCACAGGAGGTCTCAAGTTTCTCTATTAAGCTCTGTTTTGTTGTCATTCACACAACTAGTTTTATCACTTTTTGTACGTACAACTGCGCAATTTCACAAACGTCTTTGAGGACACGGTGTGCAAAAGCACGTCCTCATTTGTTTTATTCATTGCGTCAAGTCTACAAAGCCACACACACACACACAACAGTCTGTGAAGAGATAAAGAGATCAGGGAACCAGTTTGATGCAACTAGTATAAATAAAGCCATGACCTCAGGGTTTTTGCTCCTCCTTTTTAGTGCAGACATTGTGAACACGTATAAAGGATTTATGCTTTAGAATTTGGACGTCTTTGAACATGAGCTAGCTTTTCTCAAGCACACTGAACTCCTCAGCAGCCTACCCATTTCCTCTCTTTATTCCAGACAAATGTATCGTACTGCTATTGAAAACATCACTTCCTGTCCACCAGGAAGATTTAATAAAGCAAAAGTCTCATGCAGTGTACAGCCATTAACTGGATCCATTTTCGATACCCATTTAGCCATGGTCATCAATTTTTCCTTTAGGTAAAGAAAGCAGGGGACTAGCTGGGGGTGGCCAGTTCGTCACAGAGCTCCATTAAGAAATTTCCAAAGAAATAATTAAAAGTAACCATAAAGATGCATTCACTGTGTTTTGCTGTAGCGCTCCTCATCAGTCAATTTTCAATCAAATTTAAAATTTGGACTAAACGTTCTTGAGGGTCTACTGACAGAGTGTGCTGTAGCCTGTACAAATCACCAAGCCTTTTAAAACAGTACTGCCTATGACGTTCTATGACGTTGTCAGATTCACAATGGAGAGTTAAAAATAATCAAAATCAATGCAGCTGAACCCTAGGTATTGAATTCTTCTGGTCAAAACTGGGGAACTGCATTACCAGCAAGACAGTTCACCCAGCAAATGGTCAGAAATGCAGCTGCCAGTCTTATACAGACACAAGGTAGACTACAGAACTAGGTTTAGCCATTGTTCTATGATTCAGCTCAGCTCAAAGTAGTTTATATAACTGATTTTACATTTGTAGGACTTGCAAAGAAACTTTAATATGTAATGCATTAATACGTTTCCTCATTCCTCATTTCCTCTGGTGAAGCAGTATAAAGACTGCCAGAACCCAGAGATGGAGGGCCAATCAAAGACGAGGCTTTTAATCAGAGAACCTCGAGTTTGAAATACTGCTTTTCCCCCCCTTTCTCATTCATTTGTATTTTTTTTTTTAAACTTTAATTTTCCATCACTTTTTGGTTAAGATCGGACAGGTTTAGGACAAACAGCTGGGGTACAAATAAACAATGTCATTAACCAGATGTTATGCCAAAAATATTCTGTGTTAAACAAATTTCACTATCATTTGCTTATTAACAATGGTGACGAGTCCCACACAAGGCACTGACAGCAACCCCATTTTATGAACAGATTGATTGTTTACAGACATAAGAGCAAGAGAACAGTGGTTGCTTTAACCCCCTGAATAAGAAAGGGAAATCAACCGTTTTTATTTATTTATTTCTGGTGAGACTGGGACTAAGCCACTTCTCTAAATGATTTGTCTCCTTTTGCTTTGCTGTTACTTAGGCTGTCTAGGAGCTGTTAGAAAACAGGTGGGCTTGTGGAGCCATTCTATCAGATTAGCATCAGATCTTCCAAAGAGGAAAAGCTCCACCTGCACACAAGGGAAGATTATGGAGTTAGTGGATTTCTGTGAAATCTTTGTTTGGTTGTTGCAGTTTCTTTGGGATTTGGTTCATTTTAGATCAGCTATATTATATCAGGAAATGTGATCAGAAAAGTCTCTTTTTGGGATTTACTCACAGTATTTTAAAAAAATCTTTTTTGCAGTTTTCAGATCTCAATTTTCTCATTATAGGCCTGTTACCTGTTTTAGCTTCTAATGGTTTTCCTTTCCCATATTCTTCATGGTTTTTTTCTTTCCTCGAACTGTTGCCTATAACTATCAGTCTCTCCTCCCTGTGTTTCTTTACACCCTCCTGTACAGCTGTACCTATACATTCATACATTTGAAGCACATTTGCATATGCTCTGTTTGCTGTTAATCTTTAATTACATTTTTTTGAAGGATTAAGGTATTTCTCCTGACTATTGCAGCTGAAGTCTGTACGTAAGTTGCTCCGAGTTAGTGAGTGTTTTACCTGTGATCTCTTCCAGGTTAAGAGCCTACTCCCTTTTAATGTTTGACCTCTCATTATCTCTTTGTTGCACAATGATGGATCCAATGCATCATATCAGTTAGCTGAGATGACCTCATTTGTCACATCACATAGGGTGCTGCACTGAGACTAATTCCCTTCCCTCATTTATTTGTGCTATTATTAATATTGCAGACGGTGCACTTTGCATGACGTTGCACAGAGTCTTAACTCTCTCCTTGTCGGAATGAGGAATTACAGCAAAGTGCTTTACCCAACACACAGTCTGGAACAAGGCTGATGTGAGTGAATCTGTCACTGTGACCCAGTTCCACCACACATTACATTGGTATAAATACTCAATCACACCATACTTAATATGTCTGTTCCTCTTCCTGTCTATTTTTCTCTTATAATAATGGGCAAAATCAATGACAGTGACATGCATAAACCAACAGGTAATAGAAATAGAAAAAAATCACTGAATACACAAATCTTGAAGACAGATACACAGAGACACACTAATTATTCATAAAGGAAGAGGAATGCTTTTAGGTCCCTTTGAAATATGGACACTGTTATGATGGGTCATAATGCAGTTTGCTTTTTAGCAGAATCTTTACCGTGTTAAAATAGGTTACATAAAGAACAATGCCTAATATTCAGATGAAATTAGTCTATGTTTATATGCTCTTTGGCAAACAGTTAATATAATCTTATTTGTCACAGGCACAAGCTTGCAGCCTCACTGACACACACTTTTCTTTATCTCAGTTGCACACGCCAATTTCAAATATGCAACCAAGCAAAAACAATCTTCCTTTGTCTTTTGGTTCCTCACAGCCTTATGGAAAGTGATCAAATTATAAATGGCTATCGTGTCCGCCACACAGAGTTTGTAAAATGTTGGCAATGAACACAAACATTGCATAATGTAGACATGAATTATGTGAAGATTAGATTTTACCACCACAAGTTGGATTATGTAACAACACCTGCCACCTGATATTCACCTGCCCATTTCATTCATTAAACTTTGATGCATTAGGCATTTGAGAATTTGCTTGTACATCATGATCTCAGTATAACAAATTATATCAGTAACAACACTACCAGGCTGTCCTAAAAGCTCCCTGAAAAGCCTTCAGCTGATCCTAAATGCTGCAGCTAGAGTACTGACAGGGACTAGAAAGAGAGAGCATATTTCTCCCATATTGGCTTTACTTCATTGGCTCCCTGCTAATGATGCACTGAGTATTTCTTCTTCGCTCACCTCTTTTCTCTGTATTTATACCCCACTCTGCATTTAATCATTAATTATTATTAATCTCTGGCTCTCTTCCACAGTGTGTCTTTTGTCTTGCCTCCCTCTCCTCACCCCAAACTAGTCGCGGCAATTGGCTACCCCTCCCTGAGCCTGGTTCAACTGGAGGTTTCTTCCTGTTAAAAGGGAGTTTTTCCTTCCCGCTGTCACCAAGTGCTTGCTCATAGGGGGTTGTTTTGATTATTGGGGATTTCTCTATATTATGGTAGGGTCTTCACCTTACAATATGATTTGATACAATATGCATTGAATTTAACTGAACTGAATTGAATTGAATTGAAGCACTTTGAGAGTGTGAACCTCTGCCAAGGAAGCTCACTTTCTGGGCAGCATTTATTTTTAACTTTTTAAAAATTTGTTTTCTTTTTTCTTTTTAAACATATTCTAAGATGTTTGTAGTGCAATAAAAACAAGTGAAAAGTATGGCTTTTGTTATGTTCCCTGTTGAAACCCATTTTAATATACTTGGCATCATGTTGAGTATTATTTGTATTTATGTATATATAGTGTTGCATTCATTTCATTGTTTAGTAAAATTTGGTTAAATGTTTAGTAATAAATATGAAGTGAAAAAAGTTTTTGAAAAGAAAAAACTAGTTCTAAACATACTTTTTTCACAAGTAATGACATGATTGTAGTATTAATAAGAACTGTGAGGAAATATAAACCACAAGTGATTCTGCCTGTGTTGTGCATATTTTAAAAAAATTGTAGAAGCTGTTTTAAACCTAAAGATTTAAAAACACCCTTAGAAGTCCTATTTTGGACTCTGGTTGGCTAGTACAGTAACTGGAGCCAACTGCTAATCTCATAATAAAGTTTTCCTCTATTTGGACAGCATTGTAAGAAACCAGTTAGCATCTTAAAAGATTTTGCATCTTTAGAAGATGTATTTCAACGTGGTTTTTTTTTTTTTTGGCAACATCTGTTACTGATATCTTGTGTACACAAAGTGCTCTGTTTGTCCTACATTATCTTAAAGTAGATGCTTAATTATACTGCTAGGCTGCTCTTAGAATCTGTTTATGTGTATCTGTACATCATTCTCTCTGAAAATCAACCCTTTAGCATACGCTTTTCCTCTTTCACTTTCCCTTGTTTCTTTAAAGTTCTTTAAAATGATCTCTTTTTCTTTTTCTGACAGTATAAGCGTGTTCAAGATCTTCGTAATAATCAAAGATATCAAACAGAAATTTTCATGAACTCTTTCAATCACTGATTTTTTCAGGCTTTTTTTTTTTTTTAAGACAAATAAAATGTAAAGTATCAACAAGAACGGACTGTACAATTTTGCAGTATAGTGTGGACTGGATGTAATAACTGCCCAGCACATTATGCTGTGTCTACTGTTGAGAATTTTTTTTATTACTTTCTATTACTTTGATATTGGTATTTACAGCTATTATTCTCATATCATTTATTGACAATTATAGGGTCACATACACTTAAATCAACACTGTATGCTTAGATTAGAATGATAGATGTGAGGCCTGTTATATCCGCTCTCATTTATATTTAGGGCCTCACTTTTATCTGTGGATTTGGGTCCAAAAATGTGGTCCTATGTTGTACTATGAGAAAGTTCAATATTGGCAGGTATAATGGTCTTGTAACCAAAGATGGCCTGAGACAGAATTCTGAAATTTAGGGTGATCATCCGACTTGAGCTATCACGTACTACTACTACTAACCAACCAATGGGAATGCAGCAGGAAATAACTGGCTAATCAAAACTGCAAAAGCATTTGTGAAAAAAATAAAGCAAAATAAAAGAAAGAAAAACCAAAACAAAACAGAAAATGTTTGAGATTCCAATAAAAAAAGAAAATCTAGTTGAGCTGGTACAACACAAGCCTTGAATATACAAGACAGAGTATACAAACAAATACATGTGAAGTCTCACAGTGTGGATTTAATTTATAAGATTGCTGAAATCTCACAGTGTACAGGCACATTTAGAATACTAAAGGATCCTGTCACCCAGCTAACAACCTTTTTAATTTCCTTCCTTTTCACGTAACACTAAGAAGCATGAAGAAAAGAACATCCATGTTACAGAACAGCATCCTGAAACTTTCCCTGTCTGTGAGACACTAGACTCAGCACTGCAGGCTAATCAGTAGGTTTAAATAATTGTGCAATAAGGCACACAAAGGATTCTGTCTATAGGTTGTTTATATTTTTGCATCTAATTCTCCTAAAAGTGCTACTGTTTAAACAAAGTCTTTTTTTTAATGAATTATCTTTCATCATATTTCTGTGGGATTGATTTTACCAGTTTTTTGCTTCTTTAATGTAGCATGTACTTAATGAGTGAGGGATTCTTCTATTTTAGTTTGCTTCAGCCTGAATTAAAATGAGCTCACTCAGACAATTATGTTAAGGCAAAAAAGTATGAAGTAAATTCATCCATCCATCGTTTTTGCACTTCTCCATAGATAACATATGGTGTGTTTTGGATTTCAATGTAAGATTCTGCATTTTCTACATTTGAACATCAAATGGATAGATTTTTGCATCATTTTAAGGACATCGTACCATCTTGTGGAGTGTGGGATATATTAAATAGTGTTATCATGCTTGGACATTGCATGCGGTGTCCCCCGGGGTTCTGTATTGGGTCTAAAATTATTCATTATTCATGTAAATGACATTTATAAAGTAGCTGATATATTAAAAATTGTATTATTTGCGGATTACAAATATTTTTTGTTCTGGGTGGAATCTGAAGGAACTGTTGGGTATGGTCACTTTTAAATTGCCTGAAATTAAAAAAAAATACATAAAGATGGTGTAGAAACTGAAAGAGTTCATGATAATAGGTTTCTTTGTGTGGTAATCGATGACAAAATAAGCTAGAATCTAATATAAATCATATAAAGTTTCAAGAAGCACTTCAATAGTGAGTAAAGCAAAACACATTCTGGACCACAAATCTCTCCACATTTTCTACCGTTCACTGATTTCACTGTGCTTGAATTACTGTGCAGAGGTTTGGCGTGTTACTTATAAATGATCACCATCATCGTTTTCCAAATGGCAAAAGAAGGCCATAAGGATAATCCATAATACTGGATACGGGGACCACAAAACCACTGTTCTTAAAATCAAAAATATTCAAATTCACTGATCTGTTCATTTGCATGCTGCACAAATTATGTACAAAGCAATAAACAACCCACTTCCAGACAATATTCTAAAATGATTTTCTAAAAGAGCTGGGGATACAATTTGAGGGGGGAATTTAAATGAAAACATCCCCGTATCTGTGCTACACTGTAAGGTTTTTTGTTTTTTTTTTTGCATCTGCGTAGTGAAGCTGTGGAACAGACTGAGCGAGGAACTGAAGCAATGTCCCAGCATGACTCAGTTTAAAAATGGGGTACAAAAATATGGGTTTTGCAAAGTACAAGGAGACTGCAGGGCTTTGATTGGGTATTTTCACCCACTATTTACACACTATGTCTGTGTGCACATATGTGTGCATGTATATGTATAGACAACTGTAAATATATTTGTAACAAATAGTAAGGAAGAATTTAGGATGGGGAGTTAACAGGAAGAAAAAAAATATGATTATTAGTTACTAAATAGTGGAAAGGCGATGGGATTAAAAAAGCTTATGCTTCTTCCTACTTCTTTTTGAACTTGTTAAGTTATTATTACCAATTATTTTATAAACTTTGGTTTTGTGGGTTTCAACAAGGTTTCAGTGAAGAGCATAAGTTAGGTGCCAAATGCTGGGCTCGCTCTGCTCTTCATGGGTTTAAACAGTGCCTGGTACTTTTGCAACTTTAACTCCTTTTGTGGTTCAGTTTTTTTTTGTGTGTGTGTGTTTTTACCCTTCAATTTCAGATCTTTTCTTTATAGATGTACTTCCTGACACGATCTTGTTTACAAAGTCTTCCCCAGATACACCCAAGGGGAAAGACCAGGAGAGTTTTGTTTTCTTTCCACGCACTGAACAGCTGTTCTGCCAGTAAACCCTTTAATATTTGCTGCTTGCATGCAGGAGGTCTCTGGGGCCATCACATTGTAGTGATGGCCCCAGAAGCCCTTTAAAAAAGGAAATACACAACTCCACCATCGCCCCCGTCAAACATGCTTTTAACAACTTGAGTGCACACACCCACACAGAGAAGACAGAAAGTGCTAAGACACAAATTCATGCTCTGTGATCCCTGCACTGTTATTCTGTTCCAGCCTCTTTAATTGGGGATTTGAGCCAGGCTCTTGTCTTGTCTTCTGTGACAAGCTAAAAATAGCACTTTGACAAGTGTCAGAAAACTCAGCTGGGCTCAGACTGTGCATTCTGTGTCAGATGGACTGTTTGGCACAGGGATTCGTGGTTGGGGCATTCAAATTCAGTGGAGTGGATACTGCCAAACTGTCATTCTGTGGCCCATGTGAGCTCTTGTTCCTGTTTCATGCACCTGTTGCAAAAAGAACTTTCTTTTCATCGGAGTAATTGCGTTCTGTCTGTCGCAATTTTTCACATTTTGCTGCAAGTACTTTAGTAACAGAGAGATCGAATAAAGAAATTAGCTAAGGTGAAACCTTAAAGAGCTGAAACACTTCCCTAATGACATCATAATGCAGGCAAGAAGAGGAGTTCATCGTAATTGCCTCTTTCTTCATTGTGGCAGTGTTACAGCAAGATAACGATGTAAGTTCCTTTTCAGTGAGTAAATAAAGGGCTCATGTTAAGTTTGATGAACAAGAGGAACAGCAAAACTGTCTCATGTGAGCTGTGTTGCATACAGTACCCATTCATTTGAATGGGTGAGTCTGGTACTGTGCCTCTCGTATCAACATCAACAAACACCACGCAAGCTGATGAAACCATCTCAGTGATTATCCTAATCACAAGAGACATTACTGATATGATTGTTTTAATTTAAATAATTATTTTACTAAATATAATCATAACACAGCAACTTTGGAGAGTGAAGAATGAACCTGCAGCTACATTAAGGCAAAGAAGCAAGTCCAAATGTTAACATGGGTTGGATACAAGCTACAGACTGATGTAAGGCGATGAGAGCCTGAGCTGAGGGGCTTGATGAGCTGTGTCTGATGAAAGAGTAGAGAAAGAGAAAACTGAGTATAGTATGGGAAGGTGAATTATGGAAAACAATTAAGTGACAGTTGGAGTTCACCCAAAAATTCTTCTGGACTCTACTAAAGAATTGTCTAATGAGGTGTTACATCATTGATATGTTTGCCTTTTGGCAGTGTGAGGGCTTATTGAAGTAAGAGCTGGAATCTGCTTGGCTTTAGGGGAGTGGATATTTTTGACTCATGGAAAAAATGTTTTTGCAGGGTCATCAAATGGCAGCTTCATATCGGTCAGACAGAGTCTGCAGTGTCTTGCCAGGCTCTGGCAATGTAAGCAAATGCCAGGAAGAGGATGAATCGAGTTCTCTCAGTGATCAAACGGCATTATTATTAAACAGGATTCAACTGAAATTAACGGGATAAAAGCTAAAATATGGCAGTGATTGTGTAATTTCATAATGCGACACTGAAAAAAACCGAAATGAGCATCACCTCAAACCAAAATGACAACAATACCGCTCTTGCAAATGTTTATAAATTTCCAATTAAATATAATGAGCACTGAATTGAATTAACCAGAAATAATAACACTTATAAAGACTGACAAGCAAAAGATGAAAAAACACAGACAAGTATTATTATTAACAGCTAAGTGTGTCTCAAAAAACAACAAAAACAAAAAACTAATTACAAATTGCAAAAAATAAAACAATTAAAGAAACTGGGGAGGTTGTTTTTCAAAAGTGTTTATCCGTGAAAATAACTGGAACCGTAGTGGGCGTATAGGACTATGAAGCCTGTTGGTGTACTTTCTAACAAAACCACTACATTTGCGAGCATTATTAATTTTTTTGCTTTTAATTAAACTGATTAATTTGACTCCTATTCTCGGTCTCCTCATCTTCAGCCTCCGTTACTAATTTCCTGTGGAGGGGTCGTCCCGCTTTGCTCACATCTCTGCAAACAATAGTGCAGTAAAATATGATGATCTGCTGCTTCACCTCTGTCTCATTCAACTAGCTGTATAGCTTTTGCACTGTAATAGCCTATTGTTTCTTAGTGGCATTCTGAAAAGCCATGCATGGATCAAGGTAGATTTGGAATGCGACCAGGAAATCCTCCCACGCGTGCAGCGTCAGCTCTACTGTCACAGGAGCCCAAGCGCTAACAGTGAAAGTCATTTGCGCTATAGAAAATTTGAAGTTGCAGGGCTGAAAAAGTGGAGGTGATAAAATTTGAAACAAAAAATAATAATAATTCAGCAGAGGCAAAGGTAACTAGACCAAAGGGGGCGAATTCCCTTTGCACTGGTCCTAATTTTTAAAAAATGTTAAAATGTTTAAAAAATGATTTTAATTTTGTATATTTGTTTGTTCATTTTGAAATGATATGTGTAGCAATTTTCAGTAAATTTACAGCTTAGTGTTTGAAACCATTGCAAACTATGCTGCAGGCAATTACAGTGATCGCTCAGCAATTGCTTCCAATTATTGCCAGCTCACAGAGAAGATCAGTTTGTGTTTGTTGACATAACTACAGATGCAGGGAGATATAATATCTAATTCCTTAAAACATAATGGGTTCTTTCATTTGTGAAGCTGAAGTTCTCTGTTTGTGCCAGAGTCTTTGGCAACTGCAGTGACAGCTTTTTGTCTATGTTGTCCATTCTAATTTGAAACTGTATCATTAATAAAGACAACAAGTGTCTCAGTATGATAGAAAATAGTTAGAGCAATTAACACTGTAACATGACACTCATGTGACCACAGTCCACACAGGGCGAGGAATTACAAATACATTTATTCTCTCACTTTCTAATTCGATGGATGGGTCAGTCCTGCCTGTCACTCTGGGGTCGTGACCCTTGGCTGGACTGTAGCTTCATGATGTGCGCAGACACACAGGGGAGGTGTGAAGCCAATTGCTGATTGGCTGGAAGGGTCTCAGCAACTGACAGGGTACAGGCCTGAGATATCTCACAGCTGCCAGTCCCTGTCTTTCACAACCTAGCTCAGGGGAGGGGGGATCAGCATATTTAACTTGTGAACCCCACCAGTGGACGAAGGAGACTAATATTGTTTCTTAAAAGCACATATTTGCAGCTTACATTACTGTTTTTTACAGTTGAAAAATCAAAGAGTAACAATATGAAGGGAAAATAAAAGTCACAAATTCACAAACATCAGAAATGAATGTAGGATTTTACAGATGATTTTACTGTGTGGTCAGTAAAAAAAAAAACAAAACAAAAAAAAAACTGGTGAATGACCAACTATGACTGGCTGAAATCCAACAGTTATTGGTGCCTTTCTTGCGTGTCTGCACTCTAATACATTGGTCTAAAAGGAGTCCTGTGAGTCTAAAAGCACAAGTGTTGGGTTGTGAGTCAGCGCTCCCAGCCTGCCAGTATAAGAGCTGTTTGCATGAAGAACAACGATGAGACAAAGACTGTAGAGCTCTGGGACTGTTGGCAACACAGTCACTCAGAGGAGAGGCTGCAGTGAGGGTGGGTCCACACTCTGGAAACTGTTTGATGGTGAAGAGTAAGCTGCAGCTGCTGCAGGTCAGATATAGTTTGGCTTTGGTATTTTGGAGATTTTTGTATTGTATCTTTGTTATGAAAGGAAATATTCTGTATGAATGCAGTTTATCTTTTAAGCTTTGAGGTTCTCGTGCAGCTGTGGGAAACGATGTCATGTTAAGAATTAGAGTTGTTTGTTTTAACCTTTGTTAGGTAAGATTTGTTCTTCGTACTATAGCAGGACTTAGTGGTAGTTGTTGTTGGGGCTGCATAATTTAAATTACATTCTATCTCAGCACTTTTTTTTATTCATCTGGCAAGACAGGCAGTGCCATTATTGTAGATGATTTTCCACTTTGCAGCATTTTGCAGACAGTGAGCTCTTATTTGACTCTGATCGCTAAAGTTTTGATGTTGCTTTTACTTATCACTCAGTAAGTTTGCTGCTTATATTAGAATATTTGTTTTAATCAGCCTCTTTATACAAAATTCAAATTGTTACCAAGTGTATTTCCTACATAATTTGTACCACGAAAGGTGGCTGCAGTGTGTTATCATTTATTCTGAACATTTATATGAAAATATTGTATTATTACTGCGTTTTCCTCTGGTGCAATTAAAAAAAAAAGATATTTGGGCACAAGTCATGATGGATTTAATAGCTCTAACAGATTGACTGTAAAAATAGGCACATTCTTTTGTTCTCTTATGTAAAATTGCTGTACCAATGCACCAAGGCACAACCAAAATGAATTATGGGAAAAAGTAATTGTCAGGACTCAAAATCACATTACAATTAAATTATCTTGATTTTGTTTTTCTTTGGTGCCGTTTGGTTTCGTCCACTGGTGAAATAGTTCTTCCTTTCATTTAACATGCACACTGGTGCCTCAGCCACTTTTCTGTGTGTTGCCAGATGCTACAAAATGAATCATTTAACTCCCAGGACCTGGCTGCCTTCTGAGAAAGTTGTGTTTGTGGTGGTTTGCAATCCATTTGGTTTGTTCTGGTTTTAAATTAGAAGGAACACTAAGCTGATTAGATGGATGGGCTTAACAGTTCTTACTCAGCTTTACTGTTGTTGTGGAGTTAGCTTGAAAACTGAAAGAGAGCAGTTATGTTTTTGGGTGGTTGGATTAAGCGCTGCCATTTTTTTTTACTTAGTTAACACTGATTTTTTTGTTTGTTTATTTTTCTTTTCAGGCAACACGAAATAGCACGTTATTGACCGAAAACCATCAGTGGGCTTGACTCTAACTTGACTGCCACTGGTTATGAAAATCTGCACTTCAAGACTGAAACGGTATGTCTTGATAAAAATGTATACTTTTTCATCGTACATCTTAGCAACATAAAGCTCTTGTATAGAAAAAACAAATTGTTAAATGTAAAAAAAAAAAGAATAAATTATTTGCTTCTCTTTTCAGGCAGGGCGTAAGATGTTTGTGGAGTCAGTCGTCCGATGGGGGGCGTGGAGCATCCTGCTCCAGTTTGGACTGGGTGTATCTGCAGGAGGGTGTACTCCACGCTGTCTGTGCCGATCCGAGTCCAAAGAAGTGATCTGCTCCGGAAAACATTTAAATTCAGTGCCCGAGGCCTTTTCCAGTGATGCCAGAAGGTTGGATTTATCCCGCAACAGGATTAAGACTGTGGGACGCCGCCAGTTCTCTGGCCTTGCAAAACTTCAAGAGTTGGACCTCAGTGATAATATAATCTCCATGATTGAGGTAGAGGCTTTCCTGGGCCTACAGAATCTCAGGACACTTCGGATTAAGAATAACCGTCTCAAGATCATCCCGGTTGGGGTGTTTTCCGGCCTGTCCAGTCTGCGTTTTCTGGATTTGAGCCAAAATGAGATTTTGGTCTTCCTGGACTATACCTTTAAAGAACTTATAAATCTGCAGACACTGGAAGCTGGGGAGAATGACTTGGTCTTCATTTCCCAGCGTGCTTTCTTTGGTCTGCAGAATCTACAGGAGCTCAACTTAGACCGCAGCAACCTGACCTCCATTCCCACTGAGGCATTGTCCCAGCTCCAGAGCCTGACACATCTACGTATGCTACGCCTCACCATTTCTACATTGCCCAACAATGCTTTCAGAAAGCTCCACCACCTGCGCAGCCTCCTGATCACAAACTGGCCAGCACTGGACACTATAGCTGGCAACAGCCTAATTGGTCTTAATTTGACCTCACTTGTCATCAGTAGCTGTAACCTAAGTGCAGTTCCTTACTCAGCACTTCGTCATCTAGTGTATCTGCGCTACTTGGACCTGTCCTACAACCCCATCACTGTTATCCAAGGTAACCTGCTTGGGGACCTCCTGAGACTTCAGGAGTTACACCTAGCAGGGGGCAGCCTACTACGAATAGAGCCAGGAGCCTTCAGGGGACTGTCCTACTTTCGTATGCTTAATGTGACATCTAATCAACTCACTACTTTGGAGGAGAGCGCTTTCCACTCTGTTGGGAACCTTCAGGTGCTTCGGTTAGATGGGAATCCCCTAGCATGTGACTGCCGGCTTCTCTGGGTGTTTCGCCGCAGAGTGCGCTTGAACTTTGATGGACATCAGCCCACTTGCTCCTCTCCTGATCCAGTAAGACAGCGTGAATTCAAAGACTTCTTAGAGAAGGAACTTCCAAGCGTTTTTAAGTGCCACTCTCCTCACATCATGGACCACGGGCCACAGAATGCAACAGTAGAGGAGGGCACTACAGTTCTCTTTTCCTGCAAGGCTGATGGGGATCCATCCCCATCTATCACCTGGATCTCATCTCATAAAAGTGTGATTTCTCCAACAGGAAGAATCAGAGTTTTACCAAATGGCACTCTAGAAGTGCGTTTTGCCCAAGTTCAGGACAGTGGCACATACCAGTGCCTGGCAAGTAATGCAGCTGGAAATGACAGTCTGAGTGTCAAGTTGTACGTGAAGGGGCTCCTGCGCAACCGGACCATCTCTTTCTTCACTGAGGAGGGCTGGGTAGAACCTTCAAATACCCAAGCAGCAAACTCCTCAGCTCAAATGGCCAAGCCATACCCATTTGATGCAAAGACACTGATCATTGCAACCACCATGGGCTTCCTGTCTTTCCTTAGCTCAGTTGCCATCTGTTTTGTCTTCATGTTTTTCTGGAGCCAGAGCAAAGGTCAAATTAAGCATACAGCAACTATTGACTTTGTTCCTCGATCTTCCATGGGTGGAGGGGGAGGGGATGGAGGTGACGGTGGCAGGTTTACCATGAAACTTATTTAAAGCTGATTTATAGTTAAAAGGGGTGTTCACATAGAATTTGAGTTCCTCTGTACTAATACAGACTTTCACTGAGACACTCAAAAACCAAGACTGCTATTTAGACACCCCCTAAGAAGGCAAATCAGAGCCAGTGTGATGCACTTGTGCCAGTCCTCTTCTAATTTTAGACCTGAAAGTTACATCTCAGCATCCACTTGGCTGTGTTATCCAACTAATGAATATCTTATGATCCAGGGATAGGATAATCTTAAGCAGATTGTAGGCGGAGCTCTCTCCTGGCTGCCGTGCATTAATTTTAAAAGGCTTCTACTTGGAAAAAGGAAATCCTTCTTTCATTTGTTGGAGCATGTATTTACTAAACGGTTATAAATTTCATAGATTTATGTAGTGACACGTGAACACAGATAGAATTTCACAACTATCATATTTAAAAAGTACCAGGTGCTTGTTTAATCATCCATATTGTACTAATGTGCTATTTTTTGTTTTCTTTTGCCAATACAATTCAAGCCAAGTACGCATCGTCCCCTTTGAGCCTCAGGTGGCGATTTCTGCTTAACCACGGAGGTCAAAACTTGTTAATGGTTGCAAGACTTTAACACGTACATATATAACGATAAAGCTTTTGATACATGCAATAAATTAATGGAATAGAGTAGCCAAATAATTCCTTATTCTTAATTAAATGGTTACATTTTGGACATTAGAACTTTTTAGAATGTTTCAAGGTTGCTGCATTGGGACTGATAGCTATCCCTACTGTACATAGGAATGTATCATTTCCCTTTTCAAACAACACATTTTTTCAGGTCCGTCTGTCTTTTGGTTACATATTTGTTTAGCATGTGATTGCATTTGATGAATCTTTGGTCTATCAAAAGTTGCAACAATTTCACTTTTTATATAAATAAATAAATGCTTTTTTATTATTTCTTTTGTAGCCCTCCCACCCCGCACACACACGCACACGCACACGCACACAAACTGAAAAATATGTGCCTCAGTAACATTCTCACAGTTGACAGAGAGAATGCTCACCTGATCATTTTCATCTTGTAAATATTTAGGTCAAGGGCGTTGGTGTGTGCTATTCATTTTTATCTCGTTCTGAGGATTAGTGTCACTCAAATACTGCACTCTTGGTGTGTGTAAACTGAACATTGTAGATGCACTACGCACAAAGCAATGCTTTATTATGCCATGTAAGAAGGATGTAGGCCTAAGTGATGCAACATCCACATGTTTGTTATTTGATATCTTGTAAAAATGACTTTTCATTGACATGTCATTAAAAGCCTACATTTAACTCTGGTGTGTATCTATATACAATGAATCAAATGTTTCCTTTAAAATTATTTGAAATGTTGGAGAAAAAAAAAACTTATTATCCTAAAACTAATCTGTCAGCAGATCTTCACCTGAAGTTATTTTATTGTTAAAAACTTGCCAGCACATTATCTTGCATAACCAAAGCACCTAATCTGTTTGCTGTAAGTCTGTTGCGAGAAATGTGTATTTCAGTTTGATACAAAAAGTGGTCTTGATGCCTCTTTGTAAGACAACAAAGCTACAGCTGGCACTCGGCCACACAGATGTACATTTGTCTTTTTCCTTTCTGTGAAGTCGAAGGATTATGTGTACAGAAGAAGCTCTTCAGCTAGATATTTACTGGCATGTTCTTTCCTCCTTACCTGCATAGATATCTTTTAATGCTGACTCTGGTCAAAACACAATATTGCCCCAGAGTGTGAGATAAATGTTAACTAATAAACCCTCATTTCACCTTAGTATACTTCAGAGACTTGCAGTGAATTCACTGAACAGAAAATAATTTTGTTTGTCTAATGCAGTTGCCCAGAATAACCCAGAAAAATGGAGGAAAAAAAATGATAATCACGTGTATGAGCAGAGATTTAAACCCTTTTGGATTACCTCTGCATGTCTCAATCTGTTATATAGGTCTGTCTGGCGGGTGCTATCCTCCAGCCCAGCTTGGCCTATCATCTATTTTAATACAACTATGTGCTCCCATTGGACAGAAAGCCAAAAAGGCAGATTAAAGTGGTGTTTATAAGTCACTCCCCCCAATGACTGGCATGCTCACACCACTGAGAACATCATAGTCTCTGCTCTTAGTTTGTTTCAGACTCCTCTATTTTAAATATGAAGATTGGAGCATTTCTTTACAATATAAGGTGCATTTTAAATTTATGTTGTTGGCATTAGGTTGGCACTGTTATCCTTAACCGGGAATATGCTCATCACCTAGACCACCTAAACTACAGGCAACTAACAGCAAGAGGGTCAAAGCAGAATACTGGTTTCGGTCTCTAGTTTATTACCATTATTTTTATTTTTATCTTCAAAGAGTGAAAAGTCAAGGTCCATTCATTAGAAAACAAATTTATCATGGTGTTTTGTTGGGCTGGTATTGATTTAACACTGTCTCGTAGCCTTAACTGCTACAATTTTGTTGTTCTTGTTTTATCAGATTTGACTCAGTCTGAATTGTCCGAGTGTGGACATAAGTGGTCTCTGCAGCCCTTCAGATAAGAGGCCCTTGGAAAAAAAGAGAGAGAAAGAAGAGAAAAGACCTCTCTGGTTCCATTACTGTGACTAAAGTGGACGTGACATTTTCCCACTGAAAAATATTCTGTGTTAAAGACAGCAGGCAGTGAATTTCTAATATGATCAGACACTTTGATGACATCATGATGATTACATACTAGAAAAAAAACTAGCATGACAAAATTCAACAGTTACGACAAGCGCATATTTTACTGCAAGATTGGCCATCTGAACAGAAAATAAATGAAATATGTTGATATGTACTGACAAACTCAGTATGAACTTTTTTTTAGACGTTCCACACACATTAATGGCATTTATTCATATAAACATAGAAAGTATGTTTCCTTTAAAAAAAAAATTAAGTGTTGATTGGTCAGCAGTTGGGAAGTTAGGCACAGTCAGTAATTTGTTTATTGGCGTTTTGGCAATGTTTTTTTTTTTTTTTTTTTTTTTTTTTAATACCAACTAAGTAAATGCCAACTATTCCTATTCCTGTCTCTGATCACTGATCACTCAGGTTGGTAAAAACTTAAAATAATAATAATAATAATAAAAAACTTTGTGTCCTGTTTCGTCCCGTGTCTGGTGCAACACAGTTGGAAAATGTTGGTGGCACTACGGAAATACAGTGAAGTGAGGGAATCACCAAAGCTTTTAGGCCTAATCCTCTTTAGGGCATCAAGATTTGTACCAAATCTCATTACAATCCATTCAATATTTCAGATTTCTCACCACATTGGACTGACTGGCATTACTGTGCTGTAATGTGCGGGAATTTTATCTCATCTGCTTAAGGAAATAATGACCAATGCTATCAGTAATACTTTAATATTTAATTTTACATCACCTCATTACTGTGATATGAAATAACCACACAAAAATGAAAGTAAAGTATGTAATATTGCATATTTCCAGTGTTATTCTGCAGTCACTCCTATTGTAGAATAGAACAAGCAGCACACAGTTTATCCCTTTGCCTCAATAATCTTTAAGTGTTTTGTAACTAAATCTGTGCCCAAAATAATCATCTTGTATTCTTTAGCTTGAGACACTTTGGATCAAAGAAGCAGGTGCCTTCTTATAGCTGCATGCAGACACACAGGCACATGTATACTCACAGAAGCCATTTACTACTTTAATATTAATTTACATGAAACTTCAAGATTTTTAAAACATGTTTTGATATGTTTACATTTAAAGTCTGATCCAATGTAAACAAGTGATTAACAAGGTGAAATTTAGGTGGTGAGTTTTACATACTGCATTAATAAAACACCTTTAAATAATTATGTCATTAAAATTTGACAGTCAAAAATAATTTCATTTTCAATGATTAAAACAAAGCATGTTGTTAATTGGTTGCTTCATGCATTGTTGTACCGCGACACTTCTAGACTTATCTCCTGTCCAGCTCTAGAGAAAATAAAACAAGCAGGAAAATGAATCATAATAACTGTTACAAGTTAAGTCATTATTAAATATCATGTTTCTCTTGCTTCTGTAAACTAACCTGTAAACTGAAGCAAAGGCACTCCAAGTGATCTTAAAACAGAATATCCTTGTTGCAGTAATTAGTTTGAAGTAATGAAACAAAGACTGAAAACACTGGTTTTGCCGCCATCTAGAGGTTGAAAATTTGACACCCAAATAAAAGAGAATATGAATGACTTCATTGTTAAGTGCAGTCATTTGTTTAACAAACGCAAAGGGGGCTTCATTAGAGTTGAAATAGTGTTGAACTGCTATTTACCCAGTAGAGAATGCAAGTAGCAAGAGTGGAAAAACCAATAAAATTACTGCTGTGACTGAAGTAATCAAACAGTTAGTTAACTCTAGTTTGGATGGAGCACAGCACTGATACCAAAGGGAGGTTGGAGTACTGCATATCTCAGCCAAGTATGAAAATTCCCTCCATATCATGCATTAAGTCTCCGGATCACCAAATATATCTGGATTTGAATTGGTTTGTAACATTTTCATATCAACGTGAGGTTTCCCAAGTTTTATTTTATAAATTATATGTACTTGTGAAGATGTGGCACTAAATGTCCAATTTTGCCCTTTCTCACGGTGTTCTTTCAAGAATCCCTGGATCAGGAGCAAGATATGGCTCAATTTCAGAAATTAATCACCTTGAGCTTGGACCAAGCCCTACCTCTGGTTAAAAAAAAAAAAAAAAAAAAAAAAAAAAAATCATACAAATTTATTTTTAATTATTTGAGCAATCCTACAAATAAACAAAACAAAACAGTCACATAACATCTTCAGCAGAGGCAATAAAGGGAATAATAAGAAAAATAAAGATAGAAGCATAGATGTGGAATATCAAATATACTGCCATAGGATGGTAAGCTGCTTTCCTGTCCTGGCCCCACTGCCTTAAGTTGTGTATCATTGCTGTGCAGTCTATCTGAAATCTTCATGATCTTCCAAGTTCAAACTAACTGCAAACTGATTTAAAACAAAACAAAACAAAAACACAGCTTCCAACCAGCAACATTTTAAGATGATTCAAGGTAACAGAATCTCTTTGTAAAGCTTGTGTACATTTATGATTGATGTGAAATGTGCGTAAATTCAATGAAAAAACAAAAAAGCAAAAAAACACCAACTCTGAATGAGTGTGTCGTGTTATTACGTTAGTAAGCGGGGTTCCACTTTTCTGACTGAGCTCAAAGGTCTTGATTATAAGGGGTAACGCCAGGAGACAGTAAAACCTTTGGAAAGAAGTTAAAAATGGAAACTTGCCCCCCTGGTGGGTGGGATTTCAGAGGCTTGTTTCTTCCAAGGATCCACCTGTGTGCCTCATGTAGTGCTTTCTCAATGAGGCAAACAGAGGAATGCCTCTCATTCGTTTCTCAATGTGTTATCCTGCTGATTTCCCCCCAAGGAGCTCACTGTTCATAGAAATTTCACAGAAGCCCAGATGAAGGTTTGGATGGTGCCTACAGAGAGCAATTTCTGAAAATGGAAGCATCTGCTTAGTTGCCTTCACTAAGATGCATTCACCATTAAGAGTGGTTCAGTTTTTCACATTTGAGTCAATTAACTTTACAAATGCAAGCACAGCAGAGCAGATTTCCTATTCAGGCACTCAGGCACTTTATAGTGACATATTGATCAGACATTACAGTGATGGAGTTGCTGAAATATCATCATTGGTTGATGGTGTGAGGGCTTTTATACAAACACAAAATGACCACATTAAAAGGCCCAAAGGTGCATAACAGAGTTTTATTTCCTTGTGTAAAATTAAAATCAGGTTGCTTATACTGTACATAAGAATATGTAAACTCCTTTAGTTTGCCATATTTTCAACTGCATTACAACATTTTAAGAGCTATAAGAGAAATGTGTATCATTCTTTCAAGAGATGCAATGTACGATTCAAAATATCAGTGAAAATCATCTTTATCAGCAACAGGTATGATGTGTAATGCTTACACAGCTGTAAAGCAAAACGGATGTGTTTGTGCTCATTTTTGCAGTCCCACTTTTCATTTCAGCGCCCCTACTGAAAGGCTGCGCTCCCCCCTTCGCCTTTTGTTTCTGAGGTGGAGCTTGATACCTCGACTTTACCAAACTGAATTGCCGGCTAAACAGACGGACAAGACAGGACCGGAACCAGCAGTCTTTTGCACGGCTCTGGGACGTGGCATATCGGGGGGGCAGGCGGCTGCAAGGAAGAGGAAGGATTTGGAGGAGCGCTTCGTGTGGGTTAGTTAATTTTATAACCGACTTCACGGCACAGGGACACGGGAAAGATGAATTCTTTCATGCTGCTGTCGCTTTTCGCCACCGTTGTCGTCGGAAAGTCACCTCGGCTGAAATTTGTTGTGCACGGTAAGTAGCTGCTGTAATCTTCAGATATTGTGGTGTTCTGTTATTCAGCCAATTGGTTTTAGGAGTCAAGAGTGCTTTGTTTTCTTGTTTTATGTATGGAAATGAATGAATGAATGGTAAAACTGATGGAGGGATGGACGGATGAGTGGATGGATGAACAGGGTGAGTTATGTCATGCGCCCAGTTGTTTTTTTTTGTTTTTTTTTTCTTCATCTTCCAGTACTTCTCATTAGCTCTTGCTGTCCTTTAAATGCAAAAGCTGCATACATAAAGCCAATAAAGACAGAGTCGCCTTTGGATCAATCTCTGAAAAC